>OY728125.1:566024082-566594102 GCA_963277665.1 Viscum album | reverse complement strand
GGATGTATGAAACCGATCGGATCTCAAGCGATTTTCAAAACAATTTGGAGAGCTTTATAGATTTTTCATTTCATAATGCTTCGGATAGTGGTCGCATACACTTCCCATGTTCCAATTGTGTTGGTAGACCTTGGTTGAGCCGTGAAGAAGTCAGCTACCACATAACCAAAAATGATTTTCAAGCAAACTACTTTGTGTGGTATCACAATGGGGAGAAAATGAAATCTCAAATTGGTGATGATCAAAATGAAAGGACTAGAATGGAGAATTTGTTAGATGATCGGTTTCTGTTTATTCTTCATCATGAAAAAGAAAGGATTTTGACTCAAGAAGACTTCGATATGAGGACAGTTGATGCATCTAGTGAAAATGATGATATTGATAGGGTGAAAAAATTGAATGATGCTGCCACGACTCCAGTATATCGACAATGCGATAAAATGAAAAAGCTGGAATTTTTAATCCGATTGTTTCATGGGAAAACTATGTATGAGATTTCTAATACATCAATTGATTACATTCTTACCCTCTTAAAGGATTTACTTCCAGATGATGCAGATATTCCCTCAAACCACTATATGGCATGAAAGTTATTTGAGGAACTTGGATTTTCAAGAAACAAAATTCATGCTTTCCCGAAAGATTGCAGTTTATTCTGGGAGGAAACCGCTGAACGAAATGATTGTATAAAATATGGAACATCCCGCTGGAAGTCAAAATCTGATGGAACACCATCTCGTGTTCCACAAAAAGTAATGTGGCACTTTCCATTGATCCCCAGACTCCAGAATCTTTTTATGTCTGATGAAATATCAATAAAAATGAGATGGCATGATACCGAGAGAAAGAAGACTAATGATGAGTTGGTTCATCCTGCAGATGGATTTGCATGGCAGAGATTTGATGCTTGACATCCTGATTTTGCAGCTGACGTGCGTAATGTGAGGCTGGGTCTTTCATGCGACGGTTTTAATCCGTTTGGGCAGATGCTTACTTCGCACAATACATGGCCAGTTTTTATACACATTTATAATCTTCCCCCATGGTTGTGTATGAAAAAACCTTTCACTTTCATGAGTATACTCATATCTGGTCCTTCTGATCCCGACATTGATATTGATGTATACATGCAACCTTTAATAAAAGAGTTGAAACTTCTTTGGGATGTGGGTGTGCGCACATACAATGCATGTTCGAAAGACATATTTCAGATGCGTGCTGCGCTTATGTGGATGATAAATGATTTTTCGGCTTATGCAATGATGTCTGGATGGAGCACAAAGGGAAAACTTTCATGTCCAGTTTGTATGAAGAATAAATGATCCACAAGACTGAAACATCGCTGTAGTTTCAGTTTTATGGGACATCGACGATTTTTGCCAAAGGATCATCCATATAGAATGAATCGTCAAAGGTTTGATAATACCATAGAGACCGATGATCCACCTCAGCGTATGTTTGGAACTGACGTGCTTAATGAATTGAAAGATTTCAGTTTTTCGTTCGGGAAGGGTCAAATGAAATCTGGAAAGAGAAAGAATGTTTCCACTGAAACTTGTTACAATTGGAGGAAGAGGAGTATATTTTTTGATTTGCCTTATTGGTCAACCAATTTGTTACGTCATTACTTATACATAATGCATATTGAAAATAATATATGTGAAATGTTGCTTTCGATTCTTCTAAATGTCAAGGGGAAAACAAAAGATGATTTATGATCTCGGTGTGACTTGGTGGATTGGGGCATCAGACCATAATTGCATCCTGTGCGTATTAGTGAAAATAAATGGCAACTTCCACGTGATTCTTATGTGATGACACCTATGAAAAAAAAACAATTTCTGGAAGTATTAGAGACTATTAGAGTTCCTGATGGCTATTCAAGCAACATATCTAAACGGGTCAACAGAAGAAAGTTGAAGCTAAAATATTTAAAGAATCATGATTATCACGTTTTACTGCATGAGTTGCTTCCAATAGCAATCTGTCATCTTTTGTCCAATAATGTAAGGGTGGCTGTTATTCGGTTGTGCTATTTGTTTAGAGATCTTTGTGCTAAGAAGTTGTCCAAGTCTTTCTTGCCAAAAATGTTGACAGATGCTCCATTAATTTTGTGTGAGTTGGAGAAAATATTTCCTCCATCATTTTTCACATGCATGCTGCATTTGACTGTCCATATTCCCACTGAAATACTTCTCGGAGGACCTGTTTCTTTTCGTTGGATGTATCCAACTGAAAGAAATATGTTCACATTAAAGTCTTATGTCCGAAACAGAAATCATCCCGAAGGTTCTATCGTGAACGGTTACTTGGCTCAAGAATGTATGGATTTCTGCTCGATGTATTTGTCTGATCTTACTACAAGATTGAACAGACCAATGAGAAATGAAGAAGAACAGTATGAGCAAATTGAACCCAGTTTTCTATCACTTCCTCAAACAGGAGGAATTCCTGGATCATATACATTGAAGACATTAAGCCATGAAGAGCGGGAGATGGCACATCGCACAGTTTTGTTCAACTGTGATTTGTTCGATGACTATATCAGGTAACTAAATTGATTATGTATATCTTACATATATATCTGTTAAACTATTCATATTTTTTATCTACAGGGAACATAAAACAATGATAAATAGGAAGCATCATTCTTTATATTTGAGAAGGAGAGAGACTTTGCATAGAAAAGAGTTTTCTGCTTGGTTAAAATTGAAGGTATTAAAAAATTAATGTTTAAAATAATTATATCAATATTTAATTAAGTTTAATAGTCATTTATATTGCAGGCATTGAGTTTGTCTGCTGACTCTGTCTCTGAGGAAATAAGAGCTTTGGCTTTTGGTCCTAATACTGTGGTTCGTGACTATAAGTCAATTGTTATCAATGGATACAAATTTATTGTCACTGAACGAGCAAAGAACATGAGAACACAACATGATGGTGTTATGGTTACTGCCACAACAAATTGTTATGCCAGTGCATCAGATAGTAGACCGCAATTTGAAAATGTGGGTTATTATGGAGTTGTTGAGAAAATAATAATATTGGATTATTACTCTCATGGACGAGTCACAATGATGAAATGCCATTGTTTTGATTCGATGACGAGACATGAAACATTTATTGATGATTGTGGATTTTGAGTAATTAATATGACTCACACTCTTGCTACCGAAGAACCATATGTGTTGACATCAATGGATAAACAAGTTTTTTATGTCAAAGACCAACTTCGACCTCAATTTGGTGTCATAGTTGAAGTAATTCCAAGACATATTTTTGATGATGGTGATGATGGAATTGACACTGTCCCTAGTGCCATTGGAACCAATCCATTTATTTCTTTTGATGACTCAAATAGCTCAATTGTAAGAGTTGATTGTGAACCTGAAGTTGTGGTTGAAAATATATAGAATCATTCATCCATGTTCTCAATTCTTTTGGTTTACCTCGAGTTGGGTTGTTAAGGTTGGTAATATTCAAATTGATTTAGTATTGATCACAAATATGTTTTAGATGACTTGACCGTTATGTGAATTTTCAATGTTTATTGGTTGTAGTTTTATTTGAATTGCATTTTCTAATTTGGAATTGAACTGTATTCAAACATAGTCAAACAATATTTCTAACTTGGTGAACATTACAACTTGTATGATTTATTAAATCCATTTAATCTCTTCTAAAACAATTGATAACTGACTTGACCGTTATGTGAATTTTCAATGTTTATTGGTTGCAGTTTTATTTGAATTGAATTTTCTAATTTGGAATTGAACTGTATTCAAACATAGTCAAACAATATTTATAACTTGGTGAACATTACAAATTGTATGATTTATTAAATTCATTCAAGCTCTTCTAAAACAATTGATAGCTGACTTGACCGTTATGTGAATTTTCAATGTTTATTGGTTGCAGTTTTATTTGAATTTCATTTTCTAATTTGGAATTGAACTGTATTCAAACATAGTCAAACAATATTTCTAACTTGGTGAACATTAAAACTTGTATGATTTATTAAATCCATTCAATCTCTTCTAAAACAATTGATAGCTGACTTGACCATTATGTGAATTTTCAATGTTTATTGGTTGCAGTTTTATTTGAATTGAATTTTCTAATTTGGAATTGAACTATATTCAAACATAGTCAAACAATATTTCTAACTTGGTGAACATTACAACTTGTATGATTTATTAAATCCATTCAAGCTCTTCTAAAACAATTGATAGCTAAATTACCTATGAATCCCCCTATTCCCTCATATATTTAGTTTTTTGGGTTACACATTAGTTTTCTTTTTCTAATTAATTACATATTTGTTTTCAAAAGCAGGAAATGAAGCCAATTGAAGAGAGACGAAGGAAAAAAATGATGGAGAACAATCGTCGAATGACGGAGATGGGCGTTCCACCATTAGTGCCTAAAGTGAGTACTTTATTTCAAATATATATATATATATATTTAAATAATATATAATGTCATGTGATTAATTTTTTTGTAAACATTTTTGTAGGATAAACCTATACGTCGACAGTTATTCGACGAGGAGCCTAGTATTGGTCCTAGTACTCAGGCCGGTGGTACGAGGAGGGTTCGTACCAGAGGTGGACGAGCAGCTGCGCGTACCCGACTAGACCATGCCCCTCCCACTGACATGTCATCCTTCCCACATTCTGATCCCGGTGTGTTGTTAGAGACACACGAGATATTTAGGCCTTCCATGTTTTCGCTACCTTCTGCATCTTCTGGCCCATCATTTTCACATCCCATGATGATTCCCACTCCCCAGTCAGCATTCGGTCAGACAGTTGTCCCATCTTCTTTTCCTTCTACTTATGTCTCTCCAAGCTTCTATATTCCATCGTCTTCGACTCCCGTTCCACCACAGGGTGTTCCATCAGTTTCTGTGGATCCAGCGGCGCTCAACGATCAGACCGGCACATGTATATTTATAGAACCCTAATAAATTTTTATAGCAATATTTATTCTCATTATAACATGTTTTGATAAAATATTTGTTTTTCTTTCATGACAGATACATCTACTGACATGAGGCGTGGGCGGGGGCGTACACGCATGCGTTCGGTGTGGAACCGCCACACACATGTTATGGTGGATTATAATGAAGACAACCAAATGGTTGAGAAAACAGGGCAGCAATGTCGGAGTTTTTTGGCGACGCTTGCCAAATACTCCGACATCATTCCCGTCAACCCGCTATCGTGGAGACATTTGCCACATGAGGTCAAGGATAGAGCTTGGACAGAGATATGGGTAAAAAAATCTGTTCTATTTAATTCCATTATTTATTTTTGTATTTATATGAATTAATATTTTGATTTCAGCTTCGATTTAATTTTCCCGATGGTGAGGGTGCACGATCGGAACGTCGAAAGGATTTAGGCGAGCTTTGGAGAGCCTACAAGCATGAGTTGTATATTGGCTGGGTTTCTAGAGTTGACACTGATTTAGAGGCGGTACCAGTGGTGGATGATTGTCCTATAGAGCAGTATCGTCAGATGATTACTCATTGGATGTGTACCCAATTTAAGGTATTAATAACATTTGAGGTATTTAAATAATAACTTTCATGTTTTTCATTAATACTATCTGTTGAATTTTCGAATTTTATTTAGGAATCATCTGGAAAAAATAAAAAGAACATTGATGCAAAAAAATACCTCCACACACTGGGACGCACTACGATGCCTGATCATGAGAGGAAGTAGGTATGACAATTGTTTATAAGTTTTCTTTACGACTTACACTTTATTTTGTTTCTTTAATTATTTAATAGTTTTCTAAAGTTTTCATATAACTTTAGTTTTCAATTTCATTTTAGAGGCAAATACAAAATATTGAAGGATGTGTGCCTCGAGAAAAACTGATTTGCTCGAGTAGATGGAAAAAGGATGGAAGTGCCATCAACGAAGCGACTCAGCAGCAGATTGTAAGTTTTAATCTGTTGAATTTATTTTTTAATAACTATTTTGTAACTTAATTATATATTTATATTTGTAATAGGCTACTTTAGAGGCCCTCGATGCCCAAGAACCAGACAATTTTGGGCCAACAGATCACTTACATCAGGTGTTGGGAGAGGAGCATTCTGGCAGAGTACGCTGCCGACCTAGGATAGCCCCGACGAGGTATTGGCCCTCCTCAGGTACGAGCTATAGTGCCATCGAGCCGCAGCAAGTTAGGGCACAGGCAGAACAGGCTGAGAAAAGGGCCACAGAGATGGAAGAACAGTCTGCTAGGGAAAACAATGCGTTTATGAAATTTATTGAAGTTCTACATCCTACACTTCCAGCAGAGGCCAGCCCAGCTTTTGATGAGTATATTTCGTCGATACGTTCTATATACGGTGCATCAGGTGGCAGTTCTAGTGGTGGTTAGGACGATGTCCAGCTTGACGATGATGATGGTGAGGAGTCTGATGCGGAAGAGGAGGGAGAGGAGGAGGGCGAGGCGGGTGGCGAGGGCGAGGAGGAGGGCGAGGATGAGGAGGAGGGCGAGAGCGAGGACGATGATGGGGACGAGGACGAGGGTGATGATGATGATGGTGATGATGGTGATGATGGTGATGGTGATGTGGGACAAGTTGATCCATTACATTTTTGACTGATATTACTGAGATTTGATATTTAATCTATTCTAGTTGTTGGTTTTATCTAGACTCGTAGCATAGTATTGGAGTTGAGTTATTTTTATATATTATCTATTTTTATGGATGTTGTTGTCTTTTAGTAGTTGTGTGTTTGGGAACCCCCCTTCTTCCTGGACCCTGGACAACCCCCACCCTCCTCCCTGGACCCCAGACAGCCCCGCCAGACAGTCCCCCAGACAGCCCCCCGGACAGCCCCCCTACACTCCTCCCTGTACCCCAGACAACCCCCCAGACAGCTCCCCAGACAGCCCCCCGGACAGCCCCCCACCCTCTTCCTTGGACCCCAGACAACCCCCCGAACAGCCCCAGACAGCCCCCGGAAAACCCCCCGAACAGCCCCCCGGACAGCCCCCCCACCCTCCTCCCTGGACCCCAGATAGCCCCCCGAACAGCCCCCCGGACAGCCCCCGGACAGCCCCCCAGACAACCCCCCACCCTCCTCCTTGGACCCCAGACAACCCCCCGAGCACCCCCCGGACAGCCCCCTACACAGCCCCCTCCTCCCTGGACCCCAGACAGCCCCCTGGACAGCCCCCCGGACAGCCCCCCGGACAGCCCCCCCCACCCTCTTCCTTGGACCCGAACAACCCCCCACACATAGGATTCTCATAAAATGGACAACATTTTAAGTACATACATAAAACCGACCAAACACATTCGGATTGTGTCAATACTTTAGCACAATGATACATGGGTCATATGTGGTGTGTACGAGTCAACCCCGCCTTAATCTGAGGCACGGTGTGCCCGGAATCACTCTAAGTGGCTCTCTTTTGCTTAAAATGGACAACAATTTAAGTACATACGGAAAACTAACCAAACACATTTGGTTTCCATCGAAACTTTAGGAGAATGATCCATGAGTCATATGTGACATGTACGAGTCAACTCCGCCTCAATCCGAGGCGTGGTGTGGCCGACACCACTCAAAGTGTCTGCCTTTTGTTTCAAAAGGACGTCATTTTAATTGAAAAACATCAACTGACATACGAAAAACCAACCAAATGCATTCGTATTGTGTTGATACATTAGCACAACGATCCATGGGTCATATGTGACGTGTACGAGTCAACCCCGCCTCAATCCGAGGCGCGATGTGGTCGCCACCACTCAAAGTGTCTGTCTTTTGTTTCAAAAGGACATCATTTGAAGTGAAAAACATCAACTGGCATACGGAAAACTGACCAAACACATTCAGATTGTGTCGATACTTTAGCACAACGATATATGGGTCATATGTGACGTGTACAAGTTAACCCCGCCTTAATCTGAGGCATGGTGTGGTTGGAATCACTCTAAGTGGCTCTCTTTTGCTTAAAATGGACAACAATTTAAGTATATACGGAAAACCGACCAAACGCATTCGGTTTCCATTGAAACTTTAGGAGAACGATCCATGGGTCATATGTAACGTGTATGAGTCAACTCCACCTCGATCCGAGGCGCGGTGTGGCCGTCACCACTCAAAGTGTCTGCCTTTTGTTTCAAAAGTACGTCATTTTAATTGAAAAACATCAACTGGCATACGGAAAACCGACCAAACGCATTCAGATTGTGTCGATACATTAGTACAACTATCCATGGGTCATATGTGACATGTACGAGCCAACCCCGCCTCAATCCTAGGCGCGGTGTGGCCGCCACCACTCAAAGTGTCTGTCTTTTGTTTCAAAAGGACATAATTTGAAGTGAAAAAAATCAACTGGCATACGAAAAACCAACCAAACGCATTCGGACTATGTCGATACTTTATCAAAATGATCCATGGGTCATATGTGACGTGTACGAGTAAACCCCGCCTTAATCTGAGGCACGATGTGGCCGGAATCACTCTAAGTGTCTCTCTTTTGCTTAAAATGGACAACACTTTAAGTACATACGGAAAACCGACCAAAAGCATTCTGTTTCCATTGAAACTTTAGGAGAACGATCCATGGGTCATATGTGACGTGTACGAGTCAACTCCGCCTCAATCCGAGGCGCGGTGTGGCCGACACCACTCAAAGTGTCTGCCTTTTGTTTCAAAAGTACGTCATTTTAATTGAAAAACATCAACTGACATACGGAAAACCGACCAAACGCATTCGGATTGTGTCGATACATTAGCACAATGATCCATGGGTCATATGTGACGTGTAAGAGTCAACCCCGCCTCAATCCGAGGTGCGGTGTGGCCACCACCATTCAAAGTGTCTGCCTTTTGTTTCAAAAGGATGTCATTTTAATTGAAAAACATCAACTGGAATACGGAAAACTGACCAAACGCATTCACATTGTGTCTATACATTAACACAACAATCCATGGGTCATATGTGACGTGTACGAGTCAACCCCGACTTAATCTGAGGCACGGTGTGGTCGGAATCACTCTAAGTGGCTCTCTTTTGCTTAAAATGGATAACAATTTAAGTACATACAGAAAACCAACCAAACGCATTCGGTTTCCATTGAAACTTTAGGAGAACGATCCATGGGTCATATGTGACGTGTACGAGTCAACTCCGCCTCAATCCGAGGCACGGTGTGGCCAGCACCACTTAAAGTGTCTGCCTTTTGTTTCAATAGGACGTCATTTTAATTGAAAAACATCAACTGGCATACGAAAAACCGACCAAATTCATTCGGATTGTGTCAATACATTAGCACAATGATCCATGGGTCATATGTGACGTGTATGAGTCAACCCCGCATCAATCCAAGGCGTGGTGTGGCCGCCACCACTCAAAGTGTCTGTCTTTTGTTTCAAAAGGACATTATTTGAAGTGAAAAATATCAACTGGCATACGGAAAACCGACCAAACGCATTAGGATTGTGTCTATACTTTATAAAAACGATACATGGGTCATATGTGACGTGTACGAGTCAACCCCGCCTTAATCTGAGGCACGGTGTGGTCAGAATCACTCCAAGTGGCTCTCTTTTACTTAAAATGGACAACAATTTAAGTACATACGGAAAACCGACCAAACGCATTCGGTTTCCATTGAAACTTTAGGAGAAAGATCCATGGGTCATATGTGGCTTGTAAGAGTCAACTCTGCCTAAATCCAAGGCGCGGTGTGGCCAGCACCACTCATAGTGTCTGTCTTTTGTTTCAAAAGTACGTCATTTTAATTGAAAAACATCAACTGGCATACGGAAAACCGACCAAACGCATTCAGATTATGTCGATACATTAGAACAATGATCCATGGGTCATATGTGACATGTACGAGTCAACCCCGCCTCAATCCGAGGTGCGGTGTGGCCTCGACCACTCAAAGTGTCTGTCTTTTGTTTCAAAAGGACATAATTTGAAGTGAAAAACATCAACTGGCATACGGAAAACTGACCAAACGCATTCTTATTGTGTCGATACTTTAGCACAACGATCCATCGTTCATATGTGATGTGTACAAGTCAACCCCGCCTTAATCTGAGGTACGTTGTGGCCGGAATCACTCTAAGTGGCTCTCTTTTGCTTAAAATGGACAACAATTTAAGTACATAAGGAAAAATGACCAAACGCATTCGGTTTCCATTGAAACATTAGGAGAACGATCCATGGGTCATATGTGACGTGTACGAGTCAACGCCGCCTAAATCCGAGGTGCGGTGTGGCCAGAACCACTCAAAGCGTCTTCCTTTTGTTTCAAAAGTACGTCATTTTAATTGAAAAACATCAACTGGAATACGGAAAACCGAACAAACGCATTCGGATTGTGTCGATACATCAGCACAACGATCCATGGGTCATATGTGACGTATACGAGTCAACCCCGCCTCAATTCGAGGTGCGGTGTGGCCGCCACCACTCAAAGTGTCTGCCTTTTGTTTCAAAAGGACATCATTTTAATTGAAAAACATCAACTGGCATACGGAAAACCAACTAAACGCATTCATATTGTGTCGATACATTAGCACAACGATCCATGGGTCATATGTGATGTGTACGAGTCAACCCCGCCTCAATCCGAGGCGCGGTGTGGCCGCCACCACTCAAAGTGTCTGTCTTTTGTTTCAAAAGGACGTCATTTGAAGTGAAAAACATCAACTGGAATACGGAAAACCAACCAAACGCATTAGGATTGTGTCGATACTTTAGAACAATGATCCATGGGTCATATGTGACCTGTACGAGTCAACCCCTCCTTAATCTGAGGTACGGTGTGGCTGGAATCACTCTAAGTGGCTCTCTTTTGCTTAAAATGGACAACAATTTAAGTACATACGGAAAACTGACCAAACGCATTCGGTTTCCATTGAAACTTTAGGAGAATGATCCATGGGTCATATGTGACGTGTACGAGTCAACTCTGCCTCAATCTGAGGCACGGTGTGGCCGACACCACTCAAAGTATCTGCCTTTTGTTTCAAAAGTATGCCATTTTAATTGAAAAACATCAACTAGCATACGGAAAACCAACCAAACGCATTCGTATTGTGTCGATACATTAGCCCAACGATCCATGGGTTATATGTGACGTGTAAGAGTCAACCCCGCCTCAATCCGAGGCACGGTGTGGCCGCCACCACTCAAAGTGTCTGTCTTTTGTTTCAAAAGGACATCATTTGAAATGAAAAACATCAACTGGCATACGGAAAAGAGACCAAACAAATTTGGATTGTGTCGATACTTTAGCACAACGATTCATGGGTCATATGTGACATGTAAGATTCAACCTCGCCTTAATCTGAGGCACGGTGTAGCCATAATCACTCTAAGTGGCTCTCTTTTTCTTAAAATGGACGACAATTTAAGTACATACGGAAAACCGACCAAACGCATTCGGTTTCCATTGAAACTCAAGGAGAACAATCCATGGGTCATATGTGACGTGTATGAGTCAAATCCGCCTCAATCCGAGGCGCGGTGTGGCCAACACCACTCAAAGTGTCTGCCTTTTGTTTCAAAAGTACGTCATTTTAATTGAAAAACATCAACTGACATACGGAAAACCAACCAAATGCATTCGTATTGTGTCGATACATTAGCACAACGATCCATGGGCCATATATGACGTGTACGAGTCAACCCCGACTCAATCTGAGGCGTGGTGTGGCCTCCACCACTCAAAGTGTCTGTCTTTTGTTTCAAAAGGACATCATTTGAAGTGAAAAACATCAATTGGCATACGGAAAACCAACCAAACGCATTCATATTGTGTCAATACTTTAGCACAACGATCCATGGGTCATATGTGATGTGTACGAGTCAACCCCGCCTTAATATGAGGCACGGTGTGGCCGGAATCACTCTAAGTGTCTCTCTTTTGCTTAAAATGGACAACAATTTAAGTACATACAGAAAACTGACCAAACGCATTCGGTTTCCATTGAAACTTTAGGAGAATGATCCATGGGTCATATGTGACGTGTACGAGTCAATGCCGCCTCAATATGAGGTGCGGTGTGGCCGGAACCACTCAAAGTGTCTGCCTTTTGTTTCAAAAGTACGTCATTTTAATTGAAAAACATCAACTGGCATACGGAAAACCAACCAAACGCATTCAGATTGTGTCGATTCATTAGCACAACAATCCATGGGTCATATGTGACGTGTACGAGTCAACCCCACCTCAATCAGAGGTGCGGTGTGGCCGGTAGCACTCCAGGTGTATGTATTATGTTTAAAATGGACATTATTTCAGGTAAAAATATATGGTATACAAAAAACCGATCAAATTATGAATTGACTTCCGGATTCCACATATAATTGTCATCTAAATTTTAAATTGAATTATAAATGAATTATGTATGTTTATAATTACGTTATGAATTCTAATTTAATTATGGATGTGTATAGTTCCACCATTATATGTTAAATGTTTATGAATTTGTTCTCTATATGTAAGTGTTAGTTGGTTATTTCAGGTACAATAATTGTATATGTATGTGTTAGTTTATTGCAGGTACAATAATTGGATTGAACTGGTGGGAAAATTGGAGAGCTGGTTGCAAATTGCGGAGCTGCTGGGAAAATTGCAGAGCTGCTGTGCAATTTGCCCAACAGAGGCCATGCCAACGGTTCAAAACCGTTGGCATAGAATGTCTAGGTTTTGTTTTACCAACGGTTCATAAAACCGTTGGTAAAACACTTTTTCGAATGGTTCTAAATCGCTGGGAAAGAGGAGATTTTGGGTTTTTTCCCAACGGTTTTGAAAATCGTTGGAAAAAACATGGTAATTTTCATCCCTTTATCCCAACGGTTGTAAACCATTGGGATAAAGTTTTCCCAACGGTTTTCCAGAACCGTTGGGATAGGGTAATTTTTCTCCACCCTATCCCAACGGTTCACTGTAAACCATTGGGAAAAGTTTTTCCCAACAGCTTACTTCCCTACGGTTTGTAGAACCGTTGGTATAACATATACCAACAGTTCTGCAGCCTTTCCCAACGGTTCTAAACCGTTGAGAAATCCTGTATTTCCTGTAGTGTTTATAATCCCCTTATATAAAAAGGGTTTTTGGAAAATAATCATAGTTTAAAAAAATAATCATTTTGAAATATATTTCTTACATGAAATAATATTTTTTTATAATATAATCATATATGCTTTTCTAAAAAAATATAATCTTATAATTTAAAAATAATATATCCCCTTACCTGAAACTACTTACCAGACTTCTCTTAGAATTTGCCTATTTGAAACCATGCTGAACCTCCTTCCCCGAAGACTAAACTTACTCTCACACTATTTTTGCAACTAGAGCAACTCACATATTTTTTTCAGGGAGTCTGGAAGCGTGTCATTGGGTGCAAAAACTAAGGGAATGACTCCTATTTATGAAAGTTTAACAAATCATTTAATTATTTTTTTAAAACACTATTTGTAAATACTTCCAAATATTTGTGATTTTGTCCATATATTTTGATTTCCAATTAAGAAAAATAATATTTTGTTTTTATTATCACTTTTTTTATCCCTTAACCCTTAAGGAACTTTTTTTTATCATGTGCGTATATATATAAAAAATATAATAAATAAAACTTATAATATATATATATATATATATCATATATCTGTGACAATTATAATTTAATATAACATTTATAACTTATATATATATATAAACACATACATTTTACCATATATATATTAACATATTTCTCTCTCTCTCTCTCTCTCTATATATATATTTATATTCTTATATATTTACAAACACCTAAAAAAATACTAACAATACATTAAACATTTTTATTAAAAGTATACACTCTTATAATTTTTTTATATATAAGTAAAATATAAAATTACTTAAGAATTAAAGTGAAAAATTTAATTTTTTTTAATATAAGTTATATTTTTAATTTTAATATAAAATTAACATTTTACCAATTTCAATTTAACATTTTTCTATACAATAATATTAAATACTTACTAATGAAAAATCATTATTAAAAAAAAATAAAACCATGCTTAGAATTTTTTGGGATGTTACGTTCTATCCCTCTTAAAATGAATTTCACCTTCAAAATTCTCCCATCGTACCTAAGGAAAATTATGAATTTCCATTTTAAATTTTTTGAAAACTAGAATCACTAAAATTTTATATTCTTAGGAGTCACCTAACATTTAATTTCCTAGAACCTCAAAAGAAAATTTCTATCTCTTAGATTATCCTTAAACGAAAATGTTTAATCTTCAAATTTGTCTAAACCATTCCTCTCATACCAAGTGTAATGTATTAAGACCTGCACTTTTGGATCCGATACAAAAACATATTGTATATTTTTTTTAAAAAATAAAAACTGAAAAATATATAGTCCTTTACAAAAACAAGGATCTTTTTTGGTCCATGTTTTGGAGGAAAATGATAAACTATTACAACATATCAGAGTTTAAACAATGAAAAATAAACAACTATTTTGACTTTGCTCACTCTAGCTCCTTAATGAAGCTAAACTCCTTTGTAACTTCTAACGAGTCTGTGAAAAACATTTTTAAAATGCAGGGTGAACATAAAATTTCCCAATAAGGGGTTTTAAAACAACCAGTGAAAATCATTTTATAAATTCCATTTAAAAAATATTTCGAAAACATTTTATTTTATATCAAATATAAAACGTTTGATAAAATACCTTTCAAAAATATAATTATAGGGTTTTCAAAATACACAACCATAGATTCTTTTTTAAAAAAATCTTTGAAAATACATATTAATTTGAAAACATTATTTTGAAAACATTTTTCTTTTATATCAAAATATTTGATATAATAAATATTTTTCCAAAAAAAATACACAATCAGGGTTTTCCAAATACACTATTAAATTCCTTTGAAAATACATATGAATTTGAAAATATTTAAAAAATATAATAACATTTGAAAATACTTGAAAATACCTTTCTTAATAAAACAATCTAGTGATTTTTTCAGAAAATACTACGCAGGCTCGAAAAAATGAAACCTTGTGGTCATTTGGAACATTGAAGGCTATCAATGGCCTACCCATCTTAGAGGGTTGGGTTCACTCCCCAGATCCCCACCACGCTTACAATGTCCAAGTGATGATTTTTTTATAAATTTTTTTGAGTTTTTGTTTTTTTAAATTTTCACTGGAGTTTTTAACTTTAAAAAAAACATGACAATGCATTATCACACACACACACACACACACAAATATAATTCCATATATACACATCCATAAGAAACTATTACATGTAAATAAAAATTTATAAAATATGCATGGATTATTAGTGACATACGTAGTGCATGGTCATACCAATACACATCTGTAACATCCATTATTTTTAAATGACATTTTTCACATAAAATGATTGCTTTAATGTTTCAAAACACCTGTATTTTTTTTTAAAAAACAATCTTAAATGAAATTATAATTTTTGAAACAGATGATAATAAAGTTCCTTTTCATAAAATAATAGCCTTTGAAAATATAATTCTTTTAAAATAACTCCCTTAAATAAAAGAGTTTTGAATTTATAATTCCCACATATAAAATGGGTTTTTGGAAAATAATCACAGTTTTTAAAAAATAATCCTTTTAAAATATCTTTATTACATATATATATTTTTAAAATATCATCATATATGTTTTTCTAAAAAAATAAAATCTTATAATTTGAAAATAATATATCCCCTTACCTGAAACTGCTAGCTAGACTTCTCTTGGAATTCGCCTATTTGAAACCATGTCGAACCTCCTTCCCCGAAGACTAAACTCGCTCTCACTCTATCTACGCAACCAGGGCAACTCACATATTTTTTTCTGGGAGTCTGACAGTGTGTCGTTGGGTGCAAAAAATAAGGGAATGACTCCTATTTATAAGCCCCAAAAGTTTAACAAATCATTTAATTATTTATTTTTTAAAACACTATTTGGAAAGACTTCCAAATAGTTGTGATTTTGTCCATATATTTTGATTTCCCATTAAGTAAAATAAGATTTTGTTTTTATTATCTCTTTTTTTATTCCTAAACCCTTAAAGAATTTTTTTACCATGTGTGTATATATATATATAAAATATATAAAATATGAAAAATATAAAAAATATAAAAAATATAAAATATATAAAATATATAACATATATATATACATATAACATATATTTATGACAATTATAATTTAATATAAAATTTATAACTTACCACATATATATAACAATATGGTATATATTTATAAAATACAAATTTTACCTGTAACACCCCAAGGATTTATAAATAAATGCATGAAATACAGAGTTTCCATAAAACACCACTTTTTTATAACCTAGTCAGTAAACATAAATTTTCCACTTATGTAATTTGAATTTTGAAAAACTGACATACACGGTTGCGTTCAGTAAGATATTTAGGGTCTGATAGAATCAACTTAGTTTTTTTGATGAATAGTAACATACCCTTATGAATAGCAACATACCCTTATGAATAGTATTATTACTCTTATTAATAGTAATGAATAGTACATCGGCCAAAAAAATAAAAACTTCACCCATGAATATATAAATACAATTTAGACATCTTATAAGTGACAAATGATCATAGTATAAGTATTGGTATTTTTGTAGGTCATAAATATTTTAATTACACTTATGATTAATTTAATAATTTAAAATGGAAATGTATTTTCATAAAATGTAATCATAAATTTTTATTTTATTTTCTTATGGTTATAAAAAAATTTTATGAGACCTTGATTAAATTTTCAAGGTGTTATAAAACAAGTTATAGTTTTAATGTTGTTTTTTGGAATAAATTAAGATTTTATATAAAATTTAATTAAAAATATTTAGAAAATTATTTTCAAAAAATGGATTTCATTTTTGAATTATATGCATCGAAAAATGGTTGGGGTGATTTTTTGAAAATTTTCTAAAATACCTGAATTTTTCATGAATAGTAAAAATACATTTTTGAGTTTTCGGTATATTTAATGGCATAATAATGATGTAATAATTAAATTTTATTTCATTCCAAATTTATAATAATTGAATATCTGGTAGTTTTACTTCCCTAGGAGTCCTCCCAAGGTGTCCCTAATCCCCCAAGGTCCCAACCTTCAAGTTTTAGGAGTTACTCTACAAGGTAAGGGAATCTACCACCCTTTTCTTTTTCAAGCACTCTTTTATGTCATTCTTTTGTAATTTCAATTGGATTATGTTGAGATATGTCATTACATATCCTCATTACTGTCCATGTTATGTATGAATGATGAGATACCCTTTTTCTCTCATCAAAATATTTTATGAATTTTTAAGCGATGCCGTTAGGCTGCCAAATTTTCATAAGGGATATCTCAACTTTTCTTTTTATTTTGTGTTCCTTTATTTTCTTTTTTATTTCCTCACATCCTTTCATCCAAATGTTATGATAACTCCAGTATATTACAAGTAATATAATGTTGTTGTGATAATGGAATAATTCATCATCGTCTCTCCTTTCCCCATCTTTTATACTAGAAATGAAAACACCATCCGAGATGTGTTAATTTATCACATTCAAGGACGACAAGTTTTAAATTTCTATTACCATCTTCAATCCTGGTCATTAAACCATTTTATGGTTTAAAAAGACTATAATATATGTATTATAACTTATTTAAGGTTCTATAATCATTTTTTACACATGATATTAATTTATTAATCAAAATAAGTTCATTGTGATCAAGAACTGCCAATTAACCCAAACAATTGTCATTAAAGTTTTATATAATGATTCATATTCACTTACAATAACCAAATGAATTTTATAAACATATAATCTTCTAGATATTAACAAATAACATACAACTTCTATTCTAGACAACCATTCTCATCTTACATGTTTATCTTTACATGTATATAAGTAAACCGACCATGAATACCAAGGAAGAAAACACTCCCAAACAATTAAATTGAATCTCTTAACCCATAAAAAGGACATGAATGAAACTAATAAGTTTATAATAAATATATTAAATGTAGAGGAGGTTTTTTAATCATTAATTTATGAACCTAAATTTGATTATTCAGGTCATTAAGATCAAGTGAGGAATACCTTCGGACTTAAGGTAAGAGTTTTTTACCCGAACCTTCATTTTCATTCGGCTTACTCTTATTGTATACTTAACTCAATGAAATTATTATATACTCATCATAAATTATGAGTGAGTGTTCTATATATGTTTACCAACCAGAATCCTTCTTTATTTTATGGTGAGCTTTCAAAATTCTTTTCGAAATACAAGCCCAATTCAAGGGAATTTCTCAAATTCTTACCTATTTTCAAGGGAAATCTATAATATGTTTTTAGAAATAATTATATTTCTAAAATAAATAATTTTATTATGAAAATACTATATTACTTACATTCTAGTTTTATACAAATACTTTTTCAAAAGAACTCTTCTTTTCAAAGTAAAAGAGTATTTATCTCAAGAATTACTCGATGATTTTATAAGAGTATCTTCATCTATTTAAAAAATATTTTTGATTATTATGTATGATATCATATACCATATTTAATTGAATGGTGTATGATTAGTTTGAATGTCGATGTGCTATCTTAAAACTATTCACCAATTTACTTTGAATGGTTAGTGTTTATGCTTAATGTCTGGGGGACGTTATTGAAATTTCATATATTAGTTTCAATATGAATGTATATGTTGTTTATGTTTATCCCCATCCATATGAGGAATTCATTGGACTTAGTAAGTGATGGGTGGGGCCCGCTATAGCTCCTTGATGCATCGATAGGTCTCATGAGACAAACTACGATCTTTGTACAAGACCTTGACAAAATGATTATTTATGGTCATGGTATGAGGCCTTGAGAATATGGTTATGATGCACGACATTATGAATTCCCTCATTATGAAATTAGTAATTAAAAGTTCACAAGTTTATTCGACTAGTATAATACCCATTATTATGCTTTATTATGATTTTTTTATTCATCTCTTATTTCTTCCATAATGTGTTCAAGTTCATTTTTAAAGGAATGTGTTTTTTAGTTATTCTCCATGCCTAATGTTTATGTTTATGATATCTTCCATTGTATTGATTAACCTTACTAAGAATTTGATCTCACCCCTTTATTATGTTTCATTTTCCCAGGACACGAAGAGGTATATTATGAATGACATGCAGAAATAACCTAGGAGTTATGGATGTTGTCAAAGGAGTTTCTATATTGTTTTAAATTTCAAGTTATAATGTTGAACTTATGCATGTATCTTGTTTCCAAATATACTAAACTACTCAGTCCTTCGAGATTCATATTCCTTGTTTATATTCCAATGTAATAAAATAAGGCACCGACTCCAGAAAACTGGGTTTGGGTCTTTACAGTTGTTATCAGAGGAAGTTTAGTAGAAAAATTGGAAACTAGATTTAGAAAATGTAGATTAGGGAACAAAACCCTAAGATAGTCTTTTAAGATAAACATACAAGAACATCCTAGAATTTTTGTTAAGGAATAGATTAAGTGGATATTTCTAGAAAATATATCCTTGTCTAGGTACTAAAAGTGGACATGGTTCTGGCACATATGTTCCTAGGAGTGAAAACTTTGAAAAGGAGTTTCAGGCTTGACCTAAGGTATCCTGGTACACAACAATGGGCCTTACTACGCACCTGGTTTGACACTCTCAGGGGATATTCTTAGGATAATTCATATTTTTTTACAAGCCATTATAAAGGATTTAAATGTAAATTTTTCCTTAAAGAAACCATGTTTATGATTATGAGATTAGCTATGTATAGAATTTCAATTTATGATAAGTATTTTTCTATATTGAGATTATACATTATGATTCATAACCTAATCTAGTGTATGCCATTATTTAGAAATGGTGCCTAGTGGAAGGAATGGAAACCACATGAATGCACGTGTCCCATGCAGGGATTTCCTTCCGATGCACAATAATGATGCTGGCTCTGGTTCTGTGACTAGTGCTGAGCAAATTATAAATATATTGGGACAACTGACTCAGGTTATGAATAATAACCTTACCAATATGGAGCATCCAAATCTATAATGTGTGGGAGATACATTATATTTCTTTATGTGACAAAAGCCTCCATCATTTAATGGGACTACAAACCCATTTGTAGCAGAGCAGTGAATAAGATCATTAGAGAAGATATTTCTCACTTTGGGATGTAACAAAAGAGAGAAGGTTTTCATGGCAGTTTATCGACTATCGAGAGTTGCAGATCAGTGGTGGTCTTTAATCCAAAACACAAAGGAGGAGGAATAAATAGAATAAATGAAGTTGAGGGATTTTAAGGAAATATTCTTAGAAAAATACTTCCCTTGTGAATAGCGAGCAGATATGGAAATACAGTTTTTGAATCTTAGGAAAAAAGAAGATGATAATGTCACAAATTATAAAGCTAACTTCACAAGGTTAGCAAGACATTCCATTGACTACATATGTAATCCAAGGAGCAATATTGATCAATTCTTTTATGGTTTAAAACAATTCCTCTGAAGGTCTCTAGTCTCCCAAAGTTTCTCATCATATGAAGATATAGTCTCAAGTGCTATCAAGATGGTAAAATAATTCTCTAAGTATTATGATTTTAAGGGAAAGAAAGAGAAGAGGAGGGAAGCTGAAAACTTTTGAAAATGAAATAAGAAAATGGGGAAGAAGGGAAGAGTTGACCTTACACCCTGCAATAATTGTGGAAAGAGACACCCTGATACTTTTATGAAGGGTATGAATGTTTGTTATAAGTGTGGAGAAAAATGCCACCTATCTCAGGATTGTAAGGGGAAGAAAGAATATACCAATGTTCAATGCTACAATTTCAGGGAGAGGGGAAATTATGAAAATGATTGTCCTAGGCATCAAGGAAACATTCCCCAAAGAAGGAAAAGGGAGTAAGGCTAAACTTATGTGGTCACAACTGCCGAGGTTGAAGTTCCTAACGATGTGTTGGAATGTACTTTAATTGTTTACTCGAATTTAGCCAATCCTTTATTTGATTCTGGATCATTGCATTCTTTCATATCTTCCCTATTTGCCTAGAAATTTAGATATTTACAATTTGATTTAATAATAGAGTTTACAGTCAAAAATCCTAAGGGAAGTATCATTGCAACAAAGTTATGTCAAACAATACCCATTATGACATATAAACATGATTTGTTAGTTGATTTTATTATCATAACCATGATTGAATTTGATATAATCATAGATATGGATTGGTTTTCAAATCATGATGGAAAAATTTATTTCAAGAAGAAGGGGGTTACAATTTTTGAGGATGATGCAGAATCCCTTATCTTATGGTAGAAACATCACCATCTGATTATCATCAAGATCCACCCCTAGTATCTCTACTGAATTCAATTATTAGGGAGGAAGGGAATGCAATAACTATGGGTGAGGAAAATAATGTTCAAATAGATGATGTACCTATTATGTAAGAATATGTTGATGTATTTCCAGAGGATTTACCTAGACATCCTCTAGAGTGGGAAATTGAGTTTTCTATCGACTTAATTCCTGATTCAAGGACCATATCAAAGACCCCTTATAGAACAGAAACTGTGGAATTAGTAAAATTAAGGAAAAAACTAGAGAAATTTAGTGATAAAGGATTTATTCACCCTAGTGTTTATCTATGGGGATCCCATGTCCTTTTTGTTAAGAAGAAAGATAGATATATGAGGTTATGCATTGACTACAAGGAGATCAATGCTATAACAATAAATAACAAGTATCCCCTACCTCACATTGATGATTTATTTGATCAACTTCATGGAGCCCAATATTTTTCAAATATTGAAATTTGATCTGGATATCATCAGTTGTGAGTAAGGAAGGAAGACATTCTAAAGACAACATTTTGAACCAGGTATTGGCATTATGAGTTTACAGTAATGCCTTTTGAACTGACTAATTCACCTTCAGTCTTCATGGATCTAATGAATAGGGCTTTCAAGTAATATATTGATGAATTTGTGGTGGTATTTATTGATGATATCTTGGTATAATCCAAAAGCTACGAAGATAATGAAAATCACTTGTGCACTATTCTAAATACTCTTAGAAGAAATAAATTATATGGGAAGTTTAGCAAGTGTGAATTTTGGATTCAATCAGTTTCCTTTCTTGGCCACATTGTCTCTAAGTACGGAATATCTATTTATACTACGAATAAAAAGGATATTCATGAATGGACTACTCCAACGAACATAACTAAGTTAAATAGTTTTATTGGTTTAGCAGGTTATTATCGTCATTTTGTTTAGAACTTCGACCATTTAGACAACCCAATGACCAAACTTACAATTAAAGGGGTTAAGTTTGTACAAACAAAAGAATGTGATGACTATTTCAAAGAATTGAAGAGGAGATTAGTGAATTATCCAATCATAACTCTACCATTGAGGAATGATGAGTTTGTGATCTATAGCGATGCATCAAATAAATGACCTGGTTGTGTCCTTATGTCGAATGATAGAGTTATTTTCTATGAATCAAGACAGTTAAAAATTCATGAACAAAACTATCCTACTCACAATCTTGAGTTAACTGCTACGATCTTTGCTCTAAAAATATGAAGACACTATCTCTATGGTGAAAAAATGTGATATATATATGGATCACAAGAGTCTGAAGTATATATTCTCATATAAAGAACTCAACATGATGCAAAGGAGATGGATCAAACTACTCAAGGATTATGATCGTTCCATACACTAACACCTAGGAAAGGTAAATAAGGTAGATGATGTATTAAGCAGGAAGGATCATGGAGTTTTAAACAAAATGAGGATCGAAAGGGATCCTATATTCATGGATCTAATAAGGATTGGCATGAGAATTATCAAAGAAGGTGAAAAATCATTACCTTTTTAATTGGTTGCTCAACCATCTTTATTATAAAGGATTAAAAGCTCTCAACCTGATGATAATAACCTTCAAAAGAAAATTAATGCTATGAAAGATAGGAAGTTGGCTAACTTCATATGTGAAGATGAAATTCAAAAATTTGGGAAGAGGCTATGTGTTCCCTTTATACTTGATCTGAAAAGGGAGTTTTTGGATGATACCCATAGCTTGGATTTCGCTATACACCCTGGTAGCACTAAAATGTATAGAGATTTGAAGGAACATTTCTGGTGGGACAACATGAAGTGAGAAATTACTGATTATGTATCAAGATGTCTAGTATGTCAATAAGTAAAGGCCGAATAATAACATCCTAGAGGATTTACTTAACCTCTACCTATTCCTACATAAAAACGGGATAACATCACCATGGATTTTGTCACTGGATTACCCAAAACTCCAAGAAAGAATGATGAAATATGGGTAATTGTTGATCGACTTACAAAATCTACACATTTTCTCGCTACAAGTGAGGATTTTCCACTGGAGTGCCTAGAATTACTTTATATCAATGTAGTTGTGAGATTTCATGGAGAACCTCTCTCAATTGTGTTTGATCGGGATCTAGGATTTACATAAAAATTCTGGAAAAGTCTTCATAAATCCCTAGATATTAAGATTTGATTGAGTACTGCTTATCACCCTCAAACTGATGGGAAATCAGAAAGGACAATCCAAACTTTAGAAGACATGTTGAGATCATACTCATTTGATTTTCAAGGTATGTGGGATTAGTATTTAACTTTGGTATAGTTTTAATATAATAATAGTTTCCATTCAAGCATTTAAATGGCACCATATGAAGCATTGTATGGAAAGAGATGTCGTACACCAACATGTTGGGATGAAGTTGGTGAAAGGAAGCTTGTGGGTTCAGAGATTGTAGAGGAAACAATAGTGAAGGTAAATACTATTCAAGGCCATATCAAAGCATCTCAAAGTAGACAAAAAATCTATGCTGATAATTGAAGGAAGGATTTAGAATTTCAAGTGGGAGATCAAGTTTTATTAAAAGTATCTCCATGGAAGGGTGTTATAAGATTTGGGAAGTATGGGAAAATGAGCCCTAGGTACATAGGCCCTTTTGAAATTCTAGAGAGAATTGGAGCTGTTTCATATCATTTGGTTATGCCACCTAGCCTGTTTAAAGTACACAATGTGTTCCATGTCTCATTGCTGATAAAGTACATGCCAGACCCAACGCATGTCCTCACTTATGAAGGTATAGAATTGGAACCTAACCCATCTTACTATGAAGAGCCTATCCGGATTTTGTACACTAAAGAACAGGTGTTGAGGAATCATACGACTTTACTGGTAAAGATACTTTGGAAAAATCATAAAATTGAAGAGGCAACATGGGAGCCTAAGGAGCTTATGATAAAGAACTACCCAAATCTTTTTGTGACGTAACATTCTGGTAATTTAGAGGATAAAATAACACCCCACAGATTTATAAATAAATGCATGAAACACTATGTTTCCATAAAACACCACTTTGTTATAACCTAGTCAGTAAACATAATTTTTCCACTTCTGTAATTTGAATTATGAAAAACAGACATACACGGTTGCGTTCAGTGAGATATTTAGAGTCTGATAGAATCAACTTAGTTTTTTGATGAATAGTAACATACCCTTATAAATAGTAACATACCCTTATGAATAGTACTATTACTCTTATGAATAGTAATGAATAGAAAATTGGCTAGAAAATAGAAACTTAATCCATGAATGTATAAATACAATTTAGACATCTTATAAGTGACAAAATGATCATAGTGTAAGTATTGGTATTTTTGTAGGTCATAAATATTTTAATTACAATTTTATGATTAATTTAATAATTTAAAATGGAAATTTAATTTCATAAAATGTAATCATAATTTTTTATTTTATTTTCTTATGGTTATAAGAGAATTTTATGAGACCTTGATTAAAATTTTAAGGTACTATAAAACGAGTTATAGTTTTAAAGTTATTTTTTTGGAATAAATTATGATTTTATTTAAAAAATAGATTAAAAATATTTAGAAAAATATTTTCAGAAAAATGGATTTCATTTTTGAATTCCACACATCAAAAAATGGTTGGGGTGATTTTTTGGGATTTTTCTAAACTACTGGAATTTTTCATGCATAGTAAAAATACAGTTTTGAGTTTTCAGTATATTTAATGACATCATAATGATGTAATAATTAATATAAAATACTGGTAGAATTTTTTACAGTAAAATATGATATGAGGTGTCCCAAGTGGATAATACCATGAGAAAACCTATGATTTTTCAAAAACTACTAATGAGGTGTCCTTTGAAATTAATAAAAAAACTCTATCTCATTTACTGTAAATACCCACCCATTCCTTCATTTTTTTTCATTCCAAATTCATAATCCTCAAAGTTATGGTATTTTTACCTCCATATGAGTCCTCCCAAAGTGTCCCCAAGCCCCCAAGGTCCTAACCTTCAAGTTTTTGGAGTTACTCTACATGGTTAGGGAATCTACCACCCTTCTCTTTTTCAAGCACTCTTTTATGTTATTATTTTGTAATTTAAATTGGATTATGTTGGGATATGTCATTACATATCCCCCTTAATTTCCATGTTATGTATGAATGATTATATAACCTTTTTCTCTCATCAAAATATTTTATGAATTTTTAATCGGTGCCATCAGGCTACTGAATTTTCATAAGGGATTTCTCAACTTTTCTTTTATTTCAAGTTCCTTTATTTTATTTTTTATTTCCTCACCTCCTTTCATCCAAATGTTATGATAACTACAATAACTTACATGTACTGTAATTTTTTTGTGATAATAGAATAATTCATCATCATCTCTCCTTTCCCCTTCTTTTATACTAGAAATTAAAACACCATATGAGATGTGTTAATTTATCACATTCAAGGACAACAAAATTTTAATTTCTATTACCATATTCAATTCTGGTCATGAAACCATTTTGATGGTTAAACCAAAATATAATATATGTATTATTACTTATTTATGGTTTTGTAGTCCTTTTTTACACATTATATTAATTTATAAATCAAAATAAGTTCATTGTGATCAAGAACCACCAATTAACCCAAATAGTTGTCATTAAAGTTTTATATAATGATTCATCTTCAATTACAACAACCCAATGAATTTTATAACCATATAATATTCGGTATTTTAACAAATAAAATACAATTTATATTATGTACAACCATTCCCATATTACATGTTTATCCTTATATGTATATAAGTAAACTGGTCATGAATACCAAAGAAGAAAATGATCCCAAACAATGAAATTGAATTTATTAACCCATCAAAAGGCCATGAATGAACCTAATAAGGTTATAATAAATCAATTAAATGTAGAGGATATTTTTTAATAATTAATTTATAAACCTAAATTTTATTATTTAGGTCACTAAGATCAAGTGAGGAACACCTTTGGACTTAAGGTAAGGGTTTTCTACTCGAACCACCATTTTTATTCGGTTTACTCTTATTGTGTACTTACCTCAATGAAATTATTATGTATTATTATGAAATCCTCATAAATTATTTTTGAGTGTTATATATATTTCTACCAACTAGAATACTTCTTTATTTTATAGGGAGCTACACATTTTAAAAGGAACTTTCAAAATTCTTTTCAAAATACAAGTCCGATTCAAAGAAATTTCTCAAATTCTTGCCCATTTTCAAGGGAAATTTATAATCTGTTTTTAGTAACCATTATCTTTCTAAAATCACTCATTTTATTATGAAAATACTATCTTACTTCATTTCTAGTTTTATACAAATACTTTTCCAAAAAACTCTTCTTTTCAAAGTAAAAGAGTATTTATCTCAAGAATTACTCGATGATTTTATAAGAGTATCTTCATCCATTTCAATACTCTTGTTGATTATTATGTATGATATCATCTACCATATTTAATTGAATGGTTTATGACTAGTTTTATTGTGGATGTTCTATCTTAAAACCATTCACCAATTTTCTCATAATGGTTAGTGTTTATGCTTAATGTTTGGGGGACATTATTGACATTTCATATGTTAGTTTAAATATGAATGTATATGTTGTTTATGTTTTACCCTGTTCATATGAGGAATGCATTGGACTTAGTAAGTGACGAGTGGGGACCACTATAGCCCCTTGATGCATCTTTATGGTCTTGGCATGAGGCCTTGAAGGTATGGTTGTGATGTCCGACATTATGCATTACCTCATTATGAAACTAGAAATTGTAAGTTCATGAGGTTATTCGACTAGTAGAATACCCATGATTATGATTTATTATGGCATTTTTTTATTCAGTTCTTATTCCTGCTATAACATGTTCAAGTTCATTTATAAAGGAATGTGTTTTTTTAGTTATTCGCCATGCTTAATGTTTATGATTATGATATCTTCTGTTGTATTGCTTACCCTTACTGAGCATTTGAGCTCACCCCTTTCTTATTTTTCATTTTCTTAGTACATGAAGAGGTATATTATGAATGACATGCATAAATAACCTAGGAGTTATGGATGTTTCAAAGAAGTTTCTATATTTTTTTCCATTTCAAGTTGTAATTTTTAACTTATGTATGTATCTTGTTTCCGAAGCTACTAAACTACTCGGTCCTTTAGGATGCATATTTCTTATTTATATGCCAATGTAATAAAATAAGGCACCAGCTCCGGGCAACTGGGGTCGGGTCCTTAAATTACCATATATATACATTGAAATTATATATATATATATATATATTTACAAGCACTTAAAAAAATACTAACCATAAATCAAGTATTTTTATTAAAAGTATATACTCTTATAATTTTTATATATATAAGTAAAATATAAAATTTCTTAAGAATTAAAATGAAAATTTTAAATATTTTAATATAAATTTTATTATTAATTTTAATATCAAATTAATATTTTACCAATTTTAAGGTAACATATTGCTACACAATAATATTAAATATTATTTATAAAAAATCATTATTAGAAAAAGAAAACTATGTTTATAATTTTCTGGGATGTTACATACTTCCTCAAGAGGGATACATGAAACACGTCATGTACTTGAGATAGATTAGGTGGGAGTTCTAGTTGATAGGCCACTGCTTCAATGTAATCAAGGATATCAAAGGGGTTTATGTATCTAGGACTAAGATTTCCCTTCTTCTCAAACCTCTTGATTTTATTCCAAGATGATATACAAAGGAACACTTTATCTTTGAGTTGAACTCCATGTCTCTTAGATTATTGTTTGAATATATTTTCTATAGATTTTGTGCGAATTTAATATTATACTAAATGGTTTGAACCTTCTTTGTTTTCTCTTCGATAATATGAGGTCCTATTAGCTTTCTCTATTCAAATTTATCTCAACATGTCATAGTCTGACACCTCTTCCCATACAAAGCATCTTAAGGTTCTATTTAAATTCTAGAATGTAAACTATTATTATATGAAAACTCCATTAGGGGAAGGTGTTGATCCCAAAATTCTTATAAATCCATTGAATAAGATATCAACATATCCTATAGAGTTTGAATGGTTATTGCAAACCAACCATCCATTTGAGGGCGATAAGTAGTGTTGAAGCTCAATTCTGTATCCGATTCTTTCTAAAAGCTTCTCTAAAACCTCTAGGTGAAACTCAGATCTTGATTAGATACAATAAAGAGTGGAACTCCATGAATTCTTACCACTTCACTAATGTATATCTTGGAGAGCTGATCAAAAGAGAAATTTTCCTTGATTGTAATGAAATGCACTGACTCGGTAAAGTGATTGACTACCAACCAGATGACATTATCGCCTTTAGGGGTCCTGGAGAGTCCTACAATAAAATCCATGGTTATATTTTCCCATTTCCATACTGGTATGGGGAATGGTTGTATCATACCCTTAGACTTATTTCATTTAGCCTTGACACTTTTTCATACCATGCATCGAGATAAAAATTATGAAATCTCCTTCTTCAAGTTATCCAATTATAAGTTTTGCTTCAAATCTCTAAAAATCTTGGTGCTTCTTGGATGAATATAAAAGGATTATCTATGCACATCATCCAGAAGTTCCTTCATCAATTTTGGTTTTGATGGTACACATATCCAGGATAAAAAACTTATAACTCCATCTTTAATAAAGTTGAACTCCAAAATATTTTCTACCTTTTTCTGTAGCACTTAATAATATTTTTAGGCCTTCTTGATCCTATCAAGAATGTATAGTTAAGAAGTTATTTGATTAAGGTAGGATGAGTATCCTTTTATTATTCCCATTTCTATCCTTTGAATTTCCAAGAAGATTGTATCCCTTACAATTCTCATCATGGATAGGGTTGTGGGATTGTTTCTACTCAAATCATCTACCACTTTGTTTGTCTTCCCAGGATGGAAATGTATTGAACAATGATAATCCTTAACTAGATCTAACCATATCTATTGGTTATATTGAGCTCATTTTGTGTGAATATATACTCAATGATTTTCTGGTCCATTTATATGTCATACTTTTCCTTGTATATATAATATTACCAAATATTAAATGTGAAGATAACTATGGAAAATTATAGATCATGTGTTGTGTAGTTATTATCATGGATCTTTAATTGGATAGAGTCATATACTATCAATTTTTAATCTTGTATGAGTACACAATCTAATTCCCTTTTGGATGCATTATTGTAGATAAAAAATACCTCCCCACTAGTGGGTAATGTGGGCATAGGTGCAGTGATAAACCTCTTATTTAGCTCTTTAAATCTATCTTTACATTCATTAGTCTAGGAAAACTTGACACCATTATGAGTTATCTTGGTTAGTGGGCTTGACAATCGTGATAATTTTCTTACAAATAGATGATAGTACTCATCTAATCCAAGGAAACTATAGATTTTCATCATAGATATTAGTTTGGTCCATCCTTCAGTTACCTCTATTTTTGAAGGATCCACATATATACCTTTATTGGTGATAACACGCCCCAAGAAGGTTACTTTATCCATCCAAAACTCACATTTACTATACTTTGAAAATAAATTTTCCTTTGAAAAAGTATTCAATACAAAATTCAAATGCTCTTCATATTCCTCCTTTTTTGGAGTAAATAAGAATATCATCTATAAATACTACCATAAATTTGTTGAGTTAATCCCTAAAGATTCTATTCATCAAGTCCATGAAAATAGATGGAGCATTAGTGATTCCAAATGGAATCACTATGAACTCATAGTGCCCGTACCTTGTACAAAAAGTAATCTTAGGGATATCCTCATTATTTACCTTCACTTGATAATATCCCAACAAAAGATCCACCTTAGAGAAGTACTAGACTTCACATAGGTGATTGGATAAGTCATCAATCCATGGTAGAGGACACTTGTTCTTTATCATGATTTTGTTGAGTTTGGGATAATCAATATAGAGGCACATTGACCCCCATTCTTCTTGATGAAAAGGACCGGTGCACCTCATGGTGAAGCACCTGGGCATATTAACCCTTTATAAAGATTCTCTTATAGATGCTTCTTTATCTCCTCAAGTTCAACAATGGCCATTCTATATGGATTCTTGGATATTGGAAAATATCCAGGTATAATTTTGATCTAGAACTTAACCTCTCTGCTAGGAGGAAGACTGAACAATTCTTCAAGAAACACATCAGTGAATTACCTTACAATGGACATGTCACCAAGGATGATATTTTCTTTAGCCTCAATCATTTAAGATAGATAAAAATTATCACAAAATAATAATATTCATGCTTGATATGATGATACCAAAGGATATTTATCCTCCTCCTTAAACTTTTATAGAATCATAGGGTGATTTGCAACACAAAGAGTGATTTCATTATCTTGAAAATTTATGTTGTCTCTATGAAAAGAAATCCAATCCATTCTCAGAATATCATCAAATTCTTCCAAAAGAAGCATCAAAAGGTTCACTGGGAAGTTTAGCCTAAAATTTTTGGCATGAGATGTGTTATATACTAGGGATACAATAATTGACCCATTTTTTATCATCATCGATAACTTAAATTCCATGTTTTGAGGTGGTGTTTGAATATCTCTACTAAACTTTCATGATATAAAATAATGTATACAACTAGAATCAAATAGTAATTTTTCTATCCTTGAATGAATAAATAAGATACCTATCACCACTTCATTTTCAAGATCCACCTCAGCAGTTATGATGTCATAATATCGCCCTTTCTCTCTAAGCCTTGGAAGTTGTTGTTGTCGGTTTTCATCAATAACCCTTGGCTTAGTTCATTGATTCACGTAGTGTCCCCATTCCTTATAGTTGAAACATTGAAAAATAGGATGAGGGTTGACTAGAGCATTCATTTCTTATATAACATTGGTGGGTTTCTCTTGTCGATAATCGCTTGTTAAGTGTCCTTCCTTTCTACATCTAAATCATTTCCTTATCCCCTTCAAGAAATTTATGGCATGGTTCTTCCCACACTTTTGGCAAGTGTGATGTTGTAATTTCTTTCCACTGTGAGTTTTCTCCATCATACCGCCAGGATTAAAATCCATTATGTACTTTGTATCTCATGACCCATAAGACCCATGAGATTAACCAATATACATTTTGAATTTGAGGCAATATCATATAATTTTTACATAGCTATCAAAGTCTTGAATTTCCAAATATTTTTGTAGACTCAACTTTAGCCCACCCAAGAAGCAATCAACTTTACTTTCGAGGGAGATGATAAAGTTAGAGCTATATCATTCAAGTCTTGGGGATTTTTCTTTTTACACCCTAATGGATTATTCATACTTTTACTTGAGGTTAAGGAAACCCCTCTCCATTTTAAGTCAGTGAGTGAGAGGAAAATATTTGTCGAAAAATATTTTTTATAATTCCTTCCACTCCATCTCTTTGATCTCCTCCTCAAGATTTGTATTTTTGACCAATGCCAACCATTTATCATATTCTCCTTCCACATGATAAACAATCAAAATGCTATTCTCTTTCTCATATCATTGAAGTATGGAGAATATCTTTTTAATGGAGTTTATCCATTATTCCATGATTAAGGGATCAATAGATCCATTGAAAGTCATGAGACTTTGTCACATAAAGGGATTAATTGCAACTTGATCTTTTTAAGGGAGATTCAAATGTTACTCTTAATCCGGGTTTCAGTTCAAAACTTGATTTAATTAAGAAATTATTATCATCAAGTTTCTAACTCCTTCTCCCATTGGGTTGGGTATCTCATTTGGGTAGTCATCACATTACCCCTCATATTGGTTATTGAATTGGTTTTTCATATTTTTATCTATTGACTAAAAATAAAGGTAAAACTAGGGATTATTATTTTTAAACTATTAAGTACATAAACATGAAACTATGAAAATTAAAGTGACAACTCATAAATAACATATATTCCTTAACCTATAAATTTCTAGGTTTTAATCTAAGTTATCCATGATCTATTTATTAATATAAAATCTCATGGAATTTTTGTTCCCTTCATAATGGTTCGTAAATAACTTATAAATTTACCAAAGCATATCCTCTAGGAGTGTCAAACCAAGTGTGCAGGAAGACCCATTGTCATACACCAGGTGAAGATTGAGTCTAGATCAATATGCCCTTTTTGGGGTTATTACCCCTAGGTACAACTGTGCTAGATCCAAATCCACTTTTATTATCCATATAGGGATGTATTTTATTGGAAACCACTTAATCTATACTTCACCAAAATTTAGAGTTGTTTTCCTATGTTTAGTCTTATCCCTAAGGCTCTCACTGGAGTTTTTTAATCCTAATCCCCCAAAATAACTTGTCTTTTCTCTCATAACAATTATGAAAACCCATATCTTAATACACTATATTTCACAATTTATTACATAAAGGTACAAATAACACAAGCCTATAAGATCATGGTGTAAGAACCCAATTTTTCTTTGATGTATAGAAGCTTTAATTTTTAGTTTAATTCCTTGGTTTTGAACTAATGTGAATTCCTAATGAGGTTACAGAGGAAACAAGGGTGTTTGGGGATTTTTTGGGGCCCGAAGCCCCAATATTTTTAGGAAAAAACTGGGCCGCATGGTTAGTATAAACCATGTAGTCCGGTCCACACAATTAGAAAAATAGTGCTGGGTGTTCACTATAAAAAAATTGACTAATAGCATTAGTTTTTTTTATTTGGAGGCAGTTTAAACCACCATCATATGGTTCTGTAATGGTTTTTAAAAAACTACCACTAAATTTGGTGTCGACATCCAACTCACATCACCTCCATCAATTTAGAAGGGGTTTCTCCTCCTTAAAAATGGTGAGACTATAGTAGTGGTTCAAACCACTTCTATAGCCTCAGCATTTTTTGGGAGCAAAAACTGCCGCTAAAACCCAAAAAACCACCGCTAATTTTTTTGACATAATATAGAGGTGGTTTAAAGCGGTTGTCAATCTCCAAACCAATCCAGATTCAATAGAATTTTCATTTATATATATATATATATCAACATTCATTAGAATTTACAAATATATAAATATATAATACGTGTTAAGACACTCATTAAAACCAAGGTATTCAATAAGATAAATCACCAAAAGTCTACAAGAAATAGGAAACCAAATCAAAAAACAACTCATGACCTTAACACTGTCATATGAGAGTATTTAAAATCCAAAACACCGATTAAACAATTAGAATCCACATAAAACCTCTTTTTCTATTTTATCAAACATATGGAATAATCCTATATCCTTGGAAACCAGTTTATAAAATCTTACCTTTTATCAATCACTTTATAAAATCATTCAAAACCACTAAAAAATCAAAATTTTAGAACCCAAGGGGTCTTTGGTTCAAACAAGTGGTATTATATCCAATAGGTACCATTTCATGAGGTAAATATTGAAATTATTGGTGAAATCGACAAGAATAGATTCAAATCGTGAAAAATGAAATACAGTTCTTAAAGGTCAAAGGTAGAAGAAATTGTAATATCGTTATATATTTAGTGGAAACCATCAAAAAAATGAACAAGAAAATGAATGGAAAAAGTGATATAATTAATAAACTTATTCATGAAATGAAGTTAAGCATGGAAAAGTATAAAATCCACAAAGCATCTATGACCACCCTTAGAGTGTAACGCCCTGACCCCAATTACCCAGAGTCGTTGCATCATTTTAATACATTGGCATGATTACAAGGAATCAAGTCCCGAAGGACTGATCAGTTTAGCAGTCTTGGAAAATATATTACATACATGAATATTACATTAAACTTCATAACATACAAAAAAACATAAATAATTCTTCACGAACACCATTATTCCCTTGGATTAACCCTGCATATCAATCACAATACACTTCTTGGAATCCTGGGAAAAATAAAACATAGAAAGGGGTGAGCTCAGATGCTCAATAAGGATAACAATACAACAAAAACTTTCATAAATAAGCATAAACATTTAAGGCAATGTATAACTAAAACAAAAGCCTTTTAAACTTGAACTTCAGCATAATATGGCAAAAATAAAATGAATTAATTCCATTTACTTATTTACATGGATATTCTACTAGTCAAATAATCACATGCAATATCACTAACCACTTTCATAATGATGGAATGCATAATGCTAGACTATCATAACCACATATTCAAGGCCCTGTGCCAAGACTACAAATAAGATTTTGTCAAGGCCTTGTGCCAAGAAACTAGTTTGTCTCATGAGACCTACTAATGCATCGGAGAGCTATAGCGGGCTCCACCCGTCACTTACTAAGTCCAATGCATTCCTCATATGAAAAGGTTTAAACATAACATAAACATTCGTATTAAAACTAGCATAAGAAATGTCAATACTTTATCCATAAACCATGAATGGTATAAAAATAAAACATCTATAATAAGAAATATCACAAAACCTTCAATACTATATGTAATTTTTGTATCATAATAAATCAACCTCAATCAAAAATAATATCCAGTAAAGGATGCTGACATAGTTGAAAATGACGAGTAAAACTTTTTGAGAGAAATAACCCTTTTGTAAAATTATTTAAAAGTCACACATTTATAAAGGAAGTAATTTAAAAGAGATTTTTGAATCAAATTTTCCCATACCACTTTGAAACTTTTGAAAATAATTATCATTTCAAAATATTCATGTCCATATAAATAAATCCTCAAAATCATTTTGAAAACATGGACATTAATTAAAAATATTTAGAAAGATAAATATTTAAAAAATTTAAAATTATGATCTTGATAAAGATTACCTTTCACAAATCCTTAAAATATTCATTTTGAAATCAGTTTTATGAAAAATGGACATGGATGATAAAAATTTCCCAGAAAATACTTACACATAAACAATCTCGGATAATAATGAGATTGAGGAATTAACCCTTACCAATTTGGAAACTTACAAAACATACACCCCATGAAAGACGTATCATACAATGAATATGTAAATACACATAAATTAAAGTTTATTACACAAAGAATAAAATTATGGGTAGTACATACACCACACAAAAGGTAATAGTGGCAATATGGCATGAATCTCACGGGAATAAGGAGTGAGATGAAAACCCCTTACCTTGAACTTTCCTTTAGTTGAGGGTACATTTAACCTCATGTATGAAGACCGTAGTATGTTATTAAATTATACCAGAACCATATTAATATTTATGATATCATACATTATTCATTTATGACTTTTTACTACCCATTTAATAATAATTTCCATGTTAAATTAACATTTCGGGTAATAATCGCTTTCTTTATCGTACATGTTTTAACTTGTTACTCTTGATTGTATCACTTAGATAATGATTTAAATACTTACAGAATATAAAACATGATTTATATATCATATATATTTAGAATATAATTATGTATAATATATATATATGTGAAATAAAAAACACCATTTATGGAGATGGTAGTCCGTACGTACGCATAAACACTGTTTCCGTTTTCATAACATATTGAACGAAACTAAGTGAATAAAATATTTGTAAGAACATATATATTTATATATATATCCAGTAGCATTATTATTTCATATATTTCAAACATATTAGTAATATATATTTTTATAATCATCGATGAATGGTGAATGTGGAAATGAATCTCATCGCGTCGTGGAGACGGTAATCCATACGTACGCACGAGTGACAATATCATTTCTTTAAAGGTGTGGAATTGGATGGTATATTAATTTTACAGAGACATTATCATGTTATTTTAATTATTTATATACATATTACTCATCATTATATCCATCCAAATAACATAGTGTTGAATAACAAATTACACCAGGGCGTGGAGACGGTAAGCCGTACGTACGCACACATGGTGACATTATCACTCATAAGATGGATAGAATAATGAATATAATTGTGAAATATTTATAATAACATCACAGTATATATAAGATACTAGATTTATTATTTTATAATGGAAATAACAAATAAATAATAAGTGGAAGAAGAAAGGAACTTGAAAGAGGGTGGTGAAAACATTACCTCTTCTTCGGGTTCTTCCTTTTGATTTGATAAAAAGGGATCCTTAGGTTGGATTTCTGATCAAACTAAGGCCTCTAGGTTGAAATGAGTGAAGTTGGGAGAATATTTGGGTACGGGTTGGCCGAGCCAAAAGGCTTTGAAGGTGTGAATTAGAGGGAAGGAGAAGTGCTCTTTTATAAGAGGGGTGAGGGGCACCTTAGGAAAAGCTAGAAATATTATTTTATAATAAATTCATATTCAGTTTCTAATGGCTCAAAAGTAGATTATTTAAAGGTTAAGGTGGGGATAGGTCGAAAAAACTCAAAAAATAGGTTTTATACAGGTTTGGGTCACTTTATTAACCTTATCTTTTTGATTTAACTCTTAGTTAAATAGTTTGACATTTACCATGTCTCTTTGTATTTTTATATTATATAGTCAATAAACTTACTATAAAATTCCAAGAGACCCAAAAGTGGTTCATTAATAATACACCTATCATTATATAAGTTGTTTGGCCAAACATTAGATTTTTAGGAATAGAATATAAATTAATAATATAATATTTGTTTTAAAAACTCATAAATGTCAATTTTGACAATATTTAATAATTGATTTTTGTTAAAGTCTTAACAAATTTATTAATTAGAAAAAAATTAATTTAATCAATTATAAAATTTCATATTAAAGAATAAAATTCGTTTATGTCATAAAATTTTTCAAATTATATTTATTTTAACATTTATAATACCAATTATTTGATTCTTTCATTAATAAGGAAGATACTGCATCATTATTGTGTCATAAATAAATTTAATTATTAAATGTATAAAAATTATAAATAAAATACCATTATGTAGGAAATATTTTTATCTTTCTAATGAATATTTATAGTCAAAAATATAACATATATAACCCTATGTAAAATTTTATTTGCTAAAAGATATATGTTTATGTCATTTTTTTATTTACTTTAACTGAATTAATATAAAGTGTCATTATCACTTACAAGTGGATCCATGAGGTCCCAAAATCGACCCAAATATTCCCATGGTTGGATATGTATCAACCAATAGGGTTAGGACACGTTTTAGGGTAATTTATTATTATTATAATATTATTTTTTTACCCTTATTTACCGGATTTACCCTTTAACCATGGTAAATAAAATATTTACCAAAGTAATTATTCAAAATGTCTAAAAATAAAAGTTACCTATTTACACAATTTGGACCTCCTGATTCTAAATATGGAATCCATTTTTCTAAATTCAAAACACAGAAGTGACAGAAATTAATTTAAAATTATTTCCCGTTGTTAAAACAAAAAGCGTGTTTCTAAGAGATAATAAATACCAAAAGATTGACACTTGTTTTTGTCCGGTTTAAATGTGAAATTACATAAAATGACCGAAATTGTATTAAATGGTAAAAATATATTCTAAATATAATTTAAAACCACTCAAATTCATAATTTATCACTATTAATTATTTTTATTAAAAAAGTTGTTTTTAATTAAAATTTAGTAATTTTCACTATTCATCAAAATATGAAAATTATAAAAAATGTACCAAAAATTCACCCTAAGATAATTTTGATATTACTAATCCAAAAATGAAGTCCATTTTGAAAGATAAAATGTATAAAATTTCAAAAAGTGGGTATTACTATTCATAACGACTAGTTTGATTGGTTGTGGTGTGTGTTAGAACTCAAAGTTGCGTACAACACACGCTACTGCATTATTCAAAGAGAAGCGTACTATGGAATCTTGGGGTGTTACATCCTCCCCTCCTTCAATAAATTGCATCCTCACAATTTGAAATTATTTTTCAAAAATAAAAGGTTAAAAATAGAAAATACCTTTGGGAAAACCCACATCGAAAATTAGGTTAATAAAATTTAGTCTTAATAAGAGGAAAAGGGAAATGAAAGGGTCACCAAAAAATTATGATCTCGATTAGGAGAACATTGGTGGAAATTAGAGACATATAATTGGAGGAAAAACGTAAATATTTATAGGTAGTGATTGAGGTCATCAATCACAAACAAGTGTAAAATTGAGGGCCTTAAATTCATCAATCTATGATGATTTAAAATACCGTCGGTTCAACAAAACATATGGTATTAGGATAACACATTTTTGGTTTTAATATCCCTTTACTAAAGTATAAGAATTAATTTTTTCATAGAATAAGAGAAGAAGAAAAATATATACTTGACAAGTAGAGTCCCATCCTTTAACTATTTTCTACCACAAACTCGTCTTTCACTCTAAAAGATAATAGAACTTAAAAATAATATTCTATTTATCCTATTCGTATAGGGTAAAAAAAATTAATTTATAATTTATCTACCAGATTTTTTTAAAAAAAGACTACATTATTCAATCCAAGACATCACGTGGGCCAGTGGTAGGTGATACACCCTTGTTGCCCTTCTGTTGCGGGTTCAAGTCACACGACCTTGCTGGACACGATGGGTTGCCACCCGACCTCCGGGTTGTCCTTTTATGGTAATACAAAAATAATCTCAAACTAGAATTATCCAAAATACTTCTATCCAAACTCACAGTCCAAAATTTATGAGGAAGGTAAACACAATGAAGATCCTTTTTCCGCTTAATAACATGTGAACACCTTCATCATGTATTCTTTTAAAACACTGAAACATCCTGAATTACCATAAAACCTTATTGATTACATTCATGATCCCTTATTCCTTATAGAATACTGGATATACTCCTTCTATCAAAAAATTTTGTAAACTCCAACAATGATGGAATATAAAAATCATTAATCAGTTTCAAGATAGTCAAGAATATCCAATATAATTTATCCAAATCAATCATGTATTATTCCAAAATCGCTACCTCGGTATCAGAACCATATTATGGTTTATCTTTCTCTCAACCATATATTTTCCAAAAATTTAACCTACTATTGAGTCAGTTTTCTTGGTTCCACACAATCTCAAATCCTTAATGAAATAGTACTGTAGTAAAATCCTTATATACTCCATAATTATTATAACCAGTACATTGTTGATACAACACTCAAGTGACATAATTCTCTAATAACAACATAATAAATCTAATCATTATTTCTCATCTGTGGTAGTATCATAACTTGATAATTATTCAATAGCATCATTTGGGGCATATTCTGATGATTTGTACATTCGTTCGCATAGTGTCCCAACTCCTTGCAGATGAATCATTGTACATTTGAAACCTTTTTCTTACCCTTGCAGTCACGTACATGGTGTCCTTTTTCTCCACACTTATAACAAACTCCCATTCCCTTCAGGCAAGTTCCAGGGTGTTTCTTCTCACAGTTATCACATATGGGAAAATTCTTCTTTTCCCTCTCCCCTTTATCCATATTTCTCTCTTCTATCCTTTTCTTCTCTTGCTTTCCTTTAAATCCATAGGACTCAGAGAATTTTTTACTTATCTTATTAACACATGATACTATTTCTTCATATGTTGAGAATACATGGGAGACTATTTCCCTTCTAAATGTTGGCTTAATACCGTGAAAGATATGATCCTTCTTACTCTTTGGATTATATGTATTGCTGGAGTTCACATTCCTTCTACTGGGCGCCATTTCTATACAATGGCATAAATAGGTCAGTTTATGAATTGCAATGAATAATTCCAAACTTGTAAAATACCTAACATAAATTGAACAGTTTATGGATATAATCCATAATCATAAAGATGTTTTCATTGAGGAAGTATATACTCATAAATCCTTCATAATTATTTGTAAAGAAAATGAGAATTATCCTAAGCATATCCCCTGGGAGTGTCGTAACCAAGAGTGTAGCAAGACCCATTGTCGTGCACCAGTTCCCATTTGAGTCTAGATCAAAGTGGTGTTTTCGGGTTTTACCCCTAGGTACATCTGTTCCAGATCCTCCTCTACCTACTCGTATCTAGACATGGATGCATTTTCTTGGAAAACTCACAAAATCTCTACATTACCAAAATTCTAAGAATTTCTTCTATGCTAATCCTCAAACTCTATCTTAGGTCTATGTGCTCTAATCAGAGTATATCTAAATCTAGCTTCCAAGGTTATTACTAAACTTCCTCTCATACCAACTGTAACACCCCGACCCCAGTTACCCAAAGTCGGTACATTATTTTAATACATTGGCATGATTACAAGGAATCAAGTCCCGAAGGACCGATCAGTTTAGAAGTCTTGGAAAATATATTACATACATGAATGTTACATTACACTTAATAACATACAAAACAACATAAATAATCCTTCATGAATTCCATTATTCCCTTGGCTTAACCCTACATATCAATCACAATACACTTCTTGGAATCCTGGGAAAAATAAAACATAGAAAGGGGTGAGCTCAGATGCTCAGTAAAGATAACAATACAGTGGAAACTTTAATAAATAAGCATAAACATTTAAGGAAATATATAACTATAAAAAAACCCTTTTAAACTTGAAATTCAACATAATATGGAAAAAATAAAATGAAGTAATGCCATTTACTTATTCACATGGATATTCTACTAGTTGAATAATCACATGCAATATCACTAACCACTTTCATAATGATGGAATGCATAATGCCAGACTATCATAACCACATAGTCAAGGCCTTGTGCTAAGACTACAAATAAGATTTTGTCAAGGCCTTGTGCCTAGACACTAGTTTGTCTCATGAGACCTACCGATGCATCGAGGAGATATATCAGGCTCCACCTGTCACTTACTAAGTCCAATGCATTCCTCATATGAAAAGGTTTAAACATAACATAAACATTCTTATTAAAACTAGAATATGAAATGTCAATAATTTATCCATAAACCATGAATGGTATAAAAATAACACATCCACAGTAAAACATATCACAAAACCTTCAATACTATATGGAAGTTTTGTATCATAATAAATCAACCTCAATCAAAAATAATATCTATTAAAGGATGTTGACATAGTTAAAAATGATGAGTAAATTTTTTTGAGAGAAATAAACTTTTTGTAAAATTATTTAAAAGTCACACATTTATAAAGGAAGTAATTTAAAAGAGATTTTTGAATCAAAGTTTCCCATACCACTTTAAAACTTTTGAAAAGAATTATCATTTCAAAACATTCATGTCTATATAAATAAATCTTTAAAATCATTTTGAAAACATGGACATTAATTAAAAAGATTTAGAAAGATAAATCTTTAAAATATTTAAAATTCTGATCTTGATAAATAGTACCTTTAAAAAATCCTTAAAATATTCATTTTGAAATCATTTTTATGAAAAATGGACATGGATGATAAAAATGTCCCAGAAAATACTTACACATAAACAATCTCGAATAATAATGAGATTGAGGAATTAACCCTTACCAATTTGGTAACTTACGAAACATACACCCCATGAAAGAAATATCATACAATTAATATGTAAATACACATAAATTAAAGTGTATTACCCAAAGAATACAATTATGGTCAGTAAATACACCACAAAAAAGTTAATAGGGGCAATATGACATGAATCTCACGGGAATAAGGAGTGAGATGAAAACCCCTTACCTTGCACTTTCCTTTATTCAAGGGTACGTTTAAACTTCTGTATGAAGACCATAGTATGTTATTAAATTATACCAGAACCATATTAATATTTATGATATCATAAATTATTCATTTATGAATTTTTACTAACCATTTAATAATAATTTCCATGTTAAATTAACATTTCGGGTAATAATCGCTTTCTTTATCGTACGTGTTTTAACTTGTTACTCTTGATTGTATCAATTAGATCATGATTTAAATACTTCCAGAATATAAAAAATGATTTATATATCATATATATTTAGAATATAATTATGTATAATAGATATATATGTGAAATGGAAAACACCGTTTATGGAGACGGTAGTCTGTACGTACGCATAAACACTGTTTCCGTTTTCATAACGTATTGAACGGAACTAAGTGAATAAAATATTTTTAAGTACACACACACACATATATATATATCCAGTAGAATTATTATGTCATATATTACAAACATATTAGTAATATATATTTTTATAATCGTCGATGAATGGTGAATGTGGAAATGAATCTCATCGCGTCGTGGAGACAGTAATCCGTACATACGCACGAGCGACAATATAATTTCCTTAAAGGTGTGGAATTGGATGGTATATTAATTTTATAGAGACATTATCATGATATTTTCATTATTTATATACATATTACTCATCATTATATCCATCCAAATAACATAGTATTGAATAAAAAATTACACCACGACGTGGAGACGGTAAGCCGTACGTACGCACGCATGGTGACATTATCATTCATAAGATAGATAGAATAATGAATATAATTGTGAAATATTTATAATAAAATCATAGTATATAGAAGATACTAGATTTATTATTTTATAATGGAAATAACAAATAAATAAGAAGTGGAAGAAGAAAGGAACTTGAAAGAGGGTGGTGAAAACATTACCTCTTCTTTGGGTTCTTCCTTTTGATTTGATCAAAAGGGCTCCTTAGGTTGACTTTATGATCAAAATAAGACCTCTAGGTTGAATTGAGGGAAGTTGAGAGAATATTTGGGCAGGGTTTGGTTGAGCCAAAGGGTTTTTAAGGTGTGAATTAGAGGGAAGGGGAAATTACCTTTTATAAGAGGGGTGAGGGGCACCTTAGGAAAAGCTAGAAATATTATTTAATAATAAATTCATATTTGGTTTCTAATGGATCCAAAGTGTATTATTTAAAGTTTAAGGTGGGGATAGGTCGAAAAAAACTCAACCAATAGGTTTTAGATAGGTTTGGGTCACTTTATTAACCTTATCTTTTTGATTTAACTCTTAGTTAAATAGTTTGACATTTACCATGTCTCTTTGTATTTTTATATTATATAGTCAATAAACTTACTATAAACTTCCAAGAGACCCCCAAGTGGTCCATTAATAATACACCTATCATTATATAAGTCCTTTGGCAGAACCTTATATTTTTAGGAATAGAATATCAATTAATAATATAATATTTGTTTTAAAAACTCATAAATGTCAATTTTGACAATATTTAATAATTTATTTTTGTTAAAGTCTTAAAAACTTTATTAATTCGAAAAAAATTCATTTAAGAAATTATAACATGTCATATTAACCAATAAAATTCGTGTATGTCATCAAAACTTTCAAATTATATTTATTTTAACATTTATAATACCAATTATTTGATTCTTTCATTAATAAGGAAAATACTGCATCATTATTGTGTCATAAATAAATTTAATTATTCAATGTTTAAAAATTATAAATAAAATACCATTATTTAGGAAATATTTTTATCTTTCTAATGAATATTTATAGTCGAAAATATAATATATATAACCCTATGTAATTTTTTTTCTAAAAGATATATGTTTATGTCAGTTTTGTATTTACTTTAACTTAATTAATATAAAGTGTCATTATCACTTACAAGTGGATCCATGGGGTCCCAAAATCAACCCAAAGATTCCCATGGTCAGACATGTATCAACCAATAGGGTTAGGTCATGTTTTAGGGTAATTTATTATTATTATTATAATATTATTTTTTACCCTTATTTACCAGATTTACCCTTTAACCATGGTAAATAAAATATTTACCAAAGTAATTATTCAAAATGTCTAAAAATAAAAGTTACCTATTTACACAATTTGGACCTCCTGGTTCTAAATGTAGAATCCATTTTTCTAAATTCAAAACACATAAGTGGTAGAAATTAATTTAAAATTATTTCCCATTGTTAAAACAAAAAGTGTGTTTTTATGATATAATAACTATCAAAAGATTGACACTTGTTTATGTCCGGTTTAAATGTGAAATTACGTAAAATGACCAAAATTGTATTAAATGGTAAAAATATATTCTAAATATACTTTTAAACCACTCAAATTCATAATTTATCACTATTAATTATTTTGATTAAAAAAGTTATTTTTAATTAAAATTTAGTAATTTCCACTATTCATCAAAATATGAAAGTTATCAAAAATGTACCAAAAATTCACCCTAAGATAATTTCGACATTCTAAATCCAAAAATGAAGTCCATTTTGAAAGATAAAATGTATAAAATTTCAAAACGTGGGTATTATTATTCATAACGGCTAGTTTGATTGGTTGTGGTGTGTGTTGAACTCGAAGTTGCTTACAACACACGCTACTGCATTATTCAAAGAGAAGCGTACCGTGGAAGCTTGGGGTGTTACATAGAGAATGGTGCAAAGAATGGGTGAAGAATTTATATAGTGAAAAGTATTCTCAGTTTGAGAATTTAGAAGGACAAATGAAGGATAATAAATTAAGGATTAAGAAGCTTAAGGGAGAGCATTGGGATATAGAAAAGATGTGAAATACATAGGATTCTCATAGGGGGACTTTGGGTGGAAGTAAAAAACAAATTAATCTGGAGTCAAGTAAAATGCTGTACAAAACTTCTTACAAAGATGTAAACGGTTCTCAAAGATAGTGTTATAGTGCTAATTTTTTGGTAGGGTTAGACACACTGTGAGTGTGTTTATGGAATCTAAAAGGTTTAACAAAATAATAATGACCTGATGTAACCATATCTCAACCGATACAACATTAATATGGTATTATATTATTATAATATGTTATATTTGTGCTAAAATTATTGTAGAAACAAAAGGGATGGACATTATAAGACCAAATTCCTAGCTTTTAAGAATCTTAACTTGGAGTGTAATATGTTCCAAATAAAAATCTGATACATCCCAATAGTATCCAGCCATTTTTTGGGAAGAATTTCATAATTTTTCAAGTGGTGTAAATCCTTACAGAATTTAATGGATAACTTGTTGAAGAAACTACTTTATTAATGAAGGAATATTTGTTTTACATTATTATGAACTAGAAATTAAACATCATCTAAATGTTATTTTCAGGTTACTAAAAGGCTATCGAGAGGAATGATTTTTTGACCATCAAGTGTTTAAACTAAAAAAAATCTGGATTATTAGATAAATGTGTCATGAAACCATCATATGTTTAGTTAAGAATCATATCCAAATCAAAAGTGAAACCTAATCACTACCAGATTAATTTTCATCAATACCCTTTCCATCTCTATCTCCACTTCCAGCTATCGATACCTGCATGAAAATTATGTTAAAAATTAAACAATGTTACATATTTAAATTTAAACTTAAAAGCAATAATTTTTTTGTACTAAATGATTTTGAAGTTTTGTGATTTACCTCCTTAATACCAACCATTGATGCAATATCAGCGGGGATAGATCCGATCATCTTCTGATATAATTCAATCAACGCTTTATATAGAGCATCGACCTTTACATCTTGCATATTTATATGAGCCCCTATTTTTGAATGGTTTTTTTTTCATTGAAAAAAAATCCCTCTATCCATCTCGAGGTAGAGAGTCACTAAAAACAGGAGTAGATGCTGATGAAATCCCCGATGGCCTTCCAAAGGCCTGAGATGGTAATGGTACCAAACCCATCTTGCGTATTCAACCAGGATGCTTCTTCCCAAGTACTTGACCAACTAGGTCATCCTAGGAGACTAAGAAAGACCACACAGGATTGGAATCCCATAGTTCTTTTATTTTTACCTATAAATAAAATATCAGTCTTATTTTAAGAAATAAATATTAACATAGTGAAAACTAAAAATAAGTTATATTTAATGAAAAAGGAATTCATACCCCAACTTTTTTGGGAAGCTCATTAACATAACTTCCATCATATTTTGTATGAATATCCAACCAAAATTTTGTTTCAGAGACTTGGTGCCCTAAATTCTTTGACTACATTAAACAAATATAAATCAACAATTTAATATATAAAAGAATAATTTTGTCTAATAAATATTTGAACTAATGAAAATATCACCAGAGTTGATCTGTTTTTGGAAAAACTCTTTGACCTGGTAGTGTGAGGGATGATTTGTTTAGCTCAAATTGATGCATTTTTTTGAAACATCCTAAAATAAATAACATGTAGTTTAATAGCAATTTATTAAATTTCATCTACTTTTCATATGTATGTATATATGTAAAATGAGATTAATATAATAATATATATTTCAATACCATGTGCTTCTCATGATGATGGATATCAACAAAAACCTTCCATTACTATATATGTACCCATTTGGGTACCTTATCATACAAATGATGAATTCTCAATGAAGTATCATCGAATTTATTCCATAATTTCCATTTAAAATACTTCCATTTATTACCCAAAATTTTCAATATCCACTTTCATGCGATCAGATCAACAACGATAAAGTGGAAAAACACCTGTAAAAAGAGATTAATTTTTAAAATATTATAATTTAATAACATAATGACATTCAATTACACTATAATGTATTAAAATTACCTTTATATATGAATTAAAAACTTTATTTTTCCAAGTTTGAGGCACATGCCTCTAATCTGCATAGGTAATCAGAAGGCTAACCGACTCCATCACCAGCTATCCTAGAATATGGCCAAATAATCTTATGAAATCATCAATGGGGATCCCATAATAGTTAAATGGGATAACTATCTTCATTACATTCAAACTATAGACATATAAACTATTCATATTTCTCTTTATAGTAACATTGTTTTAATCTTTTATGAAAAAATAGTTATTAGTATAAAAAAAGTGTAATAAATTTATTCACATTAAAATTTGTACCTATAGCTATCAACCTCCAATATCCTCATAAGACAACCTGTTCCCTTGCTACTGAAGTAGATGAATGGGGAGCCACTATCTCAGTTGCTGATGGGATGCTGACGGAGGGTGTTCTAGATGCTGACAGAATAGAGGGTGTGAGAGACGGTAAAGGGGGGTGTACAAAGGGTGTCTCAGATGATGTAAGGAGGGAGACTGATAGATCATCATCTATTGGTGTGGTTAAGGGAACGTCAAATGAGAGTTGACTGAGATCAGTGAAACGCTTCCACCTTAGCATTACTATCATTTAATCAAATAAAATTAACTTTAGAACATATATTTCAAAAAATTCATATAGAAAAAAATTAAAACATATAAGTATTACTAAGTAGGAAAAGAGATAAATGGAAGTGAAAAAAATAGCCCAAGTAGTTATAAGAAGAGTCATATAAGTACTAAAAAAATAAAAGTAAAAAAAGGAAATCAATTATGGAAATTCATCGCCTTCAATTGGCGTAGAAAGGATTAACCTAAAACGAGGATCACGAACCTTAGACACCAAGAATCAACAAATGGAACACCCAAAATCAGGTTAGGCCTTTGCTGGGTTGTGTGACCAATGACACCTATGGAAAAAAGTGAAACTTAAACAATTATCAATGTCTAAAAAAACCACTGCTAATAGCTAATTTTGGTGTAGTGAATTATCAATATAAATCTCTAATCAATCAACCTATTTTTTATATAAAATAATTATTTAAATCTATAAAATATAAAATTATTTAAAAAAACAATGGAATAATAGTATACACTATGGAATGTTTAACTTCAAAAATAAAATCTAGAAAATAGCATGATATATGAATCTATTTATTTAAAAATAATAATCTAAAAAATTTTAGGAAATAAATATGATATTTTTATTATGTTTAAATTACTAAAACCATGATGTAGTTACTTATTCCAAAAAATTACATCTTATGGCTACATGATAACCTTTTATAGTGTCTCTAATAGCCCGAATCATTTCTTTTGAAAATAAATTTAACTCAAATCATTTAATAACAATGACATAATCTATATAGTGTGTTATATAGTACTTCACAATTTTAAAATATGACTTTTAATTGCAACCTAATTAACTTTGACATGTATAATATAATTTTTAGTTAGAACGTGTTACATCATAACTATAATATAATTTTTATTTTTTCAAAAAATAGAATTTTAATAAACTATAGAGATAAAATATGACGTGGTAATAAATATTACACCAATATTTTTTTATTTCTTTACTAAATCCTTAATTAAACTTCTCTTAACATTGATGAATAATTATAATCATATTACCTATATTATAAAAAATTAAATACAATAATAACTAACTTTTAACATGTTTTATCATTCACCTCTAATATTTGACCCGGGTTCCAACATTGAGATATAAGAATAGGAAAAAATATCAAGATCATGGGCTATAATACATAATCAATTGGGAAAGTAAACAAGCATGGGTCTAAAAAGATTTTGGATTAAAATATTTGGAACTATAAATAATTAAATTATTGAAATTATCAATTTAAAGAATACATATAAATGAAATTATTTTTGAAATCAATTAGTTTTTTGAATCCCATATTTTAATCTAATGAAAATTGACCACATAATCCATATATGAAGAAAACAATAGTGGTAGTTTAAAGCCAATACTTGTTAAACAACACTTGACCCACTCTAAGCACCCCAACCTAAAAACCAAACAAAGTTTGAGAATTCATTAATAAAGTAATAACCATACACAATGCATGATTCCTAGAAATATTGAAAGTGAAAACAAATCTAGGGGACACATCAGTTCTGTATAGCCAAATGACCTTCAGGAATTCGTTAATTTCAACCTAATAAATACAAAAATTAAAATAAATTTAAACAGAAGATAGATAATCATGGATACAGGTTAAATACCCAACATCAAGGACACTTTATTCCTTCATTCTTCTTCTTCTCACATGGATATGGGTTGATGATCCATGATTGAGGGGAAAGGGGAGACGATAAGGGGGAAGTGTTGGTTATGAGGGGGAGAAGTAGTGGGGAAACAACGAGGGAAATAATGGCAATGTGGGTTTGGGGGATATAGGGGGAAATGGATCAGTCTTGGGATTAGGGGGCTTGGGGGAGAAGGGGGGATGGAGATGAGGGATAAGATTTGAGGGAGTAGGGGGAGAAGGGGGGAAATAACGATAGATTGGGGGAGAAGGGGGCCGAAAGAGAGGGATAGTTCTTGGGTGGCTCGGGGAAGAAGGGGTGGAGGAGTTAGGGGGTGGGGTTCAGGGTGGGGGGGGGGGGTGTCGGGGAAGAAGTGTCATTTTTTTAAAAAATGTCAAAGTTTTATCAGATGTTATTTAAAAACCGATGCTATTAAATAATTTTGGTGTAGAGGTTAAAGGGATCCTTAGAGGGTAGAACACAGGACATGTATAGTTTTTCTAACCATACGTTGCAGCCTATACAGGGTGTGTTACCTAGGCATAATGGGACACATGGGTAGAGAACGATTAGACAAATTGTGCTCCCAAACTTTACATGCTACTATCCTTAGACAGTAGTTGATGCATGGTTGGCATACGATTTGGCCAATTGTGTAGCCAAACCATGTGCCTCTTTAAAATTGGGTGAATTCACTATTTTCCCTCCACCCTTTTAAGAAATTACCTCCCTTCTTATTTCTCTATTTCCATTAGAAAACACCTTCTCCTCCTCTCCCTTGGAATCTTTTCTCATGCCTAACCTAGGGCTTAAGATATATCTTCCTTCTGGACTCATAATCGACTTCTGTTTGTCACATTGGATCGCCACCAATAAGCTCTCTACTATTTTATCTCCCTTAATCATTCTTCTTCCCATCGATGGAGTTATTTTAGTGCAAGATCTTATACCCTATTTTCAGTGTGTTCATCTATTCTTCTATTTTCTTCTGATTTAGTCTGAACCAAGGGCCAATATTGGATGAGGCATCTACTACAGGCATAATGTGGGTGGTCTATGAATTATACCTCAAAGTCTCACCATTTATAAATTGTTTCTATTGTGCGCATTCCGGTTTCACCAGACATTTCCCATTAAACGCATCTTCCTTAAATTCAATCAATGAGATTGAAACCTAAGGCCCAAATAACACCTATTGACACCATTGAAGGTTGAGACCTCAACACAGACCCCCCATTTAGGGCATGATATTCTTTATTCCTATAATGGCCTATAATATGATTACTTGAGACACTGTTCAGGTGCACTTGACTTGACCTTTAAAAAGGTAAGTGTTTTAACTTAATAAATGAATCTTTAAAACATTAAATGTAAAGTATATATATATATATATCACTTATCCTTGGAAAATGTAATTTAATTGAGAATTGGTTGCATGTCCTTATCTCAACTTATCATTTCTGATGAAAGGTAATGGAATGAACCTAATGAAATATAATTAGCATGAGTATTACATGGCCTAAAATGAATTATGATAAAATAAATGTATAAGGTTCCTGTTACATATAGACCTTTTTCATCTTTATAACAGTGGTCAAACTTGAGAACACCTTTTATTCCCAAGGTAATACCTTAAGCACCCAAAGGATGCCACCCCAATTCATTGAGTTAATTGTCATGGGAGATACCCACCACATAATATGGCCCTTGTCTTATTATGTGAATTCTGCAGTGATGTACTCATGATTTACTTGATTTTTTTGAATATTATAATGCCTTGTATACATTACTTGGATTTAGCATGATGTCTTTGGACACACGACACCATGGATTCACCCCTTTGGGCCGAGTCATTCTTAGCCCGAGATTACTGTGGATGAGCTCCATGAAATAAGTTAGAATATATTAGAGTGGATTTCCATGGGCGTACCCCTTGGATTACACTCAAACCCTTATACCTAGACTGTATGAGTTACCACTATGAGTTGGCTTGACCCCTAAGGTCAAGGATGCCTTGGTTTCTCTCTAGACCCTCTTTTATTATTATCATCATTATTACTAAATGATTACTAGTATATTATAATTCTAATACCATGACTAATAATTAAATGAATACATATTCAGAGACACAAACTAAGGCTAAAATAGACCCGAATGGCCCGAATGACTTCTTTTTTATTTTATTAAGGATAATACCCCTTTTAAGGGTTGAAGGGGAACCCAAACATGACCCATAGGCCCAAGGCACAAGGCCCGATAGACTCGCATTACATGACCCGAAGGCCCAGAGGCATACCATGCCCAATAAATGACCCATAGGCCTAGCCCACATGAACTACCCCTCCACATCTTCTACGTCATTTAATCACTTAGCTCCCCACCTTGCATTGATGATCAGCTAGCATTGCCCCATACAAAGTTGCATGGTGCCTGGTCTCGATGGTGGCTGCCATGCCCTCTCATTCTTCCAATCCGGTTAGCTCTACATCTGGTGGATGCTATTCTTGTTGCCCTGATCCCTTTCTGGGGCCTGTTCTATGTGAACTGGGCTACTCCATGGTTTTTGTGGCCCGAAGGCCCTTGAGACCCGTAGACCCAAACCGGTTGCCCAAAGGCCCAAATCGGGTGAATAGTTCTGGCTGCTACAATACCGAATAGTAACTACTACAGTAACAACTACAGTACCCCCAGAAATAGGCATGGGTTGTTTACATATTATACTGTTTTACTTTTGATAAACCCGCACACACTACACCAAACTGACAGTTTAGCGGAAGTTCTTTAGCAGTGGTTTATTAAACTGCCGCTAAACCATTAAATATTTTTATACCCACGACACTCTCCCCTCCCCCGACACCCCTGACCCCCTGACTCCCTAAAGTCCTACCTACCTCATCGTCGTGCCTCGCCTCCCTCTCCGCGCCTCTCTACCCTCGTTGTGCCTATCCACCCTCGTCGTGCCTCACTGCCCTCGTCGCGCCTCATTTCCCCTCGCCGCGCCTCACCGCCACTTTACCGCCCCTCAGATCCTCCACTGGAGTCAGTATTCTCTATAGTAACATAATTATAGGAAGATAATCGATTTATAACATTCCCATATTCATGCATATAGTCATGATGTAGTTCAATTGATCCAAGATTTTCATAACATAAGGAATTCATCTTATAACCCACCCATATTCTCCACACACGATCTATAGCTCATGATACATTATGTTAAAGCATTCGTGTTATTTCATATGACACCCCAATATAACATATTCATATTATTTTATTTCATTATTTATTTTTTATTAAATTAGATAATTTCGAGTTTGGAATATTCAAAATATTGGGAAAATATTATGTCACATAGCGTGCATGTGGTTATCAGCAATTTGACTGACTATTCTTATATAGTATGATTTAATATTCATTATTAGTATAGGGTTAAAACTTATTAAGGAGTTAAAATGTGTAATAATCCTAAGCAGGGTGAAATATTATTGTATTGGATAAATATGGGTTTTCCATTGTTAGGAGTAATTGTGTCTCCTAACCATGTTAGTGAAAACTTCTAACTAATAACATTGCATGGTGGGTTACATTTTCCCAAAACCATATAACTAAATAGTGTGCATGATTCAAATTTAAAATCGTTTATTTTTTCTCTTTTACCTTGCTCAATTTAAAAAACAATTAGGGTATCTTCATTCATATTGAAAAATTCTAGGACACTCAAGAATATCCCCTCTATTTCAATCATTTTCTTTTGGTTTCATTAATGGATTATTTTTTACCCTTGGTGATAACACTTAAGTAAATTTGAAAAAAACATCTTCCTCCCTTCATAAAGATAATTCATCATTACAATTTCAATATTTTATTCCTCTAATATGGATGTAGTTTCTAGGGATTTCCCACTAATATAATTTCTTTATAGGTTTCATTATTATAAGGATCATTATGGTGGTTTAATGGTTTATCTTTCCATCATGACTAGAATAAAAACCATTGTCTTTATGTTTAATGATTTTAGGTAGGATTATCCATATGATTCATTATAAAATAACTACACTATTAATTTATTATATGAAATAAATGATTCAAAATGGTTTAATTATTATATAATTTATGGAAATTGTTTTTTCATCAAACTAATTTATTTTCCCTATTTATTTTCATTTGGAATAAAATAGAATTCTTAAGTTTCAATTATAAAAACTAGATTTCGTGAATGATATTCCCATATGAAGTGTTATGAAATATATCCCTTAATGTATCTTGAATAAATTGATGTTAATTTAAAGGACTGATTTATTATAAATACAAATGTTGTTTTTGAATATTTTAAAAAATATTTAAAAATAATTTACCTTGAGTTACTTGATCTCATCCTTTTAGGATCTCATCCTTTGATGATCTCATCCTTCGAGGACCTCATCTCCTATTTTAATTTATTATAATCTCTTATGATATTATCAAATTCAGTTAACAAGGTAGATGAATAGGATTTCATTTCATAATTATCTAATATTTTACTCACCAATGGTGAATCCTTATGCACTAGAGGTGGTGATGACATATGGGGTGTATGAGAATGGTCAATAGCCTCCATACCCAAATCAACGACTCTATCTCCACTATCAGGTGGTCCAAGAAGAATTGGATACACTGACTGATGATCAAATGTATCTCTAGGTCTTCCTTCAACAACTGAAACACCAGGAACCATATCAATTGGCCTTTCTCCAGGAACTAAAATAGTTGTCTCAACAACTAGATCAACATAATGAACTCCTTTAGTGGATTCAATTACTCCTGATCCTTGAATCTGACAACCTCTTACACTATAGGATTGACCTATGGAAAATAAGTCTTTTCTCTAGACACTTTTGATTCCCTAACCTCCCTAGTAGTCACCGTCTCAGGAGGTGCTACATCCCTAGGTGGTGAGGTATGAGATGGATACCCCCCCTGAGCCACACCTTCCTGACCTACATGATTCAAAGAGTTTGAATTGGTGTCCTAGTATTATCCAATAGTCTTCAATATAATGAAAAATATTGTTTTAGTTTTATGGATTTTTACCACATATCTCTAATTTATATCCACTTATTATTTCTTTAAAACTAGGTCGATCAACATACAATAGGGGTAATCATTCATTTTTTATTTTCCTTTGCAACAATGATGCATAAAACAAACCATGTATCTTAGAAGGTTCAGATTTATATTATTGATCAATATATATAAGACATACATATCCTAAAACAATACTTTCTCTATTTATCAATATCTCTGGGAAATCATAGTTTGAGCAAACTTACACAAAATCTTCCACTCAGGCTCTAAATATTTCACTAGATTCTTCTCAAAGGAAGAGGTTCTAAACATGAATTTAAAAACCTATTTTGGTCCTACTATACATTTATCAACCAATGTATAACTAAAATTTTACTTCCCTTCATGGGGAAAGTGAAGAATGCCAACAAATTCCACTGATGAAACCACCACATCTTTCCCATTTACATTTGACGACACAATATCCTCTGTTCCACAGGACTGAAAATCAACATTCCTCATGAACACATTTACCTCTTCCTAAAAAAAAACCATTTTATCCTTCTCTAATTTTCTTCCACTAAATTGAATTTAAGTCTTGAATTTATTGGGAGGAGGATGAATTTGAATTTATTAAATTAGTAGGACATGAATTGGATAAATCAATGCCCATGTGTTCCATGCCTGGAATATAAAAAAAGTGTTATTAACTAAAAAATTATGGAAATCATTAAAATTTCAAAAGTTATTTCAACTAATATATACATTTTCTTTGTTAGTACTGTGCATCTGTTATCATTTTTATTTTTTTTCTGCATAATTTTTTTTGAAATATATTTTATGAACTTAATTTTATTTGATTAAATGAAAGGAATGCCAAGGCAGAAGTGTTACACTATTTCATCGACTACACCGACATATAATGATCTATCTGTCTCCCCTGCGGTATCTGAGACACCATCCTCTTCCCCCCTACACCATATCCCCCTACACCATCTCTCACACCCTCTGTGAGTGTCCCTTCAGCTGCTAAATTGTTACCTTCCCTTTCATGAGCCTCAGGAGTGAGGGAGCGAGTCGTCACTTCTAGTTCTTCACAGGGATACTGGAGGGTGACTACTATAGGTACAAATTTTGATATAAATAAATCTATTTCACTTTTTTTATATTAACTATTTGTTCATAAAATATGGAAACAATGCAAGTATGGAGAAAAATATTAAAATTTCAGATGTATGGAATCTGACTAGAGAGAAGATAGTTTTCCCATTCGATTCTTATGGGGTCCCTACGGATGACCCCGTAGGATTACTTGGCCAGATTCTAGGCTAGCTGGCTGCGAAGCTAATTTCTCTTCCTATTATGTATAATGATTAGAGGCACATGGATTCAACTTGGAAAAATGAAGTTTTTGATTCCCAAATAAAGGTAATTTTAATACATTATGGTGTAATTGAATGTAATTATGTTATTCAATTATAATATTTTCAAAATGAATTTCTATGTACAGATGTTATTCCACTTTACAGTTGCTGATGTGCTAGCATGAAAGTGTGTTTGAAAAATCTAGGTAAGAAATGGAAAGATTTTAAATGGATATTATGGAGCGATGTCAACAATACTTCATTGATCGCCCAAAAAATGTATGACAAGCTACCTGATGGGATACCCAAAGAGCAATGGAAAGTTTTTGTTGATAAATATCGTGATGAAAAGTAGATGGTATTTAAATATATATTATTATATTAATCTCATTTTACATTTATACATGTATATGAAAAGGATATTAAATTGAAGACATTATTATTAAATTATGTTTTATTTATTTTAGGATCATTTAAGGAAAAATGAATCAAGCTGGGCTAAGCAAATCACCCCTCACACTGGGGGGTCAAAGAGTTTTTCTAGAAGCTGATCAACTCTGATAATATTTTCATTAGTTTAAATATTTATAAAAAATATTATCTATTTAATATATTAATTTTTTTTAATTATCTTTGTTTAATGCAGTCACGGAATTTAGGGCACTAGGCATCCCGAACAAAAGTGTGGTTAGATGTTCACAAAAAATCTGATGGAAGTTTTGTTAACGAGACTGCCAAAGATGTTGCGTTATGAACTCATTTTTCAATATAATAACTTATTATCAACTGTAAATATGTTAATATATATTTTTTATAATATGACTGATATTTTATTTATAGGTAAAAATTAAATAACTATAAGATGCCAATCTCGTGCAGTCCTACTCAGTCTCCCAGGATGACCCAGTTAGTAAAGTCCTTGGGAAAGAGCATCCTGGTTGATTATGCGGGATGAGTTTGGAACCCATAACATCTGAGGTATTTGTTAGGTCACTAGGGATTGTAGCTACATATACTCCTAGTTGTAGTTAGTTCATACCCTGAGATGCTCAGAGAGAGATTGTTTCTCTAAAAAACACAGTTCAGGAACATGGGACTCAGATATCCGATTTGCAAAAAAGCGTTGATTGATTTATATCAGAAGACAATTGGATATGTCCCCGATGGAATTGCATCAACTGATGGTTAATAGGCAAATCAAAAAAATTCATAATCATTTAGTTTGCGAACATTTATTGGTTTTAAGTTTAAATATAAATATACAACAATATTTGATTTTCAATATAATGTTATTACAGGTGCTGGTAGCAGGAAGTAGAGGTGGAGTTGGAGAGGGTGACGAGCTTTGTTCATCATTGGACAGTGATTAGTGGAGAGGGTTTTAGTAATATTATTTGTATATGTATCATGTGTGGTACAGAGTAGTCACCAAAAATTTTCATGACCTAACATTTTCTTGATTTCTCATGTTTTCTTTTATGTATTATTAACTCAGTCTTCCAAATACACTAGGAATTTACAATCCTTATGTTGTATTAATGGATATTTATATTTATGAATCATATAATAATATGTTTAAAAATTTATAGGTTGTTATATCTATGGTGTAGAGGATCATGAGGACGTTTTTGGTGCTATTTCTAAAATCATCATAGGTTTATCATAGAGATAATGCCTTCAATATAGTGGCTAATAGTGGAGTTTTTAGTGGTTATACCTTTTTAGGAATAGTTTCACCATGGAGCAGGGATGTGTCCTAGCCTCTTCTTGATAAGATACAACAATGTATGTTTATAATTATGTATTTTAGGGGGTTTTTAGTAGAAAATTTGGATGTTTAAAGTTTCTTAGTTTCATAGGCATATAGATTGATAGTATAGAGGTTTGAAAGCTATGGTTTTAATGTCTTCAATGTTTCTCATTAGAAATTTCTAGTTTCTAGGTTTCCAATTTTGTAAGTATTAGGTTTAATGTTTTTCAGGTTTGTAGGTATGTAGGTTTCTAGTTACATATTTTTGTATTTTTTGTTTTTATTTAACCATTTATACATTTTTTGTTTTTAAAGTTAATGTTTTATTATATTTCATGTTATATGTTTCAATTTTTGTACATTTCCAATGTTTAGTTTTTCACTTTTCATGTTTTCATGTTTATAAGATGTTTTTTACATATTTTAATGTCATATGTTCACATGAATTATAGTTTATCAATTTTCTAGAAATAGCTTATCCAGTTTTCATATTTTAAAATTTATAGATTTCATATTTATTATGTTTCATGTTTTTAGGTTGTAGGATTTGAAATTTGATGATTTCATATGTTTTTATTTTTAGTCTAATGGTTGTATGTTTGCACATTTTTTGTTTTCAATAAGGAATTTTGTAATATTTTAGGCTTTTAATCATGAATATATCATTTTTAATGATCTCTAAAGTTGTAGGATTCATGTATATAGGTATGAGGATTCCATTTTTTCAGTCTTATAGGTTTTAGTTTTGTTTTTTAAGAAATTATTAGTTTTAATGTTTGTTGGTTGAATGATTTCCAGTTTTAAGGAATACATATTTGGAATTTTAAAATTTTATGGATTACATGTTTTCAGGGTACTGGTACTAGGGATGTAGAATCTGCAACAATTTTTTATTTTAAATCAACCTTTAGTGGCGGTTTAAACCGTCTCTATGTAAATGGATCTTATTTTTCATAAATTCAAACTACCACTATAATTTGGTATCATACTATCAGTGGCAGTTACAACCACCGCTACATACATGAATGGTATAATTTTAGCGGTGATTATTTTGATTTTGTGGTTGTTATTGTGAATTTTTTTTGTAGCGGCGGTTTGAACCTCCGCTAAACATTTCTCATTTTTATTACCATTTTGCAGTCATTTGAGTGGTTTTCGTGGCGTTTTTCCTGAAAAAAAATGAAATGATTTTTAGCGGCGGTTTAAACCACTGCAAAAAAATATTTCATATTTTCCTAGAGAACCTCCATGAAAACCACAATAACAGCCACAAAATGTGTTTACTATGGAAGTTACAAAAAACCACCACTAAATTAAATAAACTGTCATGTATTGTATGCCGACACCCAATTTAGCGGTGATTTTATAAAACCACCGTAGAAGCATAAGGTGGTGGTTTAAACCGCCGCTATAGCAAAAATAAACTACTACTATGAGGTGATTTTCTTATAGTGACACCATACAGTTTATATTCATAGATTGGATTTGTATAGATTCCATTGGTGATGGCCTAATAAAATTTATCTCACACCTTATCTAGGCCACCATTGGTACCCGAGAAGATTATATTATTGAAGGTGTGGAAAAATGGAATCATCCCTCTTTGGACACTTGATTTCTTGCTTTAGGATGAGAGCTTGGTAGCAGATGATTGAGCCAGTGCTCGGGATGATTGGATAGTTTTTCCCTTTTTGATTATTTTTTATATCATGTATTGTGTCATCTTCCTACTTCCATGTATGTTGTTTTACCTTTTTTGTAGAGACATTCCATCATCTTTTGTATATGATTCACTTTACACATTTTGATGATTATTTATCACTTTAATGCTTATTCTTGTTTCCGCTACCTTATTATTTATTATTATTATGCTTCCGTTGTTTATTTATCTTTACACCACTATTCTCTACTTTGACTAGAGGTCATAGTTTCCTCACGAACATACCCTAGGACCTTTCTACTAGTTAGCAGGCTCTGGAATACGGGGAGGCATGCTTGAGGCCATGTGGCCAACCAAGTTCAGTTACTCAGGAGTGAACTGGGTCTGGGGCATCACAAAATGGTATTAGAGGGATTTATTTTCTTGTCTTATTTTTTGGGAAATTTATATATAAGATTAGTAATATGTTGGAACTTTCACTATTACAAATATGGCTTATAATAGCGCTAAAAACGACCTTTAACAGTGCTAAAAAAGTGCTGTTAATCTCAGCGAAGATAAAGGGGGGGGCTTTATCAGTGCTAAAAATAGCGCTGATAAAGGGGGACTTTTATCAGTGCTAAAAAAAGCGCTGATAAAAGTTCCCCTTTATCAGTGTTAAGCAAGCGCTGATAAAGGTAGTATTTATCAGCACTATTTTCAGCGCTGATAAATGTATAATATATCAGTGCTATTTTGAGCGCTGATAAAAACTACCTTTATCAGCACTCAAAATAGCGCTGATATATTATCCATTTATTAGTGCTTAACTAGCGCTGATAAAGGCCAAAGATCCTGTCCAAAACCAGAACCTGCATAGAACCTGCCCAACACCTGGACACATTACAACACCTACACAGAGTCCAAACAACACCTGCACACAACACACACAACACCCACACACAAAGCACAGAAGAACAAAAATTATACATACATTTACTTAAAATAATGAATACAAAACAACACACTTCTATATACATTTCAAACAATGTTTAATTTGGTTACAATTACATTTATCCAACAAACAGTTAAAAAACAATGATGTTCCATCCTTTTTGTATCCATCCGCTCTAAAAAATTGTCGTCCATGGCGGCGGTTTCCGAACAAAGAATTCGAACTGAGGAAAAAGATTTCACCTACATAATAAAACAAATATTATGTTAGTAATACAATAATGAAATAAAGAATGGGGTTGCTAAATGGAATTATACTAGTGAGGCACAAAACATAAAATAACCAATTAACGAAATTGGTGCATGGTTAGGGATAATCATCTATAATAATCAAATGGCCCAATGTTTAGTAGAACATGGGCCATTTAATGATTCAAGGGGGAATAGATAAACCTACAGTTTGGTTCTAAGGTTATGATGGTCTCACATTGATGGTTAATGGTTTGTCAAATAATGTGATGAACTTGTGTAAGGTATGAGTTTTTGGGGAATTATCTCTATATGGTTGAATAATGGATTGTAATCCACTAAATGAAACTATACAGATTAGAAGTGTGTGTATATTGATTCCCACATTGTTGGAAAATGATTTATTTTACCCTTAGGCCTAATAATTCACCTAATTAATGAGTGGAATTAACAAATTCTCACTGTCAACCATTAAAGCGGGTTACCCTCATATACCCCTCATTCCACTCAACAAAATCCTTTACACGCACTCTCCTCCTTCTCCCTTCCCCCATGGGATATCTCCCTTACTTTTGAGATAAATCAAATATTATCAATTACATTAAAAGAGTGGTGGAATATCTTCAACCCTATTATCCTCCTCTATTGGATACCAATGATGGGCCTTTTGCAACGACATTAAACCTTGGCTATATACCTATAGCCACAGTTTAATACCATGGCTATATATCCCCCCATTCCATAAAAAAGAAGCACCCCTGCCCCCTTCCCCAGCACACCCCCTACACACTGCCCACCCCCGAGCACACCCCCTACCCCTGCACACTCCCTTCCCCCTGAACACCCCCTACCCCCTTCCCCAGCACACCCCTACCCACTGCACTTCCCCCCTTCCCATTGCACACCCCCTGCCCACCCCTTACATATTTCAAAAGAACCCAGCACACCCCCTACCCCTTCCCCCTACCACTTTCCCCCTTCCCCCTCCCCCAGAAAACCACCCCTGCCCTCTCACCCTGTCCCCTACACATCATAAAGAAAATACCTTGTATGGAAATTGTGCTCAATTTACATAATACACATCATATATATCAACACATTCTCATGTACTTTTATTCAATGTAAATACACATATATAGACTCTCTACATCTCATAAGAAAAACCTCTTTAAAATTCAAAAACACATTAAATCCATTTGAAAACACCTATCACACAACTTTGTCATTTCTTCAAACACATTTAAAGGACTTAAGCATGAAAATCCACAAGAAATACAACTGCATTCATTTTAAAAATAACTTTCAAGTCTATACACACCCCAAATTCCTTTGATAACACATTTTTAACCACAAAAACATTTCATATAGTACACTTAGCAAGAAAATACAGCATAATAAAATCATCATATAATGTAAAAGCATGGAATCACCTACATAAAGCTTGGAATCTTCCGAAATCTACTAGAAAACATAAAACCACACATCCACAATACCTTAATAAGGACTGATTAAACATTAATATTGAATATATTAATGGAAACCCATGTTTAACTTGTGGTATTCCATGAGTTTAACATCCCACAAGGATAGAGGGTCATGATTTAATGTCTTATAGAGATGTAAGACCTGGGTGGATCAAAACACTTATAAAGGTGGATTAGGTAGGTACATCTCTAGGAGGGATCACCTGGAATGTTTACCTGATAGATGGATCAAAACGCCCAATGAGGTCTGACCCAAGTGTGGTGCATCCCATAAAGGCAAGGTTTCTCATTTTGAAGACTTATTCGGACGCCACTAATGGAAATACAAGAGGGAAAATAAGTGAAGGTGTACCCCAGTGAGGGGGTCACCATGGTTTACCATTGGTTGGTATTTAACCTCATGGAGGCTTCCTACGTACCCTATTTAGAATACAAGGATCAAAAACCATATATTTAAAAGAGGTATGTTGTGGGTATTACCCATGGTTAGCTTCCCTTCACACTAGGAATACTCTTGGTTGGATGAGTATGGGTTTTGTGGGGCTTATGCATTGTCAGATTCTCAGGTTCTTCCAAGAGTAGCAATGGGATGAATGGGACATACGTGCTAAGATGGACCATGTGAATTGCGTGATCCTTGTAAAGAGGCACGAGGCACAAAAAACATGTGGAGATGTCTATAAACATTATTTATGGTGTCCATGGGGATCATCAGACTCCCCATACCTTCCATAAATACCTCAAAACATCACGAGGACCAGATTCTACATGATGGTGCATCACATGGTTGATTCTTTTGATGATGTACTAGTCATTTGAGCTTGGATTTCATCTCAACCAGCCTTTCCCTTACTTGAATTATCCCGGGACACATATTTTGGTTCCAAAAAATCCCTCAACGATATCGATTATCTGATGCATCTACCTAGAAATAATTGTGCGAGTCAAAAAACAACACATGTTCTCAAATACAAGTTCAAACAAACAAGATACAGAAAATGGATTTTGTTGATCCTCGGTGGTTTTGTCGTTCACCCCATACACACTGCACACCATCATGCCTTACTTCAATATTGATTTGTTCAAAGATCAATAATATGAATCCGGGGATAGAAAAAATTCAGTAATAAATTAAGATTTCAATACATCGGAGCATTCTCAATTCACCAAAGAAGGTTGGAGGATAATAAATGATCATATATAGATAACATAAGTGGTAGGAATTCACCTTCATCCTATTTGTGTACAATATTCCATCAGGTATGTTGCCCATTCGTTTCTAAACACATGTATATCATCTTCTGAATATGAGTTTTTGCGACAGTCATGGTAGTACTAAAAAAATATAAATACACAAAGGATTAATAAATATTTTAAATGAACTCGTAATTATTTTCGAAAATACCTCACCAGGGATGCTAGTTTGTTGATGAAATACGATCTCTTTCATAAATTTACAAACATAATAACCACAGTCCTTTCCGTTTGTTTGTTTTGGACACTACAGAAACATCAACAACAATAAGTAATTTGTTTTGATATGTGTTTGGATAGTGCAATGTTATTATATATACCCGGATACTTTTCTAGTTGTAGATCTTGTAGGCGTTCTCATCCTTATGCCTTGGATTCATTCCATGAATTAGATGATATTGATGCACCACCCTATCATAACAAAATCCTCATTAAAAGATAACATAAATTATATAACTAGATGTTTAGTTTTAAAATGTTGGATCTAGTGTATTACAAATTAACAAATTCTATCATGCATGGTCAGTTTGTTGGATATCCATGTGTTGAATCCAGAAAATAAATCTTTGGAGTATCCAAATTGACTGTAATCAACATCCAATGCTCCCTAAAAATACAAAAAGGAATAATTAAATAAATAAATGAAAATATAGTTGATATGATTAAATTGTAGAGTTTTACCCCTGCATCGTTGGTATTAAAAAGAGTCTATCATCCATAATTTTGTTTTCAAACGATTTGAGTAGGGATGACATTATTGCAGCCTCTTTATCAGAATCTATTTCTTCTTTTGAAGATGTGGTGTGAGGACTAACGATTCCAAATTTTTGTTCATGGGGAAATCCCTTCAATTGTTTTTCATATATACATCTGTGACAAATATAAAATGTATTTAGTCAAAATTATCAGATTATATCATCTTTTGTAAAATCAAATCATGAAAACTTACCTCATGTATACATTTACAACTGAGGCGCCTAGCCATTCATACTTGAGGAGTTCATTTACATTTTCAGCACTAATGAAATATGATATTTCCTCTCCATACATATCTTTTTCTAAATCAACTATGTGAGTACTGTCGTCTTTCAACTTTGTATCCACATGAGCCTGCAATGATATTAACTGTGGATATAGAACGGGCGGGGTGAAGGTGCTCTCAGTAGACCGTTTCAATCGGTTGGTTGATCCTTGAGATAGTTTTGAGCTGATATTTCATTCCACCCCACAGTCTTTGTCATTCTGTAATAACAGTCATTGGTTCAGACCTTTTTTCATTAAATGTTAAAGGTCCAGCTTGAAATTTTTTTTGGAAATGAATACCTTTTTGTCGACATGTTTTTTTACAAGAACTGTCAGCCATGCGATGAATGTTCCAACATCTTGTTCAACCGTATGAATGTCGTCATCATCATTTGGAATAGGTAGCTCGACACTCGGCTCATTATCTACATTAATTGACACTCTAAGATGATCTTTTGGAAGCTGTCTATTATGCAACATGTCGTTTTTCATATTGAACACCGTAGCCCTCGCTACAAGGCGATAGGTGGGAGTTGATAAATATAAATCACAGTCATTTTCACTATATGGAATATTAGTACAGGAAAGGTATCGGTGTATATATAAATCACATTTCATAGAAACAATTATTAAAACATTGATTATCTTATCTAAGTCAGGTTTTTTAGGGGAATGGCTCGCCTCAAAGCTGGTGGGGGGTAGGGCGAGATCGTCACACACAGGTTGTTGTTGATTTGTTTCTTCTCTTTGCCTCTCCCCCATCAATTTTGCTATCATCTCTCTCTGGTATTGTAATTCTTCTTGAAAAATAGATAATTGTTCTTGCAGCTTTTCCATTTTTTCATTTTGATCCCCTGCTTGTTTTTGTTTTTGAAAATATGTTCGGGGTGTCACCCCAAAACCCGCACCTCTGACGCGGCCATACTTTTCTAGCTGCTTCAAGGCTGCTGAAAGTATGTCTGCATCTGGTGTGGTTGTTGTTGATTCTTGTGACTATTTCAGATAGAAAATATAGAAAAATAAGTAGTTATTGTAATGTAATAGCAATTTAAAGCAACTCAAATTTATATTATGTCATACTTACACATGTTTCCCACACTTTTTGTGTGTTTTCATCTATCAATATCCCCTCCTTATTTACACGAGCCTCCTTCCATAACACATGGTGTGGTATGGATATGTATTTTTATTTTGATTCATCAATCTGCATATAAACAGAGAAACATGGTTATGGTGTTGTTTTATGTCACATACTAGTAGTAGGGTAGATTTAAAAGACGTACCAATTTTTTCTCAAGTTCAGCGTACCCCATCCTTGCTTTACGGTAAGGGTACGCTGGTTCTGTTGCACGTTTTTTATTTTCATCACTCAGTAGCTTTTTCATAAATAAAAAACTATCAATCAGAGTGATGAATACACGAAAATGTCAAACAACGTATTACCCCACACAATGTACCTGAAAAGTATGCTCCCCACGATGGTTGGTAAACGCATCCCACACTCCTTGGGATATCAAGTGTGCGTAAATAGGAGGTGGGTGCGACTTGATTTTCCCTTCTGCATCTTTAAGATGATATTTCATTAAAATTGTGCGGAAACCTCTATGAATACTTCCTGAAAATCTTAATACATATTCCTTGTGCGAGACATCTACTATAAATGCACTATGAAATGGATGATGAAGAGTAATTCAATGTTTTGGTATTTTATTTTATTTTAATAAATTAAAAAAATGATATCATAATGTTACCACAATCTCTTACCACATTAGTGTCTTCATCCCGGTGACAACATGTTGCCACGACTGTACATCAATCGGCATGCGTTTCCGAGTGACGATTCCAATGTAACTACTAAAGATGGCTCTGTTGGGGTTAACATGTTGGCCTCGCTTATTCCATACCACCTCAAATTTGATTCCTTTTGATTTTTCCTTAAGGATTTTGGCTAATACTGTCAAACTACTATGCTCTTGTTTTTTTTGCGCTTTTAGAGTTTCATTTCCTACCATTTCCTCAGAAGTAGCATCAATATATTCCCCCGGAGCACTAGCATCGGTAATGGGACCAGCAGAAACAGGTTGAGAAACCTGTTGTACCTCAGCACTGGGACCAGCAACAACAGGTTGAGAAACCTGTTGTTGCTTTGCACTGGGACCACTAGCATCTGGTTGAGAAACCTGTTGTTGCTCTGCAGTGGGACCACCAGCTGCTGGTTGAGAGACCTTTTGTGCCTCAGGATTGGGTGCATCAGTAGGTGCAGAAGTCATTATCTGCAGAAGTGGTTTAATATTTAATTTAGATTACATAAAAATAGTAGCAAAAAGATAATAACATAATTTAACACAATGTATGTTACAATAAACAAATAACTTGATTATTGTACTCACTTTTTTTTCTTTAAAGGCTGAAGAGATTTGACTCCTCTATCGACTATGTAAATTCCTTCATTGTGGTCTCCTCTGACATACAAAACGCCGTCTACATTGGGACTGCAGTGAAATTATTGTGAAGTCCCTATAAAAGGGTCAACCTCTGTTGAACTTTCATCTGACCCTTCAGTTGTTTTGGTCGATAACAGAACAATTGACCAATTTCTGTTTGCGGGGTCTGGAACATAAAATACTTGTACTACCTGTGATTCCATTATAAATGGTTCGTATTTCTCCCCTTCCTTATTGAAATCAACTTTCACGAATCCTAATTCATCTATTTTAACAGCACTCCTGTTATAAACCCACTTGCATTGAAAAATCGGCACTTTTAATTTCGTATAATCCAACTCCCATATTCGTTTGATGATTCCAAAGTATGACATATTCGCATAAATTGGATTTTTGTCCTTAGCACCGGAAACATGCATCGCCTCAGCCACAAGTGTAACCCCACTATTCTTCATGGTACTGTCTTCATCATGTTCATTAGTATAGAATGTATAACTGTTAACTGCATAAGCATTGTAAGATAATACGTACACACTTGCTCCTCTGGCCAGCCATCGAAGTCGTTCTGAAATTGAGTCTGTATTTTCATCTAACTTCTTAAAAATATGGTCTCAAAACCATCCTATAAACTATTGATTATGTGTATCTGATATCCATTTTTCATCCCTAGAAGGATTCAAACACCTAACAATTTCTTTGTGGGTTTGAACATATGGGTCAACGTCGAAACTGTTATGCAAAATGTAAAGGTGGGCCTGCTCCCGATCTGTAATATTGATTGTGACAACCTATCTTCCAGAAATTCCTTCACCCTCAAGCCGCTCAGTGTGACGAGATTTCGGTAGGCCAACAATTTCCACACTAGACAGGTATTCAGTACAAAATTCAACAGCTTCCTCAACAATATATTGCTCCGCAATAAAACCCTCTGGCTGACTTCGGTTTTTGAAATACCCTTTCAAAATCTTCATATACCGTTCAATGGGGAACATCCATCTATAATGTACATGACCACATAGTCGAATCTCTCTCACCAAATGAACCATCATATCAAAAAATATCGGCTGGAAGAACATTTCCAATTCACATAATATGACGGCAATTTCTCTTTCCATAGTTGGCAATTTTGCTGGGTCTATAACTTTACTGCATATAGCTTTGAAGAAGAAACAGAGCTTCGTTAATGTATGGCAGAAATTCTTGGAAAAAATGCAACGTAAAGATATAGGAATTATATCTTGCATCAAAACATGGAAGTCATGTGATTTCAGACCCTTTAATTTTAAATCTCCCATTGACATGATGTTCTTGATATTTGATGAATACCCCTCTGGAACCTTTACGTCATTCAAGAAGTTGCAAAACTGATATCTCTCCTACCTAGAAAGAGTGTAAGTAGCAGGAGGAAGAAATGTTCATTTTTCACCCTTCACTGGTGCCAACTCTTCTCGTATTCCCATCTCAACCATGTCCAATCTAGCCTTAATTCCATCCTTTGTTTTTCCGGGTGCATTTAGCAACGTGCTAATGAAACTATCACATACATTTTTTTCAATATTCATAACATCAAGAAAATGTCTGACATATAGAAAATTACAGTATGGTAATTCAAAAAAAAAATGATCTCTTTTTCCAACCAGTTTTCGTAAGGTTTTTCGAAAATGGTTTACCAAAAGTAGTGTCCAAATATTTTACTTTCTCAAACAATTGATCACCTGTTAGTGGAGACGGTGCTGTACGTTCCTCTAAACTTCCATCAAATGATGTCGTCCAAGATCGGTACTTATGTCATCGGGGTAGAAATTTGCGATGTCCTAGAAACACGGTTTTCAATGAATGTTTCAACCTAATTGAATGTGTACCTTGTTCGCAAATGGGACACCCTTGAGTTCCTTTAATGCTATATTCTGACAAATTTCTATAAGCAGGAAAGTCATTTATTGTCCCGTACAACATGGCTTTCAAAGTGAACTGTTCATTTCTATAAGCATCATACATCGTAACACCTGAATCCCACAATATTTTCAAATCCTCGATCAATGGGGCCAAATAAACATCAATATCATTACCCGGTTGTTTTGGTCCTGATATAAGCATAGATAACATGATGTATTTTCATTTCATGCATAACCACGATGGTAAATTATAATTTACCAACATAACCATCCATGTACTGTGACTGCTACTTTGAAAACCAAAAGGATTCACCCCATCTGTAGATAACACCAGACAAAGGTTTCTCGGCTCATTCCCAAATTCAGGATACTCGTGATCAATTCTCTTCCACTGAGGAGAGTCTTCCAGGTGACGTAGTTTCCCATCTTTAATTCTTGTATCTGCATGCCATGTCAATTGTCCTGCAGTCTCCTCACTTCTATATAGGCGTCTAAACCTAGGAATGATTGTAAAGTACCATACAACTTTCGTAGGACTAGAATCATCTTTATTGTATCGGGAAGCACCACACTTTGGGCATTCTTTAAGTGATTTGTGGTCCTTGATAAAAAATATACAGTCATTCGGGAAAGCATGTGTTCTTTCAGAGATCATACCCATCGATTGTAGCATTTGTTTGGCATCATATGTTCAGCTTGAGAGTTTATTATCTTCTGGGAGCATGTCATTCAGGAGAGCAAGTAGTTCCGTAAAACTGGCACCACTCCACCCATTTCCTTCTTTCAAATTATATAGCTTCAATACGACTGAAAATCCTGTATATTTAGTGAAACCAACATATAATGGCATTTTTGCACAACTCTTTAACTTCTCAATTTTTTTTGGGAAATCACGAAGTTCATCTTCAAATGTCCTTGTCATTTCCTCAATACGATCTTCGTCATTGTTCACATCTATAATCACACCCTCCATACGATCGCCTTCACTGTTCATGCTTCTAATCATATCAGATTATCTATAAAATGTCGTTTTCTCTGAGTCACTACCTACATTGGTTTTTTCCCCATGTTTATTCCAACATGTATAACTTTGATCTATTCCGTGACAGATCAGGTGTTCTTCTAACTCCTCTGGACTAATTTGTCTTGAATAACAACAGTGTAAACACGGACAAAGGATTTGAGAAGGGTCACATGCATGATCTTCTGCAAACTTGATAAACTCTTTCACGCCATCTTCATACTCTTTTGTCAACCGATTGGCATTCATCCATTCTTTATTCATATTCATCGTCTTTATGGGTTAGATCTCGAGAACTTGCCTAATATTATGTTTTAATTAATTAGGTAGCATTGTTTGGGTTTTATAAAAACAAATCATGGTACAAATGCCTTTAAACACATGTGAAATCCATATACATGGTGTGTCCAGTAGGGTGAACATCGTGTATGTATAAGATACCTGATTTAATCTAACATATATCAAATTTATCCCAAGTTAGTCTTACAAAGACTGAATGATGCCTTAGAAAATACATGACATTTAGAACAACTTGAGCTAAAGGCGTGCACTTTAGATACATATTGAGTCACCTCACCAGCTATGCATCACATTTTTGTGGAATACACGGTGTGTAGTCCTTACATGACCACTAGGGGTGTATAGTCTATACACATCAAGTCTCTATGGTATCTATACATGGTGTGAGTGAAGTAAAACACATGTCATCCTGGGGTGTTCATTCATAAGTCAAGTATACGTAAATTACCAATTTATATATTCCAATGTTCAACAAGAACCAACCAACATTAAATTCATTTAGTGCGCAAACAAGGACCACCAACGACCACGATTTTCAGCAGGGCGTTTAGACCGTACATTTCACATTATAACCATAAATATCAAACAATAATAACATGCGAACAAGAGGAAACCAATGAGTAACAGGAGAAAACAGTAATAAATATGATGCTATCTCAATGTACTCAAGGTGATGATAAGATGTTGTTCAAGATCAACTATGGGTTGGGAGTACACTAATATTTAATTGAAAAAAACTACTAAAAAATGATCCAGAAAAGGATGAAATATCCTATTCATCAAGTCCCTTAATACAACCAATGCATTAGTTAAACCAAAAATCATTGCTAAAAATTCATACAGTCCACAACTAATCCTAAAATAAGTCTATGGTAGGTCCATCGATGTACAAATCATCTAATGGTATCCTAATGTCAAATCTATCTTGGAGAAGATCATAGAACCTCATAGATGATCAATGTGACTATCAATGCATGGATGAGGATACATATTCATGACTCTCATCAGGTTCAATCTCCAATAGTCCAACAAAAGAATAAATACCAATCAACCGTCTATTTTAGAGAACTATAAAACCCCATGGTAAAGTACTATGCCATATGAAACCATTATATTCTATATCATCAAATTGTAATTTAAACAACTGATGCTGTTTTGGTGTTATTTTAGAAATTGTGATAGAAACTGAATTTTCTCCCAAAACTAACTAGATTATAAAGTTTATCTCTTTATTAAGAAGTAAATTTTATACCTCATCAGTGAAAACATCCTAAAAATGTACTACCATTGGGGAAAAAGAATCCTACAACATTCTAGAAAAATCTACAATATGCCTGACTATTTGAGCCATGAGAAAATACAATATAGATTGAATTGGTTCTACATGACCAGATAGAAGATTCCTCTCATCCAAGTGAAAATAACTCTGTCTATTTTGGAGATAAAAAGGTAACTCTCATATGGGAACAAATGATTTTGGATTGTTATAAAACAAACTAATCCATAACAAAACTAAAATAAAATATTATCATATAAAGCATGGGTGGTTCACAAAATAGATGATAACCACCAATATCTAGAGATCATTCCTTGCAACATGTTATATTCTTGGACTATAATACCAATAGTGTGTCGATGGTGATAACACTATCCAAGCTTTACACCTCCAAGCCTAAAAAATTTACAAAAAGAGTGAAAAAAAGGAATGTGATTCTATTTTATAAAAAATAAAATAAAGGGTAGATGATATAGGAATTGTACCATTGACAGTAGATGATCAAGAATCCACAATAGCCATAGTAGACTACATAACATGCATATGACCAGCCCCTAAACCCTAGGCTGGAGCCAGACTCCCTATATGATATATACTCTTCCTTATACTGTCATTCCTGCATGGTGGTACAACATCCCCTCCCTTGACCAAAACTTCCAATGGGACTCTAGCTACCTATTATCAGAGGAGTGTTTGAGTCCTTCCCAATCTCTAGTTCAATTCATGTTCCCCTATAAAGTCTCTATTGCTGCATGCCCCTAGAAAACCACATTAGGTGGACGAATCTTTTATAATCATGACACCTCAATCGCAACACCATAAAAACCAAACAATAAAAACTTTAGATTTTACAAAGCATCCCTTATTAAATTTTGTTTGTTAATTCAGGGGTTATCACAGAAGTTTTATCATCCTGAGGTGTTCATTCATAAGTCAAGTATACATATATTACCAATTTATATATTCCAATGTTCAACAAGAACCAACCAACATTCAATTCATTTAGTGCACAAACAAGGACCACCAACGACCACGATTTTCAGTGTGGCATTTAGTCCGTACATTTCACATTATAACCATCAATATCAAAAAGTAATAACATGCTAACAAGAGGAAAACAATGAGTAACAGGAGAAAAATCACTGCAAAGGTGTCGTTAAGAACACGGCAGAGGTGCGTACGTGGCAGAGGAGAGGCGCACAGTAGAGGAAATTTCCAACTGAAAAGAAAACATTAAATAGGGGAAACCCATGAGAATAAAATAATCTAAAACCGAGTACACCATTTACCACATCCCACAAACCCCAAAAGACAATGCATGAAAATAAATTTAAATTTATTGATAGAAATCACTATCTGATCACTAATTTTTATTCAAACCATAGGTGCAAACAAATACAAATAGGAATCAGAAGGATCACATACCTCGAGAAAAGAAATCCAACCATAATAGTGATCAAGCATAGAACAATGTGAACTAGATGAAACTCAGGATGGGGAGTAAGACATCATGTAATAACTCTAAGAGATTGGTGTGGTGAAAAAATCCCAACATCCTATTAGTATTTGTGGTGCGATATGTTATACTCAACACCCGATGTAAGGGAGTGTGATGTTCCTATATTCTCAACAATTAACTTACCATCTTATGTTATCCTCTATAAAGGTGTATTTTAATTTTAACTGGAATGGGGAATTACCTCCCATCCATCAATTTAATTAGGACCATTTTTATAAGTAAGGAATTATTCACATTCATATTTATATTACAAAACATGAAGAAAAAAATCTCATATGTCCCATTATCCATGTACAATTTCATTCAACGAGATGAAATACACAATTATCATTCTATATAACATGCAGTAGATGATGTTCCCTTTCAACCCATTATATATAATTTCAATTCATTTAATTAATTCATTAAATTAAAATAAATCCATCATGTAAAATTCAATCCTCATTATTATTACACATTCAATTTTACCAAGAATGGAAAATTCACTAATAAGGCTCAAAGGTTCTTCAAAATGGGCCATAATCAACATGGAAATTTCCTACATGGTAAATTCCATTAAGAATCTAGGACAAACACCTATAATGTGTCTTCAATTCCATTTATATACCCTTGTATCAAGGGAAACCTCATTTAAAAGCTTCGACATAAGCTAAATAGGTGTTCAGGGCAGTTAATAATTTGACATTAAAGGGATAATTTTACTTGGCACACTCAAGGGGTGTCCATAAAAGAGTTCAAGAACATATAATCCATGAAAAAAGATTCAATAGGTGTTTATTGAGGTGCAAGGATTAAATAAAGAACTCAATAATATCAATAATCCATTGACTCTTGCAATAACACCTTAAATCAGGATTTCACACATTCAATTCAAGCGGTAGAAAAAAAATTTACCTGAAAATGAATATCAATAATGGTAGCGGAGGCAGCGGAGGTAGCACCAGAGGCGGAGGCGGCAAGGAGGCGGTGGCGACAGAGGCGGAGGCGGCGGCGGTGGTAGAGGCGGCGGCGGTCGCGACAGCGAGGGTGGAGGCGGCAGAGGCAGCGGTGGTCGCGGTAGCGGGAGTGGGGGCAGAGGCGGCGACGACGACGGAGAAGGAGGAGGACGAGGAGGAGGAAGGAGGAGGAAGGAGGAGGACGAGGAGGACGAGGAGGAGGAGGACGAGGTCGCAGTGGTGAGGGGCCTGGTTCAGCTTTCGCGAGAGCTTGACCGCATGCAAGCAAGGATGGCCTGTTAGGGTTATTAAATAAAAACTGACATAACCTTTATCAGCGCTTGTTAAAAGCACTGATAAAGGTATGTTTTATCAGCACTAAAATAAAATTGCTGATAAAAAATTCATTTATCAGCGCTTTTTTAGCGCTGATAAAGAGATACCTTTATCAGCGCTAAAAAAATCACTGATAAATGTTACCTTTTATCAGTGCTAAAAAAAGCGCTGATAAAGGCATACCCCTTTATCAGCACTTTCTGTTTAGCATTGATAAAGGGCAGCTCTTTTCTTGCCCTATTTTGTGGTATTGTTTTCCATAATTCATGTATGGGAGTAACTAACCCACATTCAGGGTAAACACCAAGTAGCATGGGAATGGGAAATTGTTGTTTTATATTCTACCTATTATAGTTGATATATTTTCACCATTGGGTGATGCACATGAATTGTGGTATTTGTTATGATTTGTGGATATTATACCTTGGCTCAATATGGTAAGGAGTATATCTACATGCATCATCATAGGAACCTATGGATTCATATGACATGAATATGCCATTCCATATAGGTTCATTTTATTTCTTACATTGCCTATGTTGCCTATGATTGCTGAGTGTGCCTTGGTTGTGATATATGCTTGTTCCACTAACATTATCTGTAGAAAATGGAAATTGGTTGGTTAAAATTTCACCATCAACCTAAATAGAAATTTCCCATATAGGTTGATCGAAGCATATTAAATAGATAATTTCAATCCATGTAAGATATATACCCCTGGGTGCATGAACTGACCTTTGGATACGGTTATATGATTACCAATTTTAAAAGGTTGTGTACAACCGTGAATCAAGCCATCATATTTTACCTATTACATTATAAGACCAAATGTAAGGGGGGATGGATATTATTACATGGTTTCTCAACCTCAGTCTATAAAGTGCATGAGACTTTATAAACTAGGAATGGCAATCCATTTAATTAAACCATGTGTTTTGTATAAACTCACATATGAAGTTAAAATATAAAATCTAACTTATAAATGAAATGGTTTTTAGTAAATGGAGATAACAAGTGAAACTTAAAGAGAGTATTCATCCTTAACTTGAAATTGAACCTCCATATACTAGAACCCATGTAAATAAAAAACTTGAATATTTACCAATACCTTGACCTTCAATGTGGGTAGTTTGGGTAGTGTGTTAGGTAGTGATCCATTTTCTTTTGTTCTTATTCCATTAATGATCATATCTACTTTAGTATCTTGTTCTAAGGTGTGTGATTGGAATTTTTAGATCTATGACACCATGACTCCCTCGAGCTGCACACCATGAGGGTGGAGAAAACCACACTCTAGAGGTGGTGGGCCCTGATCCACCAGTGTTACCTCTAGAAGTTCCACCTATGAAACCAATTACTATTTTAAAACTAGGAACTGATGCTCAAATTCAAGGGAGTTTTCTATACTTGATGCAATCTATGTAGTGTGCTCCATGACCTATACCCACAATGTCTGATCTTATTCATGAGTTCCAGCAACAACATCCTCCTATCTTCTCATGGGGTGGTTGTCCTCATGCTGCTAATTCATGGATATAATCTATTTTAGCTATCTTAGAGAATTTAGAGATTCCTCTAGAGAGGTGGGTCAAGCTCACCACATATATGCTATGTGATTCCACCAAGCGCTGGTGGGATGTGATTAATCAGGCTGGTCATCATCAGAGAATGGTATGGGAAGACTTCTAAACCACCTTCTATGATTAAATTTTCCCTAATTGATGAGAGATGACTAATCTAGGGAGTTTATAACCTAGATAAATGTTTTATTTCTATCATAGACTATTTAGTGCACTTCATTGAGATTCAATGCTTTTAAATAGTCTTGACAGTGATGACCTATAGTGATTGAGACGCTTTGAGGATGGACTCAGGTATGCCATCCGCACTTAGGTGGATGTCATATGCCTATCTATAGTTTTTGATATCAAAAAACAAGCTCTTATTACTAATCATAACATGAGGGAAGCATACTATATAGGGAACCGAGGGTTAGTACTGAGATAGGGTAGTGTTTCTTCCAACAACAGGAAGTGTAGCCTTGAGGTTTCTTATCAGAATAGTGGCAGCTAGAGTATCCACACTGGTAACTCTATTGTCTTCCATCAGTGTCAAAGATAGTGTAATAATGTGATAGAGATCCACTGGAGTGTCATACTTATGGATGGATGGGTTATATTCAAAGGTTTTCCCATAACTTTCTTCCTATTTCTAGAGGAAGAGGAACTGCACCTAATCCACCATCAGGATTAGGATCAGTGCCTCTACGGCAGGTAGGAATATGGAGTAGCATCAGCCAAATAGGCTGAGGAGGAGGTAAGTAATGGGGTATCTAGACTTCTAATTATCAATTCCAGTAGAGAGAACCTACTTAAGGTAGTCCAACTATTGATTAGGGTCGTAGATCAGGCCAGTTTTACGCATTACAATAAATATCTGAGGAAAAAAGTTCAAGACCATATAATACATGATGTAATATTCCAGTAACCTCTACTATCATATATATTTTGTTTGATACAGGTGCCACATGCTCCTTTATCTCTGTATCAATCATGGAAATACTTGGGCTTGAAATTTAGTACTTTTATGGGGTCATGAACCTAGACACATCATTGGGTGTATGGTCAAAGGGAATACACCAATGAAAGGACTATCCTCTTTAGATTGGCAGTTATCACTTCTTGTATAATTTCTTTATCCTTGAGATGATAGGGTTTGATATAATACTTGGGATGGATTGGATTATACCTTATCACGCCCACATTGTCTGTTATCACTAAAGGGTGAATTTTACATCACCCATTGGTGGTAGATATATATATATAAGGGTGAGTGGGATTTCTAGGACAATCGAGTTGGACCAGATTGTCCTGGGTTGAGAGGAGTGACAACCCAGATTTCCAATCTTTCCTTGGATGATTGGATGATGCGTTTGAAAAAGTTTACTCCAGTAATGGATCATTTTAGGGATGATTTCCTAGAAAACTTCTCTATAATACCTCACGAGAGAGAGGTAGAGTTTATAATCGATATCATTCCAGGAAAAAATCCAATATATATCCCTCTGTACATGATGATACTTATTGAGATCTAGGAGATTAAGAGATAATTGAAGGATTTGGAATCTAAGGGTTTTATCCAACCCAACACTTATCCTTGGGGTTAGCCTGTCCTTTTAATTAAGAAGGTGGATGGAACCCTCTGTATTTGCATGGATTACTGATTTTTGAACCATATTATAGTTAAGAACTGGTATCCTTTACCTTGAATAAATGATCTCATTGACCAGCTCTGAGGAGTTAGAGTGTTCTCGAAGATTGACTTGAGATCGGGCTATCATCAAGTGTGAGTTAGGATTTAAGACACACCATGTATAGCCTTACAAAGTCAGTATGGTTTATATGAGTACCTGGTTATTTTTTGTGGTCATATGAATACACCCTCTATTTTCATGGCCTTGATGAATAGGGTTTTACACCCCTACTTGGATTTCTTCATCATGGTTTTTGTGGATGACATCTTGAGGTATTCTCATAATTGAAGAGACCATTCCAAACATCTTTATATCATATTTATTACACTAAGAGAGCATCAATTATATTCTTAGATCACAAAGTTCCACTCTTGGATCGACAAGGGTCACTTATTGGGTCATATTATCTCAGAATCAGGAGTATCAATTAACCTAGAGAAGATGAGTGCTGTTGTTTCTTGGGATCATCCCAAGAACATGTTTGATATATAGAGTTTCTTATGGATTACTAGTTATTACATAAATTTTATAAAGGACTTATCACACCTTTCGACACCTCTTACTAGTTTGATTAAGAAGGGTGTGAAGTTCTTGTGGTCTGAATCATACAGGAAGTTATTTCAGAAGCTGAAAGGAAAACTTACTTCGACACCAATCCTGATTCCATTAGATCCTGGAAGAGGTTACATAGTGTTCTGTGATGTATTGGGCATCAAAATGGGTGCATTACTAATGAAGGTGGATAGATTTGTTGTGTAGGGTCTCATCAATTAAGGCCTCATGAGTGTAATTACCTGATGTACAACCTCGAGCTAGCAGTTATCATTCATGTCTTGCATTGCTGGAGACATTACCTTATGAGAGAGCACTATTTAGTGTTTATTCACTACAAGAGCCTTAAATATATCTTTTCACAACATGAATTGAATCTTAGACAATTAATATGGGTTGAATACCTTTAGTATTTTGATATTGAGCTTGCCTACATGTCTGGAAAGGGAAATGCAGTAGCTAATGCGCTAAGCTAGAAAACTCATGCACAAGCCGTTCAGGAAGCCATTGATGAATAAAAGTTGATACACCTCTTTAATAAGATTCATCTTTAGTTTCAAGAGAGCCATGAGCAGCCTTTTCTTATAGCTTTAATAGTTACCTCTTCACACCTAGATATGTTAAAGAGAAGGAAGTTTTTAGATCCTAATGTTTTGGTCCTACGAGAAAGTATTTTAGGCGAGGACCCACTTTCGGATTGGTCAGTCGATGGAGATGACATCTAGCTTATACATGGGAATATTTGGGTTCCCATAGACATACGAGAGGAGATAATGCAAGAATCTCATGATTCTCACTGGGAAGTGAACTCAGGTATATCCAAGATGTATCATGATATGCACCCCCAATATTGGTAGCTTGGGATGAAACGTCAGATTGTGGGTTTTATCACTTGGTGTTCCACCTGTCAGTAAGTGAAAGAGGAACACCAGTGGCCCAATGGATTGTTACAACCCTTACTAGCCCCAGAATGGAAATAGGATGATGTCATGATGGATTTTGTGACTGGTTTACTGAGGTCACCTCAAGTTAGTGATGTATTTTGGGTAGTTATTGATAGGTTGATGAAGGTATACCACTTAAGGAGATCATCTTAGTGGAAAATCTTGGATGTTTGTATATCCATGGGATTATACACCTAAAAAGGGTCCCTCTTACTATTATTTTATATAGGGACACTTATTTCATGTTGAGGTTCTATCAAGGGTTACATAAATCTTTGGGTACTCAGGTGCTTTTGAGCACAAATTTTCACCCTCAGACCGATGGCCAGTAGGAACAAACTATACAGGTGTTGGAGGACATTCTCCAATCATGCGTACTTGATTTTAGGGGTTCTTGGTAGAAACATATACCCCTATTTGAGTTTTACTACAATAATAGATTTTAGGAAACAATTCAGATGGATCCGTATGAGGCCTTACATGGTAGGACATCCCATCCCCTCTGTGTTGGTTAGAGGTAGGAGAGGCAGCACTATTAGTTCATTATAGCATCCCATCACCATTTTTAGGTATTAATAAACCCCTATTTTGATTATTCTTTGTTTGGGTTTTGTTTAAGGGTGATTCATGTGAAATTTTGAAATTTTTTGAAGGATTTTTGGGTTGTGCATGGTTTTCCAAAACAGTGCACCCTACTAGGGAAAACCATAAAAACCCAATTTGTGAGGGTTTGCATGGTTGGCGCATGGTTTGAAAAAACATACACCCAACTAGTATAAAATGCGACCCTTAAAGAAAAGGGGTGAACTATTATGGTGCACAATTTTTCTAACTATGCGGCCTTGCCCAGGAAACCATGTGTACGAGATTTTTTAATCTGAAATTTAATTTTTAAAATAATGAAACCCTATTTTTAGGTACCTGATGGGCCAATACAACCTTATTTCATTTTTTTATTCCTTGTAAGATCCTAATAGGTGATTTTCCCCATTACACCCCTTCAGAAGAAAATCAAAGTTAGGAGAACGACATTCAATCTCTTCCTGGTAAGTTTATTCTTCCTATTCTCTTTCTCCCACTCTCTATTCTCTCCTCCATAGGGTTTCTTAGATCTCCATTTTATTGGAGGATATAATCCCTATTGTTTTAGATCTTGAATATATGTTTGATTCTTGGATATTCATTGCTGACGATCTTCGTTGGAGTTTCTCTCCTAGGGATTTGTGATTCGTGATCCCATGATTCTAAGATAGGTGGTTCCATTTTTTATGGCCAATTTAATTAACCCTAAATTTATTGATTTAAATTAAATTGATTTCAAATGATTTATTTAAAACCTAATTATATTAAATCAGGGATTTGGAATTGTATTTGGCATGAAATTAGGGGAAAACACATAATTCCATTGAATTGGGGTGTGTTTTGAAATTGAATGGAAATGGTTTAAATTAAATTGTAGAATTTAATTATGGAATTTAAATTATGAAATTGATTTGATGAAATTTATTTCAAATTGGTTTTTGAGAAAATTTATTAAAAATGATTTTGATATAAACCCAATGGTTTTATCTTGGAAAAGACATGTTTTGATTATAAACCCATGTTTTTGTTTTAAATGGAAATTGGAACTTTTGAAATGGAATAATGGGGTGAATTTTATTTTAAATAATTTTAAAATAAATTTCCCATCATTGATTTTTATTAGAGGTCATGAAATCCTAGTTAGTTAGTGAGTTATTTGAGATAACACTCTATCATTGTACAACACTAATAATACATATGCAATAGGTCGCATCCCTGATGGGATGGTGATGAGTCCTTTTTGACCAGTGTCTAAGGGATGTTTTTATACATATTTTTGCGATCACTATTTGAATGTGAGGGATTCCCATAACCTGGAACAATCATACCTTTTGGAAGATGACCATTTTCTCGTTTTTTTATATTTTAAATATATTCCATTGGTGTTTTAAACTATTTTACACACGACTTCTAAATTTATATAAACTATTTTATATAAAATGTTTATTAAGCCATTTGTTTAAAAATATGTCCATCATTTGAAATATAAATCATGTTTTGTTTTAAATATGATTATGAAATTCCATGTCTGTTTATTTAAATTTGAAAGCTTTAATTGGTTAATTAATTGTGGCATCTTATTATGGAATACTTGGTGAGACCCTACTAATATTTTAGCTCACACCCTACCTGTACCTTCGAGTGTTTTTAGATTATCCTTTTCTTGGTTTGAGAAAGGGTAAGTCTCCATTTGGAGGTGTTAGTAACAGTTAATCCTTAGTCTTGGAGAGTTGTGTCTATTGGGACTTGGGGTTTTATGTTGTTTTTTTCTAGTACTTTGTGGTTTCACTTTGGTCTATTTATACCTGTTTGAATTCTGTTATAGTTCTCCATGTGGATTTTTTCTTGTATGCATAATGACTTGTTTATCTTGCTTCCATTATTTTTGTGGAAAATTCATGACCACTTTCATATTGTTTGATGCCAGGTGCTAGTCGCCAACCCATGGGCACTGGGAACACCCTTTGGTCCATGTTAGGACTGACTTGGTTATCAGGTTACTAGGGTACCTAGGATGGTTTATGAATAAGTGGCATCGAAGCTCTAAGTTGAGCTTATTTAATTGATGTCAGTATGCAGTTGTGTAATCTTATCTAGAATTAGGAGGTAGTTTTGATTGATTTCCTAGTTAGATCTCACCATAATGAACCTTAAGTCAATGGGGGTGGTTTAGGGAAGACATCTTGAGGATTAGTTCTAGTATTGTCCCTACTTTTTATTTGTATGGATTTAAATATAAATCTTGTTTATCTATCTATTGGGAATAATTTCCCTCGTTTATTTGTTTGAGTTTTAAATTTGATTCCTTAAATGTTTTCTATTGATGTTGTGGAGCATCAAACCTCTGATAAGACATGAGAATCAGATCCAGGAGGAAGATACTGATGAACTGTAGTGAGAAAATCCTCTCATGGACCCAATTCTGGTTGAGGTGATTGTGCGTACTATCCAATATTTGAGACATGCACCACCACTAGTCCCCATTTAGGCTCCAGCTGTGGAACCTCATAGGAATGTTTTCTAGAATTGTGATTAGTATTTCCTTCACTAGAAATTACCAACGTTTAAAGGATCCAATTATCCTCAAGAGGTTGAGGAATGGTTAAGTAGGATCGAGCGTTTGTTTTAGTTCTTAGAGAAACCTGATGAAATGAAGGTAAAATTTTCCACCTTAATGTTAGAAGGACCGAGCAGGAGATGGTGGGACACAATGGTGATGGTAAAGAAGTATGAGGGATTGGATTAGAAATAATTCAATAATCTTTTCAATGACCAATTCTATCCAGATTTGATGTTGTTGCCTAAGGCTATTGAGTTTTTCAAACTTGAGCTGTGAAAATCACTTTGCTAAGCTTGTGCAGTTTTTACCTGAGATAATATTGAATGATAATATGAAGAATCAATGGTTCAAGATGGAAATTTGATATGATATTCATTCTATGGTTTTCCCATTGAAGCCACCTTCTTATGTTGATGTACTGGACAAAGTGTTGATGGTTGAAATGAACTTGGCTAACAATTTAGGGTTGATGGGAGTTTCTTTTTCTCCTAATGGAAGTGTGAATTCCTCTAAAGGTAAGATGAAGAAAGATTATTCTTATGGTGGTTCTCGGTAGGAGGGTCAGGTTTTCACTGAGGAACCCAAGATATGTGGCTCCCAAAAATGCTTAGGTCACTTGCAGAAGTTTTTCCATGTCTTTTCTACACCTCGTAGTGGAACGAGATAATCAATGCCTTCTAAAACTATAGTGAAATTAGATGCTTCATGAACAAATGGGTTCTATCCTCAGGCATCTGAAACGAAACTTCTTTACGCAGTGGAAGAGTCTCTAGAGGAAGCAGATATGGGTCTATTGACTATGAGAGGTACCGTCACTATAGGTTTATCATTAGTGAATGATTTATTTGATATTGGAAACTCACATTCATTTATTTCAAACTATATTGTTAATATGCTAAATCATCAACAACTTATAAAACTATGGTGAAATCATATACTTCACGAACAAAGGGGTTCCATCCTCAGGCATTTGAAATGAATATTCTTCATGTAGTGGAAGAGTCTCTAGATAAAGTAGATATGGGTCCAATGACTATTAGAGGTACCATCCCTATAACTTATTCATTAGTGACTTCTTTATTTGATATTGGTGAATCTCATTAATTTATTTCAAACCGTATTGTTAATATGATACAACCCTTGGAACAAAGAGAGAGAATGGTCTATATATCCCCACCTGTGTTTTCTCTTTATTAGATGTCAAACTAGCTTGGAGTTTTATGGTTCTTAACATGAAACTTCTTGAAATCATTTTTGGTATAGATTGAATAATCACCAATAAATCCTATATTGATTGTTATCTTTTATGGGTCTCTTTCACCACACCTAATGGTGCGTTCCGTGTCTTTCATGGAGAATGGGACCCAAGGTCGAGTAGAGTCAGACCTTCTTTTCTAGAGTTATAGAAAGCAATATATGTGTTTTCTTTTGATATGGAGCGAGAATCTCTGAGCGGTGATCTCCCTATAGTTTTTTCTAGTTTACTAATGTTTTTTCTTCTGAATTCTCTAGTTTTCCACCAGTTAGGGAGGTTGAGTTTTCTATTGACTTAGTGCCTAGTACCCAACCATTTTCTATTCATTATTACTATATGGAACCAAAAGGAATGAAAGAGTTGAAGACTCAGTTGGATGATCTTATAGATAAATTATTGATACGCTAGACTGTGTCACCTTGGGCAGCATCAATTCTCTTTGCTAAGAAGGCTGATGGGTCAGTTTTCCTTTGTGCCAGTTTCCGAAAACTCAATCAAGTTACAATAAATAATAAGTATCCATTGTCATAGATTGATGATATTTTTGACTAGTTGAAAGAGGAAAAGTGGTTCTCAAAGATTGATCTTCATTCTAGTTACCATCATTTGATAATAAAAGAATATGAAATTTAGAAAATTTCCTTTTGAAGTAGGTACAAAAATTATGAGTACATTTTCATGCCTTTTGGTTTAACCAATGATCCTGTAATATTTATGGCTTTAATGAACATGGTTTTCTACGAGTAACTTGATACTTTCATGGTAGTCTTTGTGGATGAAATACTCATTAATTCTAAGTCCAAGGAGGATCATGTGTGTCACTTGATAATAGTTCTGGAATTGTCAAGAAATCATCGAATTTATTCCATGCTTTCAAAATATCATTTCTGGATTCGAGAATTGAAGTTCTTGGGACACGTGGTGTTGGAACATGGTATTTTATTTTATCCTAAAAAAGTGAAAGCTTTTATGACATGGGAACAACCACAATTTTTTTTGAGATTTGGAGCTTCTTGGGTTTAGCTGGGTATTATTGCCAGTTCATAAATTACTTCTCAAGGTTGGCTTCTCCAATGACTGTTATAAATCATAAAGGAGTGAAGTTTTTTTAGGATGAAAAATGTCAAAGTTATTTTTTTGATCTAAAAATTCTTTTGACCACTGCACTGGTGTTGAATCTTCTAGAGGTCATAAAGGGATATGCGGTCTTCTACGTTGCATTGGTTTTAAGTCTGGGATGCGTTTTATATAGGGTGATCATGCTATTTCTTATGTCTCTTGTTAGCTTAGTCCAAATGAGAATAATTATCTGACCCATGACCTTGAACTTGAAGTCATGATGCACACACTTAAGAGTTAGTCGAACTACCTTTTTGGATAAAGGCTTATCATGTATTCCAACCATAAGATCTTGAGTTACATCTTCTCTCAAAAATACTTAAATCTCCACCAAAGGCATTGAGTATATGCCTAAAATATTTTGACTTTGACATCACCTATACCCCAGGAAAAGGGAATGTCGTCATAGATGCTTTGAGAAGGAAACTTCTGACCCAGGCCATGAAAGAATCTTTAGAAGGGTGGAACTTGATGGATCTCTTTTCACAGTTGCATATTAGAGTTTGGGAATCAGGAGCCAAGGTTTCCTTGGACAATGTTAAATTGAAAAATGATCTTATCGAAATTATTCTTCAAGAACAACATCTTGATAATGAGTTCCATAGCATTAGAGACTCTATTTAAGGTGGGAAGACAGTACTTGACTGGTCATTCTCTATGGAGGGAATTATATTCTATCAGAATTGTTTTTTTGTGCCGTTAATGGTAAGGAAAGATGTGATGAGGGATTTCCATAACTCCTAGTGTCCAATTCACCTAGGAACCAAGAAGACATTCTATGAAATGCGGTGGCAATTCTAGTGGCTAGGTATGTGACAAGGCATTTCTGAATTTGTCTCTCATTTCTATACATGCCAACATGTCAAGTCCGAGCTCCATAAACCTTTGGGTTTTCTTCATCCACTTCCAATGCCAACTTGGAAGTGGGATGAGATCTCTATGGACTTTTTGGTTTGGTTTCCTCATACCTAAAGAAATAATAATGTGATATGGGTTGCGATTGATATGCTGACTAAATTGGATCACTTTATACCCATTTGTGATACAACCAAAGTTGAGGAGTTTTTAAATATTTATGTGAATGAGATTATTCATTTGCACAGATTTCCATCTGCTATAGTCTCTGATAGAGATCCTCAGTTCAATTCTCACTTTTGGAGAGGCCTTTAGAAGGTACTGGGATCTTAGGTCCGTTTGAGTACGACATACCATCCACATTTGGATATACAGATAAAAATATCTATATAAATTCTTGAGGATATGATCTGTTCCTATGTCCTCAACTTTGGTGGAGCCCGGGATGACCATCTAGGGATGGTTGAGTTTTCTTATAATAATAGTTACCAGTTTGTGATCAGAATGGATCCTTTTGAGGCCTTGTATGGATAGCCTTGTAAATCTCCATTTTGTTGGTTGGAGATTAGTGAAGGTTCCTTGGTTAGAACAAACTTGGTTCAAGAGATGATAGTAAAGATTCAGTTGATTCATTAGAGAATTTTGATGACATAGATCCATTATAAATCATATGATAATTGTCATCATAGATTATTGAAATTATCAGTTGGTGATTAAGTGTTCTTCGAAGTTTCACCTCAATTGGGTCATCGACGACTTGGGAGGAAAGGGAAGATTACTCCTTGATTTTTGGGACCTTTTGAGGTTGTGGAGTAGGTAGGAAAAATTTCTTACCATTTAGAACTTATTTCGTAGATGATGTTGATACATAACATGTTCCATGTATCTTATCTACAAAAGTATTTATCTGATCTATCTCATGTGTTTGAGCTGGAGTGATCTTGAGGCCGAACCTGATTTATCTATGACTGAGAAACCAGTTAGGATAGTTGATTTTGAAGCCAATTTACTTTGTGGGAGTATGATACCTTTAGTTTGAGTTCTATGGTAGCATGATTTTGATTCTCATGAGACATGGGAGAGAGAGGCACTAATTATTGAGTCGTGGCCTCATATTTTTGACATGGAAGCTTCTTAGTAGAATTTTTAGGGACAAAATGTTTCTATAGCGGAGAGTTTGTAACATCTTGTTTTTGTTTTCAGGTATTCCTAAATCACTCTTTTGATCATGCTTTGGTTGGGTTTCGTTTAAGGGTGATTTGGGTGAAATTTTGAATTTTTTTGAAGTGATTTTGGGCTTTGCCCGATTGACGTAAGGTTTTCCCAAACTGTGAAAACCCAGGCAGTGAGGGGATGCATGGTTAGCACACAGTTTGAAAAACCACACACCCACCTAATAGAAATCATGTAAGTTTCCAAAATAGGTCACACAGTTAGGGTGCATGGTTTTTCTAACTGTGCTTCCCTACCTAGGAAACCACACGTACGGGATTTTTTAATCTGAAATTTAATTTTTAAAATAACAAAACCCTCTTTCTAGGTGCCTGATGAGTAGGTATGACACTATTTCATTTTATTCTTATATAGAGGCTCCCAATATATTATTTTGGATCCTCTAGATCCCCCAAAAAGTGAATAAAATCTAGGATAATGACATTTGATCTCTTCCTGGTAAGTTTCCTATTCTCGTTCTCTTTCTCCCACTCTCTCTTCTCTCCTCCCTAGGGTTTCTTAAATCTCTATTTTTTGGAGGATCTAATACTTGTGGTTTTAGATCTTGAATATAGGTTTGATTCTCAGATCTTCATTACTGATGATCTTTGTTGAAGTTTCCTACCCAGGGCTTTGTTATTCGTGATCCTGTGATCCGAAGGTAGGTGGTTCCATTTTTGATGGCCAATTTAATTTACCCTAAATTTATTGATTTAAATTAAATTTATTGATTTAAATGAAATTTATTTCAATTGATTTATCAAAAACCCAATTTTATTTAATTAGGGATTTAGAATTTTATCTGGCATGAAATTGGGAAAAAACCCCAATTATATTGAATTGAGGTGTGTTGTGAAATTGGTTGGAAGTTGTTTAAATTAAATTTTGGAATTTGAATTATGGAATTGATTTGATAAAATTGATTTCAAATTAGAATTTGAGAAAATATCTTAAAAATAGTTTTGATATAAACTTAGTGATTTTATCTTGGAAAATGAATGTTTTGATTAAAAACCCATGTTTTGGTTTTTAAATGGAAATTGACACATTTGAAATAGAAGAATGGGATGAATTGTATTTTAAACAGTTTTAAAATAAATTTCCCATCACTGATTGTTATTAGAAAACATGAAAGCCTAGGTGGTTAGTGAGTAATTTGGGACAACACTCTATTGATTTACAATACTAACAATACATATGCAGCATGTTACATCCCTGACAAGATGGTGATGATTCCTCTTTGACCAGTGTCTAAGGGATGTGTGTACACATATTTTCATGATAACTCTTTGAGCGTGAGGGAGTCCCATAGCCTAGAACTATCATACCTTTTGGCAGATAACCATGTTGATCATTTTTTTTATATTTAAAATATATTCCATTGCTTGTTGTAAATTTTTTACACATGCCCTTTTGAATTTATATAATCTGTTTTATATAAAATGTTTATTAAGCCATTTTTTTAGAAATATTTCCATCATTTGAAATGAAAAGAATGATTTGTTTTAAATATTTCTCTGAAATTTCATTCTTGTTTATTTAAAATTGAAAGCTTTAATTGGTTAATTAATTGTGGAATCTTATTATGGAATCCTTGGTGATACTCTACTGGGATTTTAGATCACACCCTACCCATGCCTTCAGATATTTGTAGATTATATTCTTCAAGATTTGAGCAAGTGTAAGACACCACTTGAAGGTGGTAGTAGCTATTGATCCTTGGTCTTGGAGAGTTTTTTCTGTTGGGACTTAGGGTTTTATCCTTTTTTTCGATACTTTTTGGTTTCACTTTGGGTTGTTTATTCCTATTTTACTTCTGGTATAGTTCTTTTTGTGGAGTTTTTTTGTATGCATACTAACTTGTTTATCTTTATTCCACCGTGTTTGTGGAAAATTCATTTCCACTTTCATATTGTATGATGCCAGGTGCTAGTCTCCAACCTGTGGGGATTGAGAGTGCCCTTCGGGATATTTCAGGACCAGCTCAATTATTAGGTTACCAGGGTACCCGAGCTAGTTCATGATAATCATCATCTCATTCAAGAAACTTCAGAGCAAGTTTAGCTGATTCAGAATCGTATGGCTACTGCCCGGTCTATACAAAAATCATATGCCGATCACCATCGACGACCTATGAAGTTCTCGGTCAGGGATCATGTTTTCTTGTGAGTATCTCCCAGGCTTGGTCATAGGCAGATACAAAGGCAAGGGAAGCTGTTGCCTTGTTTTTTCAGGACTTTTAAGACCTTGGATAGAGTTGGTCCAGTGTCCTATCAGTTGTTGTTACCTCAGAGGTACCGTGCCATGCACGACTTCTTCCACGTTTCACACCTTTTCTAATATCATGTAGACCCCTCACATACTTTTGATCTCAAGGATGTTGAGTTGGAGGTCGATGCCTCTTTTGAGGAGTATCTTATTTGTATCATCGATCAGAGTACGAAGGCTCTCTAAGGCGGTCTATCCCATCAGTATAGTTTTTATAGAATCATGACAGTGTACAAGATGAGACTTGGGAGCAGGAGGCTGACATACATGCTCAACGACCAGAGTTATTCTCAGATAATGTTTTACCACCCATGAAGGGGAAACTTGGGGATGAGTTCCTTTAAGGGGGAAGACTGATGTGGCCTTAAAATGCATTGACTTTCCACATATTTTATTTAAGTTTTTAATCATTTAATTAATTATTTATGGTGTTTTTGTTAAATAATTTCACTTTTTAATTATATAATTAAATTTAGTGATTTATCATTTTTTATATTTAATTTTTTATTATTGAATTCTAAAATGATTAATTGTGTTTTCTTATTATATGTCAAATTACTTTTTAAATTTTAATTATACTTGACTTTTTAATTTTTTTGTCATGTTTGTTTTTATTAATTAAACATTCTTTCATTATTTATTCATTTAATTAACTTAATTTTTAATTTAACTTGAATCTTGATTTATTATTATTTAACTATAATTATCAATTTTATTATTCAATTTGATCTCAAAAGTTAATTTAACCCTTTTAAGTTTAATTTTTATTTCAATTTAATATCTAAGTATAGAATTATTTAATTGTGCTGCTTTTATGTATTTTTTAATCTTAGTTTTAATTTAAATTTAGTTTTCAAGTTCTTTTAATCTTAATTTGAATTTAATTATATATTGAGTTGTTTTTAATTTCAATTGATTTCATATTTTAATTTAAGTAAAAAATATAAATTAATTGAATTTATTTTTTATTTAATTTTATATTTTAATTCTAATTTTGTAATAATTTTAAAAAAATTATTAATTCTTTTACTATAAGAGTCACCTCTAGGTTCTTTTCTTAGAGTTTTTTTAATAAGTTTTTTTTTAAAATATTTTTTTAAAATAGTTGGGTTAACAATATTTTAAAAAATACACCCTAAAGGCGGTATCACTGATGCAGTCTTTCCACTAAAAAAAAAATTAATTAATTTTTTTAATTTTTTTTTTAATTTTTTTTGTTTTGTTTTATATATATATATATATAAAATTCAGCAGAATTTATCTGCTATTTAAAATCCAACAGTACTTTCATTATAGTAGTCTGGATTCTGACAAAATCTCTCACCCAGGGCTCCGTTTTATAAGAGATCTTACCCTGAAAATCATTCTGCATTTCCGATGTGTGATTCTGGTTCTCCCTTTCCTGCCCAGAACATTCAGCATTTCTGATGTGGGATTCTGTTTCAAGTATGTGGTTTTGAAAGACTATAAAATATAAACTATAAGACCAATATAAATGAAACTTAAAACATAGATTAAAAATATAAGAAATAGTTGAAAAAAAAACAATTTTATAAAAAATGTTGATGGAAAATAAGTTATAAGGTCTCAAAGGCACCTACTTGAAACTTAAAAATGTTTCAAGTACGTGACTTTGAAAGCCTATAAAATATAAACTATAACACCAACTTAAATGAAACTTAAAACATGGATTAAACATATAACAGATAGTTGAAAATAAAAATAATTTCATAAAAAATGTTGATGGAAAATAATTTATAAGTTTTCAAAGACACCTACTTGAAACTTCAAAATGTTTCAAGTACGTGACTTTGAAAGTCTATAAAATATAAACTATAAGACCAACATAAATGAAACTTAAAACATGGATTAAAAATATAACAAATAGTTTAAAATAAAAATAATTTCATAACAAATGTTGATGAAAAATAATTTATAATCTTTCAAAGACACGTACTTGAAACTTAAAAATGTTTCAAGTATGTGCCTTTGAATGCCTATAAAATATAAACTATAAGACCAATATAAATGAAACTTAAAACATAGATTAAACATATAATAAATTATTTAATTAGTTAATTAATATTATTAATAATTAAATATATAATAATTAATTAGTTAATTAGTAATTATTAATAATTAATTATATAATAACTAACTAATTAATTATTATATAATAATTTTTAATAATTACAATTCAATAATTATAATGAAAAATTATAAATTATAATTATATTACTAATTAACTAATTAACTATTATATAATTAATAATTATATTACTAATTAACTAATTAATTATTATATAATAAATTTTAATAAATACTAATTAATAATTATAATGAATAATTATAATTTATAATCATATTACTAATTAACTAATTATAAAAATCATCTCGACTATATCTTTCTAAAAAAATTAACTAATTTACTATTATATAATTAATAATTATATTACTAATTAGAAAATTAATTATTATATAATTAAATATTAATAATTACTAATTAAATATTTACTAATTATATAATAAATAATTATATTACTAATTATCTAATTAATTATTATACAATTAATAATTAATTATTAAATTATTAATAATTATATTACTAATTAACTAATTAATTTCTATATAATTAATTATTAATAACTAATAATTAACTAAATAATTATTGTACGATTAACAATTATATAATTAACAATTAATAATTATAATGAATAATTATAATGAATAATCATAAAGAATAATTATATGAATAATTAGCCAATTAATTATTATATAATAATTTTTAATAATTAATAATTAATAATTATAATAAATAATTATATTACTAATTAACTAACTAACTAATTAACTATTATATAATTAATAATTATATTTCCAATTAACTAATTAATTATTATATAGTAATTTTTAATAAATACTAATTAATAATTATAACAAATAATTATAATTTATAATTATATTACTAATTAACTAATTATAAAAAGGGTCTCGACTCTATCTTTCTCAAAAAATTAACTAATTAACTATTAACTAATTAATAATTATATTACTAATTAACAAATTAATTATTATATAATTAATAATTAATAATTACTAATTAACTAATTAATAATTAACTAATTAATAAATATATTACTAATTAACTAATTAATTATTATATAATCAATAATTATATTACTAAGTAACTAATTAATTATTAAATAATTAATAATTATATTACCAATTAACTAATTAATTATTAATAATTACTAATTAACTAACCAATTATTATATAATTAATAATTATATAATTAATAATTATATTACTAATTAATAATTAATAATTAACAATTAACAATTAATAATTATAATGAATAATTATAACGAATAATTATAATGAATAATTATAATGAATAATTATAATGAATAATTATAATGAATAATTATAAAGAATAAATATATTACTAATTAACTAATTAATTATTATATAATAATTTTTAATAATTACTAATTAATAATTACAATGAATAATTATAATTTATAATTATATTACAAATTAACCAATTAACTATTATATAATTAATAATTATATTACCAATTAAATAATTAATTATTATATAATTTTTTTAATAATTACTTATTATTAATTATAATGAATAAATATAATTTATAATTATATTACTAATTAACTATTTAACTATTATATACTTAATAATTATATTACTAATTATCTTATTAATAATTATATAATTAATTATTAATAATTATATAATTAATTATTAATAATTACTAATTAATTATTATATAATTAATTATTAATAATACTAATTAACTAATTAAATAATTTATTGTATGTTTAATCCATGTTTTAAGTTTCATTTATATTGGTCTTATAGTTTATATTTTATAGGCTTTCAAAGGCACATACTTGAAACATTTTTAAGTTTCAAGTAGGTGGCTTTGAAAGCTTATAAATTATTTTTCATAAATATTTTTTTGAAATTATTTTTATTTTCAACTATTTGTTTTATTTTTAATCCATGTTTTAAGTTTTATTTATGTTGATCTTATAGCTTATATTTTATAGACTTTCAAAGTCACGTACTTGAAACATTTTTAAGTTTCAAGTAGGTGCCTTTAAAAACTTATAAATTATTTTCCATCAAATTTTTTTACAAAATTCTTTTTATCTTCAACTATTTTTTATATTTAATTCATGTTTTAAGTTTTATTTATGGTGGTCTTATGGTTTATATTTTATAGGCTTTCAAAGTCAAGTACTTGAAACATTTTTAAGTTTCAAATAGGTGTCTTTGAAACCTTATAAATTATTTTCCATCAATAATTTTTATGAAATTATTTTTGTTTTCAACTATTTATTATATGTTTAATCAATGTGTTAAGTTTAATTTATATTGGTCTTATAATTTATATTTTATATTTTTTTAAAGCCACGTACTTGAAACAGAATCCCACATCGGAAATGCAGAATGTTCTGTGCAGGAAAGAGAGAACCAGAATCCTACATCAGAAATGCAGAATGATTTTCCAGGGTAAACCCTCTTATAAAAGGGAGCCCTGGGTGAGAGCTTCTGTCAGAATCCAGACTTCTGTAATGGTAGTACTACTGGATTTTAAATAGCAGATAAATTCTACTGAAAAATTCATTTTTTTATTTTTATTTTGTTTTGTTTATATATATATATATAAACAAAACAAAAAAAATTAGTGTTTTTAAAATTTTTATTTTTATTATTATTTTTGGTTTTAGTAGAAAGGCGGCATCGCTGATGCCGCCTTTGGGGTGTATTTTTAAAAATATTTTTAACCTAGCCTTTTTTTAAAACATTTTTAAAAAAAAAACTTATTTAAAAAAACTCTCTTTTATCACTATCAAATATTTTTCCTTTTCAAAAAATACACAAGCCACCATTGTGAATAGTGACTCACCACCACTATTTCCAACGATGGGGAATTTCTCATAGCCACAGAATCCTACCACCGCTACTCAGTACAACGGTGACTCCAATCCCACTGTCTCACTGCCACATACCAGTACCCACCACCATCTTCCCTTCTCACCATTGAGGCAACCCAACGGTGAGTCCTTGACTCATCTCCACAAAGCATCGTTCAATTTCACTTTAGTTGAGTCTCCTCTAGAAAACCATCCACTGTTGGGATATGAGGCACTGCTAGTAGCTTTCCCAACATAACTCACCGCCATAGTTACTCACTACCAAATATTCATCCACCACCATCATCTACCTTCCACCAAATCTAGTTCCACCGATGTCATCACAAATATCATTATGAATCTGTAACGAACCAGCCCGGGTACCCTGGTAACCTGATAACAGAGCCATCCCTGACATAGCCCGAAGGGCGTTCCCGATCCCCACGAGTCGGTGACTAGCACCTGACATCGTACAACATACAAGTGGGAATGAATTTGCCACAAGAATGCGGAAGCAAGAGTGAAACAAAACAGTATTCATAACAAAAGAAACTCCACTGGGAGTAATGTACCAGAAAAAAAAAGAGGAACAAAAGGCCAAAGTACAAAAACCCAAGTACAAAAAGGGAAAACAGTCCCAAGGTCCCAAAGGACACAACTCACCAAGTCCAGAGATCAACAACTAGAATCACCTCCAAGAGATCCCTTCCCTTTGCCCGATCCTGGAAGAAGAAAATCTACAAACACCCGAAGGCAAAAGTAGGGTGTGAGCCTAAGACCAGTAGGATACCACCAAAGATTCCGTAAATAATGCCAAATATAGATTATCCAGATAAAAACTTTCCATTTTCAGATAAACAGGTTTGACATTTCAAAATCATATTTTAACAAAAAATGCTATACATTTTAAAATGATGGAAAAAACCAATTTAAACAAAGATTTTAAAAATTATGGAATATTTGTAAAACAATGGCTTAAGTAAAAAATTTATATAAAACAGTTTATATAAATTCAGCAGGCATGTAAGGTAGTTCAAAAGCATTGGCATACATTTATATCACAAATATAAATAAACAAGCGAGCAACATGGTCATCTGCCAAAAGGTACGATAGTATTAACCAGTTATAGGATTCCACACTCTCTATGTGAACTCATCATAATGTGTATACACACGTCCCTATGACACTGGCCAAAGGAGAATCATCACCAACCCATCGGGGATGTGACCCGCTGTATGTATGTTTTAGAACGTTGTCGTAGCATAAAGTGTATCCAAATAACTCACTAACTACCTAAGGCTTGCATGCACTCTTACCTGATGGGAGAAATATTTTAAGAATGCTTAAAATACGATCAATACCATTCTTCCATTTCAAAAGTTCCAATTTCATTCCATTTAAAACCAAAATAGGTTTTATTCAAAACATGCCTTTCCACAAGATAAAACCAATGGGTTTCTATCAAATCATTTTAATCTATTTTTATAAGTTTGAAATCCATTCAAAACCAATTCCATCATTACACAATTCATTTCCACAATTAAATTCAACAATTTAACTGAAATCATTTCCATCAAATCTACAATTTAAATCCAACAATTTCAATTGGCCAATTTCCATAAACGCACCCAATTCAATGGAATTGGGGTTTTCCAAATTGCCATTCGAAAACTATTTCAAAAACCTCGATTCATTGGAATCAGGTTTTTTTATCAATTTAATTGAAAGAAAACTTGAGAAATTGAATTTAAATAAACTATTGAAATAAATCAAGCAAATAAAATGGTAATCAATTTGGAAAATCGGGATGGAACCACCTACCTCGGTTTATTGATGGGAGTTATCCCAAAGAGAAACCCCAAAAGCTGAGCGGCACAACGATGTCGATCAAAAACTGGATCTAAATCCTTAAAACCAAAATTAAGATCAAAGGAATCAAGATCTTGCAAAACTAGATCTAGATTCACAATCCTAGATCTATACCTCAACTTATAGGTATAGATCTATGGAAACAAAGGAAATCTTCCATGAAAATATCAAGGAAAGGTAGAGGAGTAAATGATATATGCAACGGGATGAAATCCACTTACCGGGAGTAGAGTAGATCTTCAATCTCGAAGAAAGATGTTCGGATCGCTTTGGAATCTCTCTAGGAAGATTTAGAAAGACCTAAAAAGAGTCAAGCCCGAGCCAAGGTTGAACATATGGGAGTCCCGGGGGTTTAGGTGGTTTTAAAAGGAATTTTCGGAATTAAAAACAGTGTGCACGGTTTACCTGGGCAGAGGTGCACGGTTTGATAAACTGTACGCACACCGTGCAGACCTCACTGTCCAGAGGTGCATGGTCCGCACGGTTTGGTCACACGGTTTGTCAAACCATGTGCACACCGTGCGTACCCCCTATCCAGTGCTGCTTTGTTGGAATGGTTTGGTCGCACGGTTTTTCAAACCGTGCGCAAACCGTGAACAAGCCATTGCCCTTTTATTTTCATTAAAAAGTTCACCCAAATGCACCCCAAGTCACTTCTCCAAAACAGAAGTACTTATAAACATCAAAAGTACCTGAAAAAGTAATGTGATGTTACAACCTCCCCACCATAAGACCTTTCTATCCCCAGAAATCCTATGAAGAAACCACCATGTCAAAAAATGAGGCCACTGCTCTCTCATTAGTGCCTCCCTTTCCCACGTCTCATGAGAATCTGAACCATGCTGCCAAAGAATACGGACTAGAGGTATCATTCTCCCATGAAGTACTTTGGTATCAGAATCAACAACCATGACTGGTCGTTCAGTCACAGATAAATCTGGTTCAATCTCAAGATCACTCCACCTCACAACATGAGATGGATTAGAGAGATACTTTCACAGCTGCGATACATGGAACACGTTATGTATCGACGTTAGTTGTAGTGGTAGAGCTAGAAGGTAAGCAACTTTCCCCACAAGACCAATAACCTCAAAAGGTCCCACAAAACGAGGAGAAAGCTTACCTTGCCTCCCAAGCCGTCGATGACCTAATCGGGGTGAAACTTTCAAGAACACCTGGTCACTAACTGATAATTCTAAAGGTCTATGGTAACGATCAACATAAGACTTGTACCGACTCTATGCTGTCAAAATTCTCTGACGAATCAACTGGATCTTAGCTGTCGTTTCTTGGACCAAAATCGGTCCTATAAAATAGCTTTCACCAATCTCCGACCAACATAAAGAAGATTTACAAGGACGACCATACAAAGCCTCAAAAGGATCCATTTTGATCGCAGACTGATAACTGTTGTTATAAGAGAACCCAACTATCCCCATATGATCATCCCAAGACCCACCAAAGTCGAGAACACAAGTGTGGAGCATATCCTCAAGAATCTGAATAGCTCTCTCTGTATGGCCATATTAGTGTGGATAGTACGCCGTGCTCAAATAGACCTGAGATCCCAGTGCCTCCTGAAGGCCTCTCCAAAAGAGAGAAGTAAACCGAGGATCCCTATTAGAGACTATAGCAGATGGAACTCTGTGAAAACGAACAATTTCTTTCACATAGATATTTCCTAACTCCTCAACTTTGGTTGTATCTCAAATAGGTATAAAGTGAGCCGACTTGGTCAGCCTGTTCATCACAACCCATATCGCGTTCTTCTTCCTCTGGGTTTGAGGTAACCCAACCACAAATTCCATTGAGATTTCATCCCACTTCCATGTAGGGACTGGAAGTGGTTGAAGCAAACCCGAAGGTTTTTGGTAATCGACATTCACCTGCTGGTAGTATAGCAATGAGATACAAACTAAGAAATGTCTCGCCTCATACCTGGCCACCAGAACTGTCGCCGCATGTCATAGAACATCTTCATGGTTCCTGGGTGTACCGCCCACTAAGAGTTATAGCAATCCCCCATCACATCCTTCCTTGCCGATAACAGCACAACATAATGGTTTCGATAACACAGAACACCCTCTTTGGAGAACGACCACCGAGTGTCGGTCTCCCCACCATAAAGAGAGTTCCTAATTCTATGGAATTCATCATCTTGTTATTGTTCCTAAATAATTAACTCGAAAAGAGTAGAAGTAAACTGAACACTGGCCAAAGAAAATTCATTCCCCTTCCACTGAACCCCAATATGCAACTGAGAAAAAAGAGCCATCAAACTCCACTCTTCTGAAGATTCTTTCACAACCTATGATGGAAGTTTCATGCTTAACGTATCTGCAACTACATTCCCTTTTCCTGGGGTATAGGTAATGTAAAATTTGAAAGATTGTGGGTACTCCACCCAACGCCTTTGGCGTAGGTTAAAATATTTTTGAGAGAAGATATAAATCAAGCTCTTGTGGTCTGAATACACAGTAAACCTTTCTCTATAAAGGTAATGTCTCCAACACTTAAGTGCGTGAATTACAGCTGCAAGTTCAAGGTCATGGGTAGGATAATTATTCTCATGAGGCTTAAGCTGACGAGATCCATAGGCAACAACATGATCACCTTGCATAAGGACACATCCCAAACCTGAACCCGATGTATCACAGAAGTCCATGTAACCTATCCCAGCCTTAGAAAGAGTTAACACCGACGCAGTAGTTAAGAGACGCTTAAGCTCAACAAAAGAACTCTGACATTTATCATTCCAGGAAAACTTCACTCCCTTTAGAGTCAGAGCAGTCATTGGAGAAGCTAACTTAGAGAAGTCTTTAACAAAATGATGATAATATCCTGCTAAGCCCAAGAAGCTCTGAATATTGAAAACATTTCGTGGTTGTTCCCAAGTCATAACAGCCTTCAACTTCTCAGGATCAACTGATATTCCTTGTTCTAACACCACATGTCCCAAGAATTTCACTTTATGAATCCATAAATCTCACTTTGAGAGCTTGGCATAAAATCAGTGATTCCTTAAAAGACTCATAACTGTTCTCAGATGATACACATGATCCTCCTCAGACTTGGAGTATACAATAATTTCATCCAAAAAGACTACCAAAAAAGTATCCATATACTCACGGAAAACTCTGTTCATCAAATCCATAAAAACTACAGGAGCATTTTTTAGGCCGAAGGACATAACAAGGTACTCATAATGGCCATACCTACTTTGAAAAAGCGGTCTTATGAATGTCAGATTATTTTATCCTCAACTGATGGTAACTAGATCGAAGATCAATTTTTGAAAACCACTTTTCCCCTTTCAATTGATCAAAAAAATCATCAATTCGTGGTAAAGGATATTTGTTCTTTATCGTAACTTGATTGAGCTTTCGATAATCAACACATAATCGAAGAGAACCATCAGCCTTCTTGGCGAAGAGAACTGGCACTGCCTAGGGTGACACACTCGGGCGTATAAAACCTTTCTCAAGAAGATCGTCTAACTGAGAATTTAGTTATTTTAGTTTTGCTGGAGCCATTCGGTAAGAAGGAATAGAAATCGGTTGAGTACCAGGTATTAAGTCAATAGAGAAATCAACCTCTATTACTGGTGGCAAACTAGAGAAGTTAGAAGGAAACACATCGGGAAACTCAGTGACGATTGGGGGAAGATCACCACAAATTGAATCTCTCTCAAGATCAAAATCAAACACTGATATAAATTTCCCCAACTCTGGATAAGAGGGTTCAGCTCTGCTTGACCTTGGGTCCCATTCTCCTTGAAAAACAAGAGGCACACCACTGGGTGTAGTAAGGTAGACCTGTCGAAGGTAACAATCGATCCGGGATTTATTGGAAATGATCCAATCCATCCCAAATATGACGTCAAAATATTTCATGTCGAGAACCAAGAAACTCCAAACATGATCAACATTTGAAAGAGAGAAGACACAAGCGGGACTACGGAGACCCTTCTCTCTCATTATACCAAGGGGTGTATTAATGTCCATTGCACAAGATAAAATCTCCATAGGTATATTAAGAAGATTAACAATATGGGTTGAAATAAAAGAGTGAGATGCACCAGTATCAAAAAGAGATGTCACTAAAGATGAAGCTATCATAATGGTACCTCTCATAGTTGCAGGACCTGCATCATCTACCTCTGGCGACTCTTACACTGCATGAAGAAGCTTTGTTCCAGATGCCTGTGGATGGAACCCCTTTGTACGTGAAGCATTTGATTTCCCCACAGTATTTGGAGGTGCTGATGACCCTGTTCCACCACGTGGAGTAGATAAGTGATGACATAATCTTTGTAAGTTCCCTAAACGTCCGTAGGAGTTACAGTTCTTGGGTGCCTTAGTGCAAACCCTTTTAGAATGCCTTGGATTTCCACACTGATAGCAAGTCAGTGAAGCCCCTCCTGGTGCTACTGGTGGTCTGGAATAACTCTGTTGTTGAAAAACACCATGAGGAATGTTGCGCTTTCGCTTTCCTTTAAAGGAACCAACACTGCCACTAGAAAGAAAGGAAACTTCCTGCAACCCTGACTTTCCTACCAGATCCATCTCAACCATCATTGCCCTATCTAGCACATCATCATAAGTGGGCAGCTTCTATAAGAAAACCTGGTAATAGATATCTGATCGAATCCCCAACTCAAATCGTCGAGACTTCATCCTCTCATTAGATACAATTTCAGGAGAAAACTATACCAACTCAGAAAATCAATTTGAGTATTCAGTCATGGTTTTGTTGGCCTGCTCAAGCTTGAAAAACTCCACAGACTTGGTCAACACCATAGATTCTGGATATAACTGGTCAGTGAAAAGAACCCTAAAGTCTTTCCACTCTAGACCTTCATGTCTCCCAGCCGTCACCATCATGTCCCACCATCTCCTACTTTGTCCCTCCAGCACAAAAGTGGCACACTTCACCTTGATCGCATCAGGTGTCTCCAAGAACCCAAACAAACGTTCAATCCTACTCAACCATTCCTCAACATGTTGAGGATTAGTGTAGCCTTTGAAAACTGGTGGTGATTATCCAATAAAAACATATATTTTAATTACATTTTAATGGTATTAAATGTTCATTTTTGATCTTATGGGCCTGAGTTAGTGCATTTTCATTATGAACATCCATTCTCATCATTTGTGCACTTCATGCCTAATATACACCAATTTAGGCCCAATGAGTCATCTGATTCTAAGGAATGTAATTATCAATATTTTAATTTGATATTTAGGGAACTATATCTACACTTAAATGTGAACATTTTTCATTCAGGGATCAATGGATGATTCATAAACGATGATGGTGATATTTGGAGATGAATGGAAGCAATTCTAGAGAATGCAGATTGGACACCAGCCCACTTATGAGACTGTGGGGCCCAAAATATAGGCCCAATGACTCCCAAATTTTGTGGTATGATATAATAAATGTTTAGGAACAAATAAATATTCAGGAGATAATGCTAATTCGGCCTCTATGGTGGTCATTAAGGCGCCCCAAGTTAGAGATACAATTCTGGTCCAGATTCTGCGTCCCAGAAAAACATCCCACTAATTTAATAATATCTTGGAATAAACAACTCTAAATGTGCCCAAATTTTACATACGGTTATAAGACATCAGGAGATCCATTTTAATCTTCTATGTCTTACTCTGATTCGGCTATATAGAAGGTCATCCAAACGAGTCTATTCGGTGGATGAAAGCTGGCTGCCACCTCGGGTCAAATGTGGAAAAGTCCAAATTCCACAAGCTTTCCACCACCTATGGCCTACAAAAATTAATTGATATGCTTTTTATTGTTGTAGGATCGACCCAAGGGCTCAAAAATTCCTATTTAAGGCAGTGGTGTTGGAGGATTTATGGATCTTTGGGTGCTTGGTTTCATTGTAGTGTTATGTTGCCGCTTTGTGTTTGTAATCGCATTTCTTTCTCATGTAAGTTGTTTAATTCACCTTAGTTTCTTAATAAAAGTTCTTAATTTACTCTTATTCTGTTCTTCTACTTATCACGTTGATACCTTTGGTTCAAGGTTTGGATTTATTCACACCATACTTTGTGATATTTATCACACAACGGAGGAGTGATCTTTTTGTTGTTGTTGTTTTTACTTCTTCAATTCCACCCTTGTAAGTCTACTTCCCGCTTCCGTTGAAGACATGTCATCAATGGAGGGATAAATATTTTATGGGTTGATCCAAGGGAGTAGAAATGGGATGGATTGGATGTTATTTATCACTCCATTAATGGATAATAACTTCTTTTAAATGAGATTTTTATTTGATGATTTTAAAACATCTTCATCCTTATTGAATTTAAGGTCACACATTTCAAGTGCTAATACGAACCTCTACCTTGGAGTGATCAAAACTTTGATCCTTCAAGTGTATAGGTGATTAGTATTAGGGTGTGTAGGCATTAAACCAGTAAGTTATGATTTCGTTTGATCTTCTTAAATGAATCCATCTCAATTTTAAGAAATTGAAATCATTAAAAAAGTAATTCATCCAATCCACCCCGAGCAATAACCTAGGATCAACTCATTATTTTAAATTGAATTCACTTAAATATGTTAGTTATCCTTTAAACCCATATAAAATCAACCCAATTTGGCCACTTCATAGCAAAAAACAGTCCATAGAATGTACGTGTCTATAGGTTTCTTCTTAGGTCTCTGAGGATTCGATAACCCAAGCTAAACTACAAGGACCATTATACCTTCATCTCTTGGGTAAATTTGAGCGAGAATAAAATTTTTGCATTGTTACCGGGGCCCCAATTAAGTCATCTAAAAACCCATTCTATTCTCCCCCATTTCTTCTTTTCTCATAAAAATTCTCTTATCTTGTCCCTTTCTCGTTTTTTTTTCTTTTGGCGCATGTCCGCCTACACCCGCGATCAATCAAACCGTCTAGTTAGGGTGGATAGTCCTGGGGTTGGGGAGTCAAGCACACCAAGGTAAATCATTCCATTAGATCCTAATCTTCCTAATACTCTAGAGTCCAAAATTGAGCCAATTTCAATGGAAGGTCTTCAAAGAAACCAACTCATAAACTCGGGTGGGAACAAAAATGGAAACCCAAATGAGGCAGCCCCAAACTTGGGGAATGCAATTGATCAAACCATGAATGACTAACTCACACCTTCCTGGACCAATTCCCCCTCATGAATTAGACACAATTCCCTAGGATATTCCAACTACATCTTTAAACCCCATGTCCTAAACCACCTTCCCACATTCCTTGGAATGGAGTCCGAGATGCCATACCTGCACATTAAGGAGTTCAATGACATTGTAGAAACCATGTGTCCCCCACATCAACTAGAATCAACTAAGATGAGGCTATTTCATTTTTCTTTAAAGAATCAAGATAAAATTTGGATAAACAATTTGAGACCATCATCCATAAATTCTTGGGACCAACTACAAAGAGAATTCTACAAAAAATACTTTCCCCACCACAAAACAATTGCACTTAAAAAGAGTATCCAAAACTTTTTTGAAAAAGAGGGATAGTCATTCTATGAAACATGGGAGAGGTTCAAAGACACTCTAAACATGGTTCCACACCATGGTTTTTCTATTCCTGAACAAGTGAGAATTTTCTATGAAGGGTTAGGTCCGGGGAACAAACAATTCATTGACATGATGTGTAATGGAACCTTTAAAAACAAAGCCCCAAATGATGCTTATGAGTATCTAGAAAGCCTTTCTGAACAAAACCAAACATGGGGAACTTCACCTTATTCTGAAAAGACACAAAGAACTACTGGAATTCATAAACTTAGAGAAGAAGAAAGCCTTAGGGCTAAACTCACAGCACTCTCTAGGAAGGTTGAAGAGATAGACCTTAGGAAAGTCCATGAAATCCAAACCGTTGACCCTATTTGCACAATTTGTGACAAACATGACCATAAGACAGACAACTGCCCAACCATTCCATCCATCAAGGATGTTCTTTTAGGTGGACCCCCAACAGAAGTAAATGCCTTGAACTTTCAAAAGCCTCAATACCAAAACAACTTCAACCCAATGTATAACGACCACCCAGGCTTCCGCTGGAAAGATAACCAACAACCTAGCCAACCACAGGGAAAAAATCCTTACCCCCACCAGTTCTAAACCCATAACCAGTTCCAAACCCAACCTATACAATACCAACAGCCACCGGTCCATTTTCAACAAACCATCCCACCTCCAAAATATCCCCCTGGGATAAACCAACCTAATCAAGCACCCACCCAAACTATTCCACAAAGGCTACTAGAACAACTGTGAAAACAAATGGAGAGGATGAACTCGGAGGTATCTTCTCTAAAACAAGAACTTCAAACCATCAAAACTGGAAAGGCACCCATGCCTACTCAGGCGGTTCCATCCTCAACTTCAAGGAGAGAGTCAAGTTGTGCTCAAACAACTCATGAACAACTAAAGGCTGTGATTGTTTTAAGAAGTGAGAAATAAATTGAGAAACCTGAACAACTAATTCAGAACCCACCTGAAGATTCAAACTTGGATGAAAATTCAAATGAACCACAAGATCAAACTGAGGAAACTGATAACATTTTCAAGGAAACAACTCTTCAATAAACAACCCCACAACCTGCACCATTTCCTCAACGCATGAGGGGAAACCCAAGCCTGAACTGAGTGAAACATTGAGGGAAATATTCTCATAAGTCAAGTTGAACATTCCTCTTCTTGATGCCATCCAAACAATACCTGCCTACTCAAAGTACCTTAAGGACTTGTGCACTTTTAAAAGAAAATTTTCACATAAAAACCAAGTCCTTTTGGCTGCTAATGTGAGTACCACAATTCAAGGGACCATTCCTCCCAAGTTGAAAGACCCAGGTTTCCCTTACATCAATGTTGAACTAGGAGAAAGCAAAGTTGTCAAGGTCTTGTGTGATCTAGGTGCTAGTGTCAATCTCATCCCCTATGCCATGTACTGCCAGTTAGGCCTAGAAGAAGTCCAACCCACATCTGTCACACTTTAACTTGATGATCGTAGCATTAGGGTTCCAAAGGGGATTTTAAAGGACGTTCTGGTAAAGGTTGAAAACTTCATCTACCTTGCTGACTTTATTGTCCTTGACAACCATCCAAACTTAGGAAATAAGAAACAAACCCCAATCATCCTTGGTCATCCTTTTCTTGAAACAATCAACTCTGTTATCCAAGTTCTAAATGGGAACATGACCATCACCTTTGGGAACATGAGTCTAGACTTGAACATCTATAATGCAAGCTCACAAATAGGGGATGATGAGGAAATTCATGAAGTAAACATGATAGGAAGCATTGATAATGAATCCATGGAACATCAAGGAATATTTAATGAATGTTTAAGTTAGGATGAGATTGATTTCCTTTGTTCATATGAAGAAATTTTATCTCCTTGGCTTGAATCATTTTCAAATTGCTCTTATGATGAAGTCTTAGGTCCAACAATCAGTGAAACCTTTCAAGAAACCACTTTCATAGAGACCACTCCAATTTCCTTCCCTAAATCTGATCAAGACAATCTAGTAGCTGAAACTTTTACATTTTTGGAATCAATCCTATCTGAAACTCTAAAAAAATAAATTGATCTTGATCTAATGTCCCAATATTCTGCTAAAATTCTGAACCAACCTAATCTTGAATTGAAGGAACTTCCTGCTACACTCAAGTATGCTTTCCTAGGGGAAAATCAAACACATCCTATTGTCATTTCTTCTTCTATTGAATCCAATCATGAGAGGATGCTTCTAGATTTCCTTAGTAAGCATAAGAAAGCCATTGGTTGGACCCTTTCTGATATTCCTGGGATTAGCCCACTTATCGGGACTCATAGGATTGTTCTGGAATCTGATTCAAATCCATGTCTTCAACCTCAACGATGAATCAATCCTAATCTCATGGAGGTAGTAAGGAAAGAACTTCTGAAATTGTTAAAAGATGGTATCATCTATCCCATAGCTGAGAGTGAGTGGGTGTGTCCAATCCAAGTGGTTCCAAAAAAGGCTGGAATCACAGTGATAACCAATGAGGATGGAGAGATTCTTCCAACAAGGGTGAGTAGTGGATGGAGGGTCTGCATTGACTATAGGAAGCTAAACTCATTCACCAAGAAGGACCATTTCCCCTTACCATTCATTGACCAAGTCCTTGAGAGAGTGGCAGGTCATTCCTTCTACTATTTCTTAGATGGGTACTCAGGGTATAATCAAATTGAGGTCTCCCTAGAGGATCAAGGGAAAACTACATTCACATGTCCATTTGGAACCTTTGCTTTCAAACGCATTCCCTTCGGGTTATGAAATTCCCCTGGAACCTTCCAAAGGTGCATGATGGGAATATTCTCAGACATGGTAGGGGATTTTCTAGAGGTCTTCATGGATGACTTCTCTGTGTTTGGGGATACTTTTGAGGGATGTCTACAGAATGTGGAGAGAGTCTTGTCAAGATGTGAAGAAAATAATCTGGTCCTAAACTGGGAAAAATTCCATTTCATGGTTAAAGAGGGACTTGTTCTAGGCCATATGGTCTTGAGTAGGGGGATTGAAGTTGATAAAGCAAAGGTTGACATCATTCGTCACCTTCCATCACCCAAAACTATCAAGGAAGTGAGGTCTTTCTTAGGACATGCTGGTTTCTATAGAAGATTCATCAAGGACTTTAGTTCAATCTCCCGTCCCCTTTGTGCTCTGCTTGTAAATGATTCTCCATTTGTTTGGACCGAAAGCTGTGAGGGTTCATTATCAACCCTCAAATCCTCTCTCACCTCTCCTCCCATTATGAAATATCCAAATTGGAACCTTCCTTTCGAACTTATGTGTGATTCCAGTGACTTTGCTGTAGGAGCTGTGTTAGGACAACGTTGTGATAAAAATCCTTATGTCATTGCTTATGCAAGAAAATACTTAAATGATGCCCAAATCAACTACACCACCACTGAAAAGGAGTTACTTGCTATTGTGTTTGCCTTAGAGAAGTTTAGGTCCTACCTCTTAGGATCCCCCATCACTGTGTTCACTGACCATTCTGCACTAAAATACCTCTTCCAAAAACAAGATTCTAAGGCTAGACTGATTAGGTGGGTCCTTCTCTTACAAGAATTTTACCTCACAATCAAGGATAAAAAGGGAGTTGAAAATGTTGTAGCTGATCACCTCTCTAGGATGGAATTCAAAGACAACTCAAATCACCTTTCTGTGTCTGATTCATTTCCTGATGAACACTTATACTCTGTGAGTGACTGCCCTTGGTATGCCGACATAGCCAATTTATTAGTTACAAGAGACATTCCAAAATTCTCAGGGACTCAAGATCTAAGGAAATTTCTTTCTGATGTTAGACACTATGTGTTTGATGATCCATACCTCTATAAGTTCTGCCTTGACCAAGTCATTAGGAGGTGTGTTCCAGAATCTGAACAAGAGTCCATCCTTAAATTCTGTCATAGTGAGGCATGTGGAGGTCACTTTTCCTCTAAGAAAACATCTTCTAAGATTCTTCAATGTGGTATCTTATGGAACACCCTTTTAAGGGACTCCTACACATTTTGTCAAAGCTGTCCTAGGTGTCAACTAGTAGGGTCCATCACAAAAAGGAATCAAATGCCACTCACTCCCATCTTAGTGGTTGAAATCTTTGACTGTTGGGGAATTGATTTCATGGGTCCTTTCCCAAACTCTAGGGGATACCTCTACATTCTCTTAGCTGTTGATTATGTCTCAAAATGGGTTGAGGCCATTCCCACAAAATCCAATGATCATCAAACTGTGATTAGATTCCTAAAAGAAAACATCTTCTCAAGATTTGGAATTCCTAGGGCTATCATAAGTGATCGTGGAACTCATTTTTGCAATCGTCCATTCTCATCACTCATGGAAAAATATGGAATTTTTCACAAAGTGTCCACTGCTTACCACCCACAGACCAATGGTCCAGCTGAGTTAGCCAATGGTGAAATCAAACAAATTTTTGAGAAAACTGTCAATCCTTGTAGGAAAGATTGGTCCGAGAAACTCTTGGATGCTCTTTGGACATATCGTACAGCATTCAAAACCATCCTAGGAATGTCACCATATAGGTTGGTTTATGGAAAAGCATGCCATTTACCTGTTGAAATTGAAAATAAGACCTTTTGGGAAATTAAGAAAATGGATTATGACCTCTCATTGGCCGGAACAAAAAGGAAATTAGATCTCAATGAACTGGAGGAATTAAGGATGGAGGCTTATGAAAATTCAAGGATCAATAAAGATAGAGTTCAATCCTACCAATCTAGGAATATCAAGGTCAAACATTTTGAACCGGGAAAACTTGTGCTCTTGTATAGTTCAAAACTTCATTTACACCTAGGAAAGTTAAGGTCTAGATGGTCAGGTCCTTTTATAGTGCATCATGTATACCCCCATGGGGAAGTAGAGATTCAAGATCCCACTAGTGGTCACATTTTCAAGTTCAATGGTCAAAGGTTAAAAACATTCATTGAATCATTCAATAAACAGGAAATAGATGTTGAGTTAATTGAGCCAATCTATGAACCAAAAAAAAATTGACAAATTTGGGATCTATGTCGGGCTAACGACGTTAAACAAAGCGCTGCACGGGAGGCAACCCGTGGTTTTTATGTTTCTAATATTTCTGAATCATCTTTATTTTTCAAATAAGATTACTTAATCATTTTTATATTTAAAAATAAAAAAAATAGACTTTTGACCTATTCTTCTATTATGAGTATGGATGGGTACGAAAGGGGAGCACCATATTCATCCGTGTCACGTGGTGTGATCCTTGAGTAATACCTTACCCAGAAATTTAAAAAGAAGACAATGTATCATCAATTTATTTTGTTTTATTTTTATTATTTTATAGGTTACGATAAAAATAATAAAAATAACAATAATAATAATTAAAAAAGGGGACACGCCATAGGCCGTGGGGCAAACCCCGTCACAACCGGCGAAGCTGCGGGGACTCGAACCCGGGACCGAAGGGAGACAGGGGCGCACACTTACCACTAACCTACGACTTCTTGTGCTTCCTTATTCTATATTTTTTATATATATACTTATATTTTACTTCCATTATTATATATATATATATATATATTGTTTTTTTTTTGTTTGTTTTTTTTTTCCTTTTTCCACTAGGGAACTTTGCAAGCGATATGGATATCAAAAGACTAAATTCGAGCGACAAGAACTTCAAAATTCAACCACCAGGTGACTTCATTCCATGATCCTCATATTGAAATTTCCTTATTGAACTCCCCTTTTATTCCTCTACCCCATTCTAAATTTTATTTTTACGAAACTAGGGACAGTTTCATTCTAAGTTGGGGGGTGTGGAAACAAAATGTTTGTTTAAAAAAAACAATGATAAAAAATAAGAAGTAAAATTCCTTTATCATTCATATAATAACATCTTTGCTCACATTAAAACTACATAGAAAATAAATTTTATTTCCTTGACTCTTAATTTAATTCATGATTAAGTTTAAAAGAATTGATTTTGGAAGTTTGGTTGTCCAATGAAAATTTTCATCATTTTTATTTTCATCCATTAAATCAAAATGCCACAATGCACATCCTTTAGACTGTGGGGTACTAATTTGAATTTTTGGGGTCCCATAATAAATAGCATAGGCTGGTTTGATTTTTATGAATAATATGAGTATTGAAAAAAATAAAATAAAAAATAAAAAAAAAAGAATTTTGCATGTAGAGCAATGGATTGATAAAATGCGAGGCTTTTGGAACTTGGGGATCGTGACTCCAGAGTTGTATAGCCCTGAGTTTTTCAATCTATCTCTATTTACGGTAATATGACTTTGTTTTTTATTAAGTTAACTCGAGACGATGCCTGAGTATGTGGGCTTCACTTGGTTCCCTAAGGCCTTTGAGTCTGGGAGTCATCGACAAAGTCTTGATACATGGGTTAATTTGATTAAATGAAATCTCAATTACTATGGCAATATTGCAAAAAAAAAATCCCCAAAAAAAAGAATGAATAATAATCATATTAGGATTAAATGTGATTCCACCTAGCGCTTCCATGATTTCCCCCTTGAATGAAAATGAACCCCCATATCTATTGTGATACACAACACATCATTACACCCAATTGAGTTGGATGAAGTATGATGATGGATTTGATCAAAAGAATAGGCTTGTGATTGTGATATGCTTTTAAATTCATCTTGTTTTAAATTATCTTGATATGTTATAAAGATATATTTGTGTGTAGTTTACATTGTGAGCACTGTTTGTTATAACGTGTTTAAAGAAAGGAATTCAAATAAAATCATTGAATTATTTGCTCGGGACTAGCAAATCTCAAGTTGGGGGGGTGTGATTATCCAATAAAAACATATATTTTAATTACATTTTAATGGTATTAAATGTTCATTTTTGATCTTATGGGCCTGAGTTAGTGCATTTTCATTATGAACATCCATTCTCATCATTTGTGCACTTCATGCCTAATATACACCAATTTAGGCCCAATGAGTCATCTGATTATAAGGAATGTAATTATCAATATTTTAATTTTATATTTAGGTAACTATATCTACACTTAAATGTGAATATTTTTCATTCAAGGATCAATGGATGATTCATAAACGATGATGGAGATATTTGGAGATGAATGGAAGCAATTCTAGAGAAGGCATATTGGACACCAGCCCACTTATGAGACTGTGGGGACCAACATACAGGCCCAATGACTCCCAACTTTTGTGGTATGATATAATAAATGTTTAGGAAGAAATAACTATTCATGAGATAACGCTAATTCGGCCTCTATAATGGTCATTAAGGCTCCCCAATTTAGAGATACAATTCTGGGCCAGATTCTGCAGCCCAGAAAAACAGACCACTAAGTTAATCATATCTCGGAATCCACAACTCCAAATGGGACCAAATTGTACAGGAGGTTAGAAGACATCCTGATATCCATTTTCCTCTTCTATGTACTACTATGATTCGGCTATCTAGAAGGTCATCCAAATGCGTCTGTTCGGTGGATGAAAGCTGGCTGCCACCTCGGGTCAAATGTGGAAAAGTCCAAATTCCACAAGCTTTCCACCACCTATGGCCTACCAAAATTAATTGAGATGATTTTTACTGTTGGAGGTTCGACCCAAGGGCTCAAAAATTCCTATTTAAGGCAGTGGTGTTAGAGTATTTAGAGATATTTGGGTGCTTGGTTTCATTGTAGTGTTATGATGCCACTTTGTGTTTGTAATCTCATTTCTTTCTCATGTAAGTTGTTTAATTCACCTTAGTTTCTTAATAAAAGTTATTCATTTACTCTTATTCTATTCTTCTACTTATCACGTTGATACCTTTGGTTCAAGGTGTGGATTTATTCACACCATACTTTGTGATATTTATCACACAATGGAGGAGTGATCTTTTTTTGTTGTTGTTTTTACTTCTTCAATTCCACCCTTGTAAGTCTACTTACCGCTTCCGTTGAAGACGTGTCATCAATGGAGGGCTAACTATTTTATGGTTTGATCCAAGGGAGTAGCAAGGGTCTGGATTCGATGTTTTTTATCACTCCATTAATGGATAATCACTTCTTTTAAATGAGATTTTTATTTGATTATTTTAAAACATCTTCATCCTTATTGAATTTAAGGTCACACATTTCAAGTGCTAATACGAACCTCTACCTTGGAGTGCTCAAAACTTTGATCCTTCAAGTGTATAGGTGATTAGTATTAGTGTGTGTAGGCATTAAACCAGTAAGTGATGATTTCGTTTGATCTTCTTAAATGTATCCATCTCAATTATAAGAAATTGAAATCATTAAAAAAGTAATTCATCCAATCCACCCCGAGCGATAACCTAGGATCAACTCATTATTTTAAATTGAATTCACTTAAATCTGTTAGTTATCCTTTAAACCCATATAAAATCAACCCAAGTTGGCCACTTCATAGCCAAAAATAGTCCATAGAATTTACGTGTCTATAGGTTTCTTCTTAGGTCTCTGAGGATTCGATAACCCAAGCTAAACTACAAGGACCGTTCTACCTTCATCTCTTGGGTAAATTTGAGAGAGAATCAGGTGGATTCTGGCGTAGGAACTCTTGAGAACGACCTTGGAGAATATCATCATGAGGATCTACAGCTGGAGCCTGAACAAGAACTGGAGGTGGTGCCTGACCCCGAGTTTGGACAGTGCGAACAATCACCTCAACCAAACTCGGATCCACAACAGGACTTGCCTGCTGAGATTAAGCAGCAGCCTCTTTTTGGATCTGATTTCCACGTCTTCTCGGAGGCATGATGCTACAAAACATCAACAGACAAAAAGAAGACATTAGATTAACACTCAACCTGAGTAACAAGGAAAACTACTCTCAATAGAAGGGATAACCTGATTTGGATTCCACTCTATCCAAATCAAAATAGGGAAAAGACTATAACTAATCCACAAGTTGCCTTTCCATAACCACCCCTGGCAACTTAAGGTTCATTGCGGTGAGATATGGACAGGCAATCAATCACAACTACCTCCTAACTCCCGACAAGAATACTTAAATGCATACTGTCATCAAGGAAAGATGTTTAACAACCTCCCTCTGATACCATTTTGTCATGAACCGGCCTGGGTACCCTAGTAACCTGATAACTGAGCCGACTCTAACATAGCCCGAAGGGAGTTCTCGATCCACACGGGTCAGCGACTAACACCTAGAATTGTACAACATACAAGTGGGAACAAATTTTCCATAGGAATACGGAAGCAAGAGTGAAACAAAACAATATGCATAACAAAAGAAACTCCACTGGGAGTAATGTACCAGAAAAAAAAAGAGGCACAAAAGGCCAAAGTACAACAACCCAAGTACAAAAAGGGAAAACAGTCCCAAGGTCCCAAAGGATATAACTCACCAAGTCCAGAGATCAACAACTAGAATCACCTCCAAGAGGTCCCTTCCCTTTTCTCGATCCTGGAAGAAGAAAATCTACAAACACCTGAAGGCAAAAATAGGGTGTGAGCCTAAGCCAAGTAGGATACCACCAAATATTCCGTAACAAATTCCAAATATAGATTATCTAGATAAAAACTTTCCATTTTCAAATAAACAGTATTGACATTTCAAAAGCATATTTTAACAAAACATGCTATACATTTTCAAATGATGGAAAAAACCAAATTAAAAAAAGGTTTTACAAATGGTGGAATATTTCTAAAACAATGGATTAAGTAAAACATTTATATAAAACAGTTTATATAAATTCAGCAGGCATGTAAGGTAGTTCAAAAGTATTGGCATACATTTATATCACAAATATAAATAAACAAGCAAGCAACATGGTCATCTTCCAAAATGTACAATAATATTAACCAGTTATAGGATTCCACACTCTCTATGTGAACTCATCATAATGTGTATACACACGTCCCTATGATACTAGCCAAAGGAGACTCGTCACCAACCCATCGGGGATGTGACCCACTACATGTATGTTTTAGAACGTTGTTAAAGCGTAGAGTGTATCCAAATAACTCACTAACTACCTAAGGCTTGCATGTTCTCTTACATGATGGGAGAACTATTTTAAGAATGATTAAAATACGATCAATCCCATTCTTCCATTTCAAAAGTGCCAATTTCATTCCATTTAAAACCAAAACAGGTTTTATTCAAAACATGCCTTTCCACAAGATAAAACCAATGGGTTTCTATCAAATCATTTTAATCCATTTTTATAAGTTTGAAATCCATTCAAAACCAATTACATCATTACACAATTCATTTCCACAATTAAATTCAAAAATTTAACTGAAATTATTTCCATCAAATCCACAATTTAAATCCAACAATTTAAATCAGCCAATTTCCATAAACACACCCAATTCAATGGAATTGGGGTTTTCCAAATTCCCATGCCAAAACTATTTCAAAAACCTCGATTCATTAGAATCGGGTTTTTTTATCAATTTAATTGAAATAAAACTTGAGCAATTAAATTTAAATAAAATATTGAAATAAATCAAGAAAATACAATTTTAATCAATTTGGAAAATCAGGACGGAACCACCTACCTTGGTTTATTGACGGGAGTTAGCCCAAAGAGAAACCCCAAAAGCCGAGCGGCACAACGATGTCGATAAAAAACTAGATATAAATCCTTAAAACCAAAATTAAGATCAAATGAATAAAGATCTTGAAAAACTAGATCTATATTCACAATCCTAGATCTATACCTCAACTCATAGGTATAGATCCATGGAAACAAAGGAAATATTCCATGAAAAGATCAAGGAAAGTTAGAGGAGTAAATGAGATATGCAACGGGATGAAATCCACTTACAGGGAGGAGAGCAGATCTTCAATCCAAGCCTTCAATCTAGAAGAAAGATGTTCAGATCGCCTTGGAATCTCTCTAGGAAGCTTTGGAAAGTCCTAAAAAGAGTCAAGCCTGAGCCAAGGTTGAACATATGGGAGTCCCGGGGGTTCAGGTGGTTTTAAAAGGAATTTTCAGAATTAAAAACCGCACACATGGTTTACCTGGGCAGAGGCGCACGGTTTGATAAACCATGCACACACCGCACAGACCTCACTGTCTAGAGGTGCACGGTCTACACGGTTTGGTGGCACGGTTTGTCAAACTGTGTGCACACCGTGCGTACCCCTCTGTCCAGTGCTGCTTGGTTGTCATGGTTTGGTCGCACGGTTTGTCAAACCGTGTGCAATACGTGCACAAAACATTGTCCTTTTATTTTCATTAAAAAGTTCACCCAAACGCACCCCAAGTCACTTCCCCAAAACAGAAGTACTTAGAAACATCAAAAGTACCTGAAAAAGTAACGTGATGTTACAGAATCTGCAACAAAGACCATACACCTCACGACATCAAATCAGAAGCACATGGATGGTGATGCGGCCACCATGGAAGATTCGATTGAATCTCAAATCTAAAGACCAACCCTCATCGACGCAAATCGAGCACTGTTGGAACCTCCATTGTGAGCTGTCGACCACCGATAGTCGAAGCCGTCGTCGTCTAAGTCGTCGTCATTGAAGTTGCTACCTCTGTAGAAGACCGATTCCAAGATTGGGTTGAGCCGCCCCTTACGCAGATTTGAAACCTAGATCAGTATGTAACTAAGGAGCACCCACCTTAGTCTCCCCTGATGTTTTCCACCCTTCACACGAGCCACCACCGCAAGATGAACCCAAACCAGAGCCACCACCATCGAGGAGTCACTAAAACTCACTGAAGGGAGCCGACCCTTCTGAATAGAATGAACCCCCCTAGAATCTCCATTTAAGGAGAAGAAAAAAAGATAAATAAATAAATAAATTAAACCAAATAAATAAAATAATTAAACTAAACTATAATAATAATAATAATTAATAAAAATAATAAACTAAAAAATTAGGTATTAATAATAAAATCAAATAAATAAAAATTATAATGATTTAAACTTAATAATATTATTTGTATATAAATATAAATCTCATAATACTAATAATAAAATATTTATGTTTTTATAAAATTATAATTATTTTAATAATTATAACTTTAATAATAAGTTTATTTATATTTATATATATAATAAGGATAATATTATTTTTTTATTAAAGTTATATTTTCATAAATATTAATTATAATTTTTTATTAACTATTCTCTATTTTTTTAATTATCCAGAACAGATCTTGAAATCCATCCAAGTCCATTCTCAATAGACCGCTCATGTGACGTCCCATACCCGGATGTAACTTAATAGGTGTCTCGAGCCCAGTGGGCTACATAGCCTTAAGTGCATCTCCCCAAATGCTAGTAGCTACTGACTAGCAGTGAGGGCCCGGGGTGTGTCCATGAGGAGACTATGCCCTCATTACCAGAGTGTATCACAACGAATAAATATAAACAAAGGTAAATAGTGGAAGTAATATAAGTAAACACAAGACACATTAGAAATAAAAAAGGATATTAATAACTGAAATAACTGGAATAACATACAATAACTGATGATGATATGTCATGTATCTAGTAAGCTGAAAAACATGGATACAAATTAGTAAGAATACATGAAAAACCTAATGTAGCAAAAGGAAATACGTAAACTATCCCAAGCAGTCTGAGCCACATCTCTATCATCTATTAACAGCTCCATCCTAGCACAGTAAGAAATTAAGTGTCCGAAGCATTACGCTTCCCTTTGTCAATACCCATATACATGTAATCTGCCCTGGGTATCAAACAACGCCTGAAGAGGGTGTGTGATAAATCTCATTGGGCCACCACCAATGGTGTCTTTAACATCCAGCCCATGTAATGGAAATGTAGCAGTGTACATGCATGCATATATAAAGTAAATCAGTATAATGTAAATAAATACCCAAGTATCTGCTTCATTATTTGACTGGTGTCTAAACATGTAACCATTTCATTAATTAATAAATTACCAATTTATATTAATAGGTCACACGAGGCATATCCAACACTGACATCACCTCATAATAGTATAAATACTGAAGGTTTTAAGTTGTAACAAGGTAACCATGATTGATAACTAAATAAGAAGTTGTTCATGGTAATCACCAAGGAAACCTAGACCTTGGGGTCCTCTAACTCAATAGTAACTGATTCTAACTAGGGGGGGGGGGGTAAGAGTGTAATATAATGATCATCATCCAAGACATTCCACAATAAGACGCCTACTGAGTCCAAGGAGTTTCTTCCAATGTAAAATAGGGCTAAGAAATGAATGAGCCCAATAGTCCGTAACCACAGAACCTATTTGTCAATGCTAGATCCAAGGAGTGTATCCAAGTCATCCTATAATAATAATAAAGGGATACTATGGTGTCATAATGGGCATCTATAGGTAGACAAGGATCGAGTTCCTAGGTAGGTCTCACCCAAGGAAACTCGCATCCTTGAGTCAGAATGACATTTTCAAGTACACAAGGCATTCCCTCCAGAATCCAAGAGCTAACACGAGTCAAGCCTCCCTATAAATATATCATGGTCTATGTGATTAAAGGGGCACCTTACATTTTATTCATTACCATTAATTTGGTTATATGATAACTATGCCATCAACAAATTCTCTTGGTTCAAGCCTTTCATTAGTTTGAAAAGGCCAAGTAGGATGCAACCTTTTAATTAAAACCATGTAAATAAAATTCAATTAATAGGGTTAACTCCACAACCTTCCATAAACATGGAATGTTGTGATACGTATGTGTAGCCAAACATTCATTTACATTTAATAAGCCAAGTCATATACTAAGTACACCTTCTACTTTCCATTTAACATTTATATATCAAAATGAATCACTTACCTTAGGCGGGTCAAGTGGCAGACTTACATGGTACTTTACATTATACAATTCACAAATTAAATTAAGCCATTTAACATAGGAAATATCACCATTATAAGGGTCAAACCAAGGCACACCCGACCAATGACCCGAATGTGTCAAAACACCAAAAACTCAATTATGACATAACACTCAACATGGGGTGTTGGGAGTTGTGGAAATAACCACCAATAGCTGATCGCATATTTAGAAAGAGTATAACCATAAATTTCTAATGATTATAAGAATGACATATAAATTCAATTGATGACACCTGATGAAATTGGTAAGCCCTACACAACAATTCCAAAATCAAAGAACTTGAGGGATGAGTTATTGACCACCCACCTTAGGATTGTGAGACTCTACTCATCCAGTATTAGCCTCTAATTTTTCTTTTAATGGAGTAGATATGAAAAAAGAGTAAAAATTATTATATCTTGATTGCTATGTCGAGAGAAAAAGCGACAAAGAGTGACTCAAATGTATTAGAGTACTTATCGTTGTGCATCCAACATGACGAATGGAAGCTCAAACAGATCCCGAATGAAGAAGATCTCTTGATCCCTAGGCTATTTGTTCAAAAAGATCCAAAATGAGAGAAATGGAGGTTCATCCTATTGGAAATAATATTAGGGAAGAAGGATTGGGTTAATTAGATCATTAAGGAAAAAATGAAAAATTACCCAAAATTTATCATATTCATGGTTTGGATGCATAGTTTGCCAAACTGTGAACAAACCATGCACGAGTACCTAGATAAAGGGGCATACCACACAGTTAGGTATCATAATTTGAGAAACTGTGTGCCAACCACGCAGGATGAATCTACCAGAAAATACAAACTATATATATGGTTAGATCTAACCATGCGGTCTAACCATACTATTTCCTCTAACAGTGTGACATGACCATTTTCCCCAAAATGATGGGTTTTGGAATTCGTAAAATCCATAGACACCCTTGGGACCTTTGCTAACTCATTAGGTATCCATATTAGTTCCAAAATAAATAATTAGACCAAAATTTAAAGGATCCATACCTGAGTGAAAAAATGAGTTCTTACAGTGTTCCCCCCTTAAAGGAACTCATCCCCGAGTTTACCTTACAAGGGTGGTGAAACACTGTCTGAGAAAAATTTTGGCCACTAGGAAGGTACGTCAGACTCCCTCTCCGAAGTCTCATCCTACACATGTCTATGCTTCCATAGCACCTGTACTAGAGGGAAAGACCGACCTCAATGAGCCTTCATGCTCTGGTCAATGATGAATACTGGATACTCCTCAAATGTAGCATCGAAATTTAACTCAACTTCCTCATGATCATAGGTATGAGATGATTCATCATGATATTTCTAAAGTTGTGAAACATGAAAGACATCATGCATGGCATGGTACCTCTAAGGTAGTGGAAATCGATAGGCTACCAGCCCGACTCTCTCCAAGATATCAATTGAACCTACATAACAAGGTAAAAACTTCCCTTGCTTCCATAACCATCTATTCCCTAGACTAGGTGATACCCAAAGGAAAACACGATCCCCGACCTCGAAATCTAGAGATCGTCGATGGTGATCGACATAAGATTTCTATCTAGACTGACCAGTAGACATATTCTTCCTGATCAGCTAAACCTACTCTAAAGTCTCATGTATGAGACAAGGACCTAGTAGGGATTCCTCACCTACCTCTATCCAACATAGGGGTGAAAGAAATGACCTACCATATAAATCCCCAAATGGATCCATCTGAATTGTTTTTTGAAAGTTGTTATTATTGGAGAACTCAATGAGAGGGATATACTTCTCCCAAGAACCACTGAAATAAAGGACACATGCCCAGATCATGTCCTATAGAACCTATATCATCCATTCCGACTACCCATCAGTCTGGGAGTGAAAATTTGTGCTTATAAGTACTTGTTACCCATATATTTCTACAAGACCTTCCAGAATCATGAAGTAAAATGAGCGTCCCTATCTGAAACCATAGTACAAGGAACCCCATGTAGTCATATGATCTCATGGACATACAATCTTCCCATATCATGAAATGAGAAGGTCTCCCGAATAGGAATGAAGTGGCTTGCTTTCATTAGTTTATTAATAAATACCCATACATCATCACTACCCCTCAGCGACCTAGGTAATCCAACAATGAAATCCATATCAAATCTTCCCATTTTCATTTCAGGACTAAAAGCAGTTGTAACAAGCTTGAATGTCTATGGTGCTTTTCCTTCACTTATTGATAGGTGGAACACCTAGTGATAAATCCTTCTATCTAACATTTTATCCCAGGCCACCAATACTGGAGTCGCATATCTCGATACATTTTGGAGATGATTGGGTGAACTTCCCACTGAGAAGTATGGGACTCTTGCATAAACTCCTCTCTCATATCTATAGAAACCCAGAATATCCCATGAATATGAAGGATGTCTTCTATGCACATAGAACATTCTAGAGGCAGGTCCTCTCCTGATATATTTTCATGGAGAACCAAGCCCTCAGGATCTGAAAATTGTCTTCCCTTCACCTTCTCAAGGAGTTAAGAGGTAACTATCAAGTCCGAGAGGTAAGAATACTTGGGATTATTATGAAACTGTAGATGCAGCTCAGAAAATAGGTCCATCAACTTCCATTCATCGTTGGTTTCCTGTACGGCATGTGCCTAATTTTTACGACTCAATGCATCAACGACTAAATTGCCCTTTCTAAGTGTGTAGGAAAGGTCAAAATCGAAGGACTGTAGATATTAGAACCATCTACATTGTCTGATATTCTAGTCACATTTTGAAAAGATATATTTGAGGCTCTTGTTATCTGTGTACAAAAAAAAGTGATCACCCAAAAGATAGTGTCTCTATCAATGTAAGACATGAACAACTGCTGCTAGCTCAAGGTTGTGCGTTGGGTAATTTCTCTCATAAGGCCTCAACTACCAAGATCCATATGCAATGACTGCATCCTACTGCATTATCACTGCTCCTAGGATAATTCATAATGTATCATAGAAGATGATATAACCTCTTCCTAACTCTAGCTGAGTTGGAATAGGTGTTGAGACAAGCCTCCCTTTCAACTCATGAAAGTCTTTATCACAATCTTATGACCACAACAACTTAACAACCTTCTTTGTAATGCTAGTAAGAGGTGAATCAAGGCATGAGAAGTCATGTATAAAATTCCTGAAATATCCAGGAAACCCCAAGAAACTATGTATAACAAACACATTCTTGGGTTGCTCTTAGGAAACCACCGCACTCACCTTCTCTGGGTCAACAGAGACTCATGATTCTGAGATAATATGACTCAATAAGTGGACTTTTTCAATCTAGAAGTGGCACTTATAAATATTAACATAAAGATGATGCTCTCTCTGTATACTCATAACGATCTCAAGGTGCTTGGAATGGTCTATACGAGTGTGAGAATACACCAAGATTTCATCCACAAATACTACGAAAAAATAATCTAATCAGGGGTGGAATACCCAATTCATAAGATCCATGAAAACAGTAGGCACATTCGTAATATTGAATGTCATAACTAGGTTCTCACATAGACCATACCTACTACAGAAAGCTGCACAAGGTGTTTATGATGTCCTAACTCACACCTAATGATAGAATGATATCTAGTCAATATTAGATAAGACCCTACCTCCTCATAGCCGGTTAAATATATCATCTATTCGAGGTAGTGTATACTAGTTATTGACTACAATATGGTTCAACCATTTATAATCCATGCACAAATGAAAATTCCCATTCGCCTTCTTGGAAAAAATCTTGGGAGAACCCTAAGAGGAAGTGATGGTACATATAAACCCTTTGGATTATAGATCCTCTAACTACCACTTGAGCTCCTGGAGCTCAGTAGGTTCCATTCTATAGGGAGTAATGGACATTGGAGATACTCCTAGAACAAGATTGATCGTAAACTCTACCTCCCTCTCGGGAGGCAATCTAGAAAATTCATTGAGAAAAACATCCCTAAATGATCTAATACTAGAGGAAATTCAGCATGGCCTAAACATTGATCCTACATGAAGAGATTGGAAATCTAGGCAGTTACCCCACCTAGACCATGATGCTCTAGTCTGGCTCCACTAGCTTGGACATCCCAATCACCCTTATGTAGATAAATACTACCCTATAGTGATGTAAATGATACCCTTTGATTATATTAGTCTATAAAGGTATGATATATAACCAACCAATCCATCCCAAGAATGAAATAAAATCCAATAATCTCAAGAACAAAGAGGTCCCATAAGAAAGGGTAACTTCCTACCTCAAGGGGAAAATCCCTACACTGAAGTATTCCCTCTAATCATATACTTAATGATGTATCTAGGTTCATCACACCACAATAACACTATATTTAAAACCCACGGATTTTCATGATAGATAAAGAGATGAAAGAGTATGAATCACCTATATCAAATAAAACAAATACTATAGTGGAGGTTTCTAGAATAATACATTGTACTATAGTTGGTCTCACAGTCTAATACTTAGGTATCGACTGTAATGCATGAATATGTCCTGATCCATGGCCCTATTCAACGACTAGAATACGACAATCAAAATTGCTCTACTGGTGTTGCTGTTGATTAGGGATCTGGCTACCATGGCCATAAAATCCTCCTCAGCTAGTCCTACCGATGCTAGTCCAACTCCTAGCCTGATACAGCATAAAATAACCCACTTATGAAGGTGGAACTTGTGTATATCATCTTCTACTAGAATCCAATGGAAAGGCCTGATAGAAATGCTGAAGATGCCTCATACAGCTATAATCCCGACACTCCAGTGGGTCTCTGTCACACTGAGGCTTCAAATGCCCCATACGTCCGCATTGGTGACACACTATAGAGATACATATATGGGTACCCAGGCTACCACTTCCCTGATGAGAAATGTTGAGGGAACACTTTCTACCACTGGAAGAACTACTGCCTGATGCGGTATTGGTCCTCTATGCCCTGTACTATCACCATACCTCATTTTGTGCTCAGTGATAAGAGCTTGATTTACTATTTCATAGAAAGTAGTTAGGTGAAAAACATTCACTTGAGTATGGATGGCATACTGGATCCCATCCTCGAAGCGTCTTGCACGTGAAAGCTCATCACTGGATAGAAGTGGTTCAAAGCACTACAACTCTGTGAAACTTGCTGAATACTCCATAACTGACATAGAACCTTGCTTGAGATTCATGAAATATCTGGCTCTGTTATCTCTCAGCGTCTGAGGAAAGAACTAATCATAGAAGGTAGTCTCAAAATCAATACATAACATGCCTTGATAACAACAAGCCTGGGTAATCACATCCCACCAGTTCTTGGATGAATCACACAGCATGTAAGTAACAATTTTGAAACTACTCTATATAGGCATTTCTAGATTATTAAAGATAGATAGGGTGGCCTCTAGCCAATAATCAGCAGCCAATGGACCTCCATCCCCTGAGAAGGTGGGAGGATGCTGCAACTGAAACTCATGAGTTAGATTGACCATCAAAAGTACATCTCATGGAGCACCATGCCTGGAATTCATCAGATGCAGGAAAATATCATGAAATTGGGCATTAGTGCCTAGATATGGTACAATAGGTAGTGCCTCCAGTGGAACTTTTAGTAGTAAGACTGGTAAATTAGGGCCCACCATGTTTGGAGCATGGTCATTTCCACCTTCCTGGCATACGACATGAGGATGTTGTGGAGACATTAGTCTACAAATTCCAAACACATGCCTCAGAAAAAAATCAGAAGAATAAAGATCGAATCACTTATGGAATATAAACACAAGAAAACTCACTACCCAAGGAATACTACCCCAACTACTCGCTTAGACGACCAGGTATCAGTAAGTGCTCATATATTAGTTTCAGGGGTTCCAGTAGATGAAGGGTCAACAGTACCTTGCCTCATCATTTACTGAAAAATGTTTCATTTAATTTTATATTTAATTAATAGGTTCACTCCTTTACCTTTCATAAGAATGATAAGGTGAGATAAGGATGTGCGACCACTCCACTTTTTTGTTTGCATTTTATTATGAATTGTATCAATGTTCCCTTAAAATGGACTGCCATTCCCAGTGAATTAGGACCCATACTTTTTATCACTGAAAATGAAACCCATTGAATTTCTAATTAATGGATTGATTTGGTAAATTAATCATTCCTACCCATGAGGTCCCATAACACCTCATGAACTGAAACTGGAAACCACTCAATCACATCCCGTAGCCACACAATCAATATTTAAACAAGGAAAGTCTCACTCATCAATCATAGGCATAACAGGTAATGAAAATCAGTGAAATGAACCTATATGACATAGAAATATGCATGACATGCGAATTCTAGGTGCCTATATGATGCATGTAACAATGCTCATTTCCCTCATCTCATTGGGCCAAGGATAAAATAGAATCACAATCAGAATAATAATCAACAAAATCACACAACATGTGCATCACTCAATGGTGAAATTATATCAACTATAATAGGAAAAAATATAACAACAATTATAATCTAGGAAACTCGCCCTTTACCCCTAACTTGTGTTCGTGATGCCCAAGAATGACTTATAACCAAGTCCCAATCATTCCTAATCTTCTGATTATTTTATCCAAATAGTAAAGCAAGAAAGGAACCTCATTTGATACCACTTTATGATGTCCTAGACCTTAATAACACTTAATAGGTGCCCCATGCCTGGGGGGCCACATGGCCTCAAGCACATATCCCTAAATACCAGAGGCTTCCAACTAGTAGTGAGGGCTAGGGTGTGTTTGTGGGGAGACTATTCCCTCATTACCAGAGTGTATCACAACAAATAAATATAAATATAGTTAAATATTGGAAGAAATATAATTAAACAAAAGGAACAATGAAAATAGAAAAGGATAAAAATAATTGAAATAACTGGAATACCATACAACAATTGATGATGATATGTCATATATCTCATAACCTAGAAAACATGGATACAAAGTAGAAAACATACATGAAAAACCCAATGTAGAAAAAGGAAATACATAAACTATCCAAAGCACCCCGAGACACATCTTGGTCATCTGATACTAGCTCTATCCTATTACAGCATTCAATCAAGTGTCTAAAGCATTAAACTTACCTTTATCAACACCTTCATACATGTAACCTTCTCTAAGTACTAAAAGACGCTTGAAAAGGGTGTGAGATAAATCTCAGTGGGACACCACCAATGATGTCTATAACATCTGACCCATGTAATGAAAATGTAACAGTGTGTAGGCATGTATATATAAAGTAAATTAGTACAATGTAACTAAATACCCAAGTACCTTCTTGGGTCCTCGGCTAGTGTCTAAACATGTAACCAGTTCATTAATTAATAAATTACCAATTTACATTAATAGGTCATTTTAGTCATATCCAACACTGACACCACCTCATAATAGTATAAATAGTAAAGGTTCTAAGATGTAACAAGGAAACCATGATAGATAACAAAATAGAAACTGTTTCCATGGTAATCACCAAGGAAACCTTGAATTCAAGGGCCTCTAACTCAGTAGTAACTAAGTCTAGCTAAGGGGGGTACGAGTGTAATATAAGGAACATCATCCAAGTCATTCCATAATAAGACGCCTACCGAGTCTAAGGAGTTTCTTCCAAGGTAAAGTAGGGCTAAGCAATGATTGGCCTTGATGGGTCATAACCATGGAACATACTTTTCAGTACTGGATCCAAGGAGTGTATCCAAGGTATCCTATAATAAAAATGAAGGGATCCTATAGTGTCATACAGGGCATATAGAGGTAGAAAGGGATCGGTTCCTCGAGTAGATCTCACCCAAGGCAACCAAAATCCTTGAGTCGAAATGATGTCCTCGAGTACCCAAGTAATTACCTCAGGAATCCAAGAGATAACATGAGTCAATACACCCTATAAATATGTCAAGGTCTATGTTCCTAAAGGGAAACCTTATATTCAATTCATTAACATAATTTTTTTCATATGATAACTATTCCATTAACAAATTCACTTGGGTTAATCCTTGAATTTTATTTGTCTGACAAGGAAAATTATAATGAAACCTTTTAATTAAAACCATGTAAATGGGGACATATGAGTCCATAAGGGGTGTAACACCGTGTTAGGATTTTCCCCATCACCTCCATCCTCTTCCTCCATCTCGACGTTGGATTGGCTATGACTCTTCTCCTCAGCACTTCTTCTCAGTGATATTGTGGTGTGCGATGGATCCTCTCACAGTGGCGGTAACGAGGTATCAACTTCGTGGGCTCAATAATTTTCCATGGTGGCATGGTGAAGGTATAGTGGTCAATATCTAGGTCTTATTTGGTCTTTGAAGGGTTACTGTCATGTTGATATGTGTCGGTTATGAGTGCTTTGGGTGGATCATTGTGGACTCCGCAATTAGAGTTGATTGCGGCGATGAGATTTGTGGATCTAGATCGGTGCAGATGCGTGACTCTAGCTATGGTGAAAGCAGTGGATGTGGTTTCCCTCAAAGATGTGGTGTAGGGTTTCCTAGATCTTGGCTTGGCAGCGGGCTATGGAGCACATTGGTTGATGGTGGTGTGTAGGTTCTCTAGCGAGGACATCAGACTGTGGTGGCCTTTGGTGGTGTGTTAGCCGGAGACGGTGGCTAGGGTTCTATGTTTGGATAGTTTTTTGTTGGATCAATCATTATGGGATATGTATCATTAGGACTTGTTCCAATAGACCTTTAGGCCATGAATTTCTCAAGATTCATGACTATGGGACTATGAACTTATGATGGGTTTTCCCCTACCCAGTTTAAAGGGGTTTTGTGTTTCCTTTATCTTTTTTTAATAAAGGGGGATTACCCCCAACCCTGATGGTAAAACCATGTAAATAAAATTCAATTAATAGGGTTAACTATGTTTCCTTCCATAAACATTGCAAGGTTTTCTAAATATGTGCAACCAAACATTCATTTACATTTAATAAACCAAGTCATATACTCTGTATACTTTCCAATTTCAATTTAACATTTATATATCAAAATGAAGCACTTACCTTAGGTGGGTCAAGTGGTGGACATACATGGTACTTTCAATTATGAAATTCAAAAATTTAATCAATCCATTTAACATAGGAAATCATACCATTATAAGGTTCAATCCAAGGCACACTCGAACGATGACCCAAATGTGTTAGAACACTAAAAACTCAATTATAGCATAACACCCTACATGGGGTTTTGGGAGTTTTGGAAATAAATACCAATAACTAATCACATATTTATAAAAGATATAATAGTATGGTTCTAATTATTATAATAATGGAATATAAATTCAATAAATGACACCTGATGAAATCTGTAGGCCCCACACGACAATTCCAAAATCAAAAAAATAAAGGGATGAGTTATAGACCACCCACCTTAGGCTTATGTGACTCTACTCATCCAGTATTAGCCGATAATTCAACTTGGAATAGAGTATATCTGAGAAAGGATTAAAAATTATTACACCTTGATAACTAGTTCGAGATCATGAGAGATGAATAACGACTCAAACGGACTTGAGTACTTACCGTTGCACATCTAATGTGATGAACTAAAGATTGAATGAATCTCAGATGAAGGATATATCTTTATCCCTAGGTTAGGCCTTAAAAAATATCCAAAATGAGAGAAGTGGAGGTTCATACCACTGGAAATCAGATTAGGGAAGAAGGGTTAGGTTAATTAGATCATTAAGGGGAAAAATGTAAAATTGCCCAAAATTTAGTCTGTGCATAGTTTGGCCACACGATTTTCAAAACCGTGTGAAAACCATGAACATGTACTTGGATAAAGGGAAATACCACATAATTAGGTCGTATGATTTGAGAAACCATGCACCAATCATGTGAGATGACTCTTCCCAAAAATGCAGACCATCCACATGGTTAGATCTAACTGTGTGGCCTAACCGCATAGTTTCCTATAACCATGAAACATGCCCATTTTCCACAAAAGGATGGTTTATTGGATCCGAACAAGCCAAAAACACCCTTGGGACATTTGATAACTCATTATTCATCCATATTAGGTCCGAAAAAAATAATAAGACAAAAATTAAAGGATCCATATCTGAGAGAAAAACTGATTTCTTACAGCTCGTTAAGGAAGTTAGAAGGATTCTACAAAGATGAATTGAAAGTGATATTATTTATAGTCTAGAGAAACATGTAGGAGGTAGAAGTAAATATCAACTTGAGTCAGCATGCGCCATGGGTGATGAATGAGAATATGAAGGAGGATTAAAATTGAAAAGTAGACAGTAGAAGGGAGATCTCATTGATTCAATTTTTCACATTTTTATTTGGGAAATTCACATCTTGGAGACCCATAAAGCAATAGTAGGAGAGGAGACCTGGAGAGAAGGATTAGAGAAGAAACAAACAACTATAAAGGGATATTTCTTTCTCATTTTATAATTTATTTTATTGTAATTTAATTGTTTCTTCTTGTTTTCATCATGATATTCAGTTAAACTTTTATGATCGGGGATTTACAATTCTACTGGTTTTCTATTCATTTATTCACATAGTTCCTTATTTAAGTCGGAATCAATTAGAAAGATCAATTATGATTAAAAACTAAATTATTTCGTGCTTATTAAGATTTAATTCAAACTTCAAGATCCATTAGTGATATTAAACTTGAAAACTTTTCTTCAAGATTTAATTTCAAAACTTTGGAATATTACAGTGAGTTATATTCCATTGAATCCTTTTCAATTGTCATTAAAGTTTGATGAATCTTAGAGTGGAGAACTCCAAGATTTCATCTTTCTGAGTGATTTATCTCATGGAAAGGGAGATTAATTATTATTTTTCAAGGTGTGTTATAATTAAATTTCTGTGAAGAATATCTAAATCTCAAAAAGTAGAGTTAGAATTCTCAAGCATCTCCCTTCATCAATTTTACTCAATATTTTTTCCTATTTCTTGTCATCTTATTTTCATTAATGCTTCATTATATATCGAATTTAATCTTAGTTCTTAAAAAAATGACTTTCATATCATTTCTGTATTTCATCAAAATATAAAAAAAGTAAAAAGTTAAAAAATTATCTTAACCCAATGTTTATAGTGGGTTTTGTTTTGAAATTTTGGTTACAAACCTTCCCTTAGGTTTGATACCCAAATTCTTGCTATATGTTAGTATAACGGGGTTTATAAATTTTTAAACTTTGTCATAGATTCTATGATGTTTATGTCAAGTTTTGGAGCCGTTTCTGGGGAATTATTCGTGTGACCAATTTCTCAAAATAAATATATTAAAAAAAAATTATATCGAAATTTTCAAAAATTAAATTTTGAAAACTACTATTTTTTTTTGTTTTGTTAAATTGATTAACCTATTGAGTTACTATGAACTATTTCCAACTGCTTGAACTGAATGTCAAATTTCTACTTGTTCTGCTTGAAGGTGCATGTTTGACCTAATTCAAGGCATTTTAGTTTTTTTAGAGTTGATTGTTCCCTACTATTTCTTTTAAAAATTGGTGAGAGATTAAATAACATATTTGAACTTGAGGGATGGAATCATGATAGTGAACCTTTCTGTGTATATTATGGATATTATGGAAATACTACCTAATAGTGTGTCTATAACCAACCATAATAGATTAATTCATCTGAATAAAATCATCATTACTCTAAGATCAAACCAGAGTTCCTAGAAAAATTTAAATAAATTTTTAACTAAGATAAATGCTAGTCTAGACTACAGGTTGGACCAAAACCATGAATTTAAAATTAAAAATTCTCAAGAACAAGATCAATAACTTCAAAATTTAGAAGTCATGTTAGTAGAGTTACAAAAAATTTTAAGGAACAAGAAGAAATTGAAATGAATGAAGAAGAAAATATTATAGGAGAAATTGAGAGAAAAAGTTAAGTGGATTGTGAGGTTGAAATTATGGAAGGTAAATAAACTATCTTTGAAGAATCTGAAACTGATAACAAGAAAATAAACAACATCACCAACTCTATGAATGACAATAGAAAATTGAATAAATTTAAAGAGAACATGAATGAATATGAGTTGGAGGAATTTGAATATAAACAAAAATATATTGAATAAGAATGCCCTATTCTTTTCATGATCAATAGCTTTGAAAAATTTCACTATTTTAGGAGCTTTGAAATTGCGATTAATTAGTTTGAGGAGAATCTGAATAATGGGAACTTTAATATTAAAAACTCTTCAACTAACTTTTATAAAACTTGGAATAATAAAACTGAACTTGAAATTGGGAATATTTTGGAAGATAAAAATTACTTAGAGATCATTGATTATGGAATTATTGAACCTGAAATGAAAATAAATCTTCCCTATTTTGAAACTTTAAACCCATTAATATTTGAAATGATGTGTGATTTTGATTTTATGAAAGATTTATTGATTAATTTTCATATCTTTTCCCTTTTACTAAATACCCTTCAATTTATTGTCCGTCTAAAATGGAGAATAGTGTTGTCATGATTGGAAAATTTGTTTAAATTTGAACAATATGGAATCTTAATTTCTTGAAGATGAATTAAAAAACTTTATCCTTAAAAATAAATTGAAACACTCAATAAACTTTGTTTTTGAAAATGAAATTTTTGAATGTGAACTTGGAGAGGTTAAACACACACTTAATGATTTAAGCAGAGTTAGTTTTTCAGAAGTAGTTGATAATTTTCTATTTACTGATGAAGAAATATTAGAAGAAATCTATAATATTGTAAAACCTGAATCAATTAATGGTAAAATAAATTCTTCTCCCTAGTGTTCACACCATTACTCAATCGATTCAGGTGTAAAATACCATATAGATACTTATAATAGTTTATAAGGGGTGTTTTGCTTGAGTTCCAATGTTTCTAAATATATTCAGTAAACTACTACTACCCTTCTTGAACCTATTAGTCAAAAATCATCCACAAACACCCTTGAATTTGATTTTTTGGGGTTGAATTTGAGATAGATATCTGTGATGATAATGACACACCATTAGAATCACATAGTTCACTATTGTACCTTAAATAGAATTAAAATTTTGTCAAATATGAACCTAATATAGAAGTGGAAAACACTATTTCCAAGAGTGATTTTGATGTTGATGAGCTTAAAAGTTTCTTATTAGAGCTTTTGGGGGTTCCTTATTTTTCACCTGAACCTAAATGTCTTAAAACCACTAAGAAATTGGATTTTGGTGATGATTTTTATGCTCAACTTGAAGACTCCTTTGAGAAGTTCCTTAAAGTTGAAGAGTGTTTCTTAGGAATTTTTATATATAATAAAAGTTTAGTTTCTATTTTCCTAAGTCTTGGCACCCATAATTATCAATTCTCTGTGAATAATGCATGTTAAAAACACTTGTGGTGGTTTCTTCTTATGAAACTACACCCACCTAGTGACTTTGGATAGTTTCTAGGGGATTTTGAATTGGAAATTTAAAACCAGTGATGCACGGGAGGCAATCCATGATTTTATTTCTTTCAATAATTTTTTTTGTGATTTCAGTAAAACTGTTCTTGTTTTGATTTTTTAGAATATGAAAAAGTCTAACTGAAGAATTTAAATTCAATGATTCATGGGATTAAACCTATGGTATGTCTTTGCTTTTATTTTGGTTCTTGTTTTGTTAAGGATAAAGTGTTTTTGTTGATCTATCATTGAATTATATGTTTTTTCTTGATATGAGTTCTTTCTCTTCTTTTTCTTTGTACTATAAAAAGGTTGGTACTAGTGTCAATATAGGAGAAGAATTATCTTTTGTTCTAAAATCATAAAAAGATGTTTACTGGAGCCTCATTGAAAAAAATTTAACCAAGGAAGTTCATTAATTTTATTTATGCATAATTTTTCTACTCTTTATTACTATCTTGATGTCTTTCTTCTGCTAGAAATTGTACAACATATTGGATTGTTTTTGGAAAAAATTTCTGCATTTCTTTTTAGTTCATTCACTGTTTGAAGTTAAGTGTGGGGGAATAATACCCCATTACTGTATGTCTTTAAATGGTTGTGCTTGAATTTTTTGGGTGTTTGTCATTCATTTTTATATTATGTTGAAAATCCACTTGAAATCAAATATGTTACATTGCTGAAACTCACTTCACCATGTAATCAATTTTCACATGCTACCTTTTGAACTTAATTAAAAAAATTTTATCACTGGATTTTATGAAAATTCATGTGAATCTATTGTAAAATATTTTTGTAGAAAAAATACTGTTTAAGTTTCACTATGAACCTTGTACATGTAATTAATCTATTGAATTGTAAATCTGTTTTGAGCTTAAAAATTAAAATTATTTTTCTCCATCTTTGAATTCAACTTTGGGGACAAAGTTGGGTTTTAAGTGTGGGGAAGAGAGTCTTCTTTTTCTGAGATAATTTGTGATTTAAAGTAATCCCATAAAACCCTTCTATTTTTTTTGTAAAAAAATGGTCATTTTTTTTCAAAATTATTTCACAAAATGAGTTTCTTTAGGCTTCATTACATAATTAAATTCAGTATTTCCTAATGGATAATAACTTATTAGTTATTGAGGGTAGCTTCGAATCTGAAATTTTTGAGGATGAATGATTACTGAGTGATGATGTTTACCACTTTTATGAATATTCAGTTTAGGAATAAATAATGAGAGTGATATATGATATATTTTTTGTGGATTTATGATCATAACCTTAGAAAACTAGAATATTGAACTTCAACCCAGGGGACTCACTTTTTATTTTTTTTTAAAAATAATCACCTTAGGGAGATAATTTAAATGGTAGTCTTATAAGTCTTTTGAATCTCGAGTAAAATGGGAAAATAAGAACCCATGGTGAACACCTAAGACACTAGGCACAATGTGTGTGTGTAATACCTCTGTATATTTCAAATAAGTGCATCTGCATAGTGATTTTCATAATTTACAAGGTTGGGTAAAATTTAAAAAAAAGTGCCTAGTTGTCAAAAACGAGTTCATTAAGGCGAGGGGAATTTTGAACACTATATGAAGAAGGGGAAATTTAATTGTATAAAAATAATTTAATTTTTATCAATAAATTTATTTAAAAAAAATTTTAATTTAAAACTTTGATTTTTGGAACCTAAGAGAAAGTCAAAGAAGAAGGTGACTTTTGTTAAGATTATATTTCCACTTATATGTAACCTATTATCACTCTTATTTTTAGAACTTGAACTTTAATTGAAGAAAGTAATTAATTACTTCATATATGAGGCATGACATCCTTATTAATGAATGAGTCACTGCCCCCTTGGTTTTCTAGTGGGTATTTGAATTTAGGAATTATCTCAGTTTTTATTTCTCTATTTTTAATTACCATGCCATGCTTCATTTTGAAATTTATGTTAAAAAACATGGTTCTATTTAAAAAATACAAAAAATCATGGTATTTATTGAGGAAAATCAATGATTAAGTGTGGGATAATTTGATGTGCCCTTAAAATGCATTGATTTGTTGCATCTTTCATTTAAGTTTGTAATAATTTAATTAATTATTTATGGTGTTTTTGTTAAATAATTTTACTTTTTTAATTATATAATTAAATTTATTAATTAATATTTTTTATATTTAATTTTGTATTATTGACTTTTAAAATGATTAATTGTGTTTTCTTATTATTTATCAAATTACTTTTTAAATTTCAATTCTACTTGACTTTTTAATTTTATGTTATGTTTGTTTTTATTAATAAAACATTCTTTCATTGTGTGTTCATTTAATTAACTTAATTTTTAATTTCATTTGAGTCTTGATTTATTATTATTTAACTTTAATTATCAATTTTTTTATTTAATTTGATCAAAAAAATTAATTTAACTATTTTAAGTTTAATGTTTATTTCAATTTAATATCTAAGTATTGAATTATTTAATTATTCTGATTTTATATATTTTTTAATATTAGTTTTAATTTAAGTTTAGTTTTTAAGTTCTTTTAATCTTAATTTTAATTTAATTATTTGTTGAGCTATTTTTAGTTTCAATTTATTTCATCTTTTAATTTAAGTAAAAAAATAATTAATTGAATTTGTTTTTGTTATTTAATTTTTTTATTTTAATTATAATGTTTTAATAATTTTAAAAAATGTTTATTGGATTTTTTCACTGCAGTCGGTGTCAGATTTATTTCTAACTATTTTTCCTTTGGAAAAAAATACACAACCCACAGTTTTGAACAATAACTCACCTCAAATTGTGAGACATTTCTCACTACCGACTTCTACCACCGATGACATTTGAGTCACCACCCATCCCCTCATTTCTCACTACAACAATGACCAGACGCCTCATAAAATCAAATCAGAAGTACATGGATGGTGATGTCGTTGTCACAATGGATCCTATTGAAGCTCAAATCTGAAGACCAACCCTCATTGATGCAAATAGAGAACCGTTAGAACCTCCACCGCGAGCCGCCGACCATTCATAGTCAAAGTCATCGCTGCTTAAGTCATCGTCGCCAAAGATAATGCCTATGTAAAAGATTAACGCAAAGCCTAGGTTGAGAACCCCCTATACAAATCTGAAACTCAGATCAGCCCAGAACTGAGCAGTACCCACCTCGACCTCTGATGATTTCGTTCACCTTTCACACGAGCCGCCACCAAGAGATGAACCCAAACTAGAGAAGCCACCATCTGAGGAGCTACTAAAACCCATTGAATAGAGATGACCCTTATGAAGACAACGACAACCACCCATCAGTTCTATTTAAGGAGAAGAAAATAAGAAAAAATGAACAAATAAAATAATAACACTAAAATAAAATAATAATAATAATTAATAAAAATAATAAATTAAAAAAATTAATATTCATAATAAAATAAAATAAATAAAAATTATAATAATTTAAACTTAATAATACTATTTGTATATAAATATAAATATAATAATACTAATATTAAAATATTTATGTTTTTATAAACTTATGATTATTTTAATAATTATAACTCTAATAATAAGTATATTTATATTTAAATTTATAATAATGATAATATTATTTATTTATTAAAGTTATATTTTAATAAATATTAATTATAATTGTTTACTAACTATTCTCTATTTTTTTAATTATTCAGAACAGAGCTTGAAATCCATCCAAATCCATTCTCAACAGACTTCTCGTCAAAGAAGTTAGAAGGATTCTGCAAAGATGACTTGAATGTGATGTTATTTCCAGTCCATAGACATGTGTAGGAGGCATAAGTAAAGACCTACTTCAGTCAGCATGTGCCATGGGTGATGAATGAGAATACGAAAGATGATTAAAATTGAAAAGAAGATAGTAAAAGGTATATCTCATTGATTTAATATTTTCAAATTTTGATATGGGACATTCACATCTTGAAGACCTGTAGAGTAGCAGTAGGAGAGGAGACCAAGAGAGAAAGAGAAGAGCCACAACATAAAACTGGAAAGGGATATTTATTTCTCATTTATCAATTTATTTGATTGTAATTGAATTGTTTCTTCTTGTTTTCATCATGATCTTCAGTTAAAATTTTATGCTTGGGGATTTACAATTCTACTTATTTTATATTAATTTCTTTACATATTCCCTTCTTTAAATTAGAATCGATTGATGAGATCAATTATAATTGAAAACTAAATTGTTTTTCACCTCTTAAGATTTAATTCAAACTTCAAGATCAATCGGTGAGATTGATCTTGAACACTTTTATCCAGATTTAATTTCAAAAATTTGGAATATTACAGAGAGTTATTTTCTATTGAATCCTTTCAATTTTCATTGCAGTTTGGTGAATCTTGGAGTGGTGAACTCCAAGATTTCATCTTTCTAAGTTATTTGTCTCCTGGAAAGGAAGATTAATCAATATTATTCTAAGGTGAGTTATAATTAAATTTTTCTTAAGAATATCTCAATCTCAACCAATAGAGTTAGAATTCCCTTCTATCTTCCTTGATCAATTTTACTCAATATCTTTTCCTATTTCTCATTCACTTATTTTCTCTATCACTTCATTATAGATTCAATTTCATTTTAGTTCTTTATAAAAATAACTTTCACATCATTTATATATTTCATCAAAATATAAAAAATTAAAAAGTTAAAAAATTATCTTAACCCACTATTTACAATGGGTTTTGTTTTGAAATTTTGGTTACAAACCTTCCCTTGGATTCGATACCCTACTTACTACTATACATTAGTCTAATAAGGTTTATAAAATTTTAAACTTTGGCACAAATTCAATGACATTAATATCAAAGACTGTAAGAACCCATTTTTTATTCAAGACATAAAAACTTTAATTTTTAGTTTAATTCCTTAGTTTTTACCTAATGTGAATACCTTATGAGGTCACAGAGGGAATGAGGGTGTCTAGGGATTGTTCAAAGCTCAGAGCCCTAAATTTTATAGGAAACAACTGGTCCACATAGTTAGTATAAATTGTGCAGCCCAACCCGCATTGTTAGACAAAATATGTGGGGGTGCTGTAGGGCTCCTCAGAGGAGAGAACACGGGTTTCACATGATTTGTTTAATCATGCACTACAGCCCATATAGGGTGTTCCCTAGGAAGAGGGGGATACATAGGTAGAGAATGGTTAGAAAAACCATGATCCTTAATCGCATGGGCCACTATCATTGGATAGTAGCTGGTGCATGATTGATGCACAATTTTTCCAACCGTGTAGCCAAACCATATACCTCTTTAAAATTAGAAAAATTTAGTATTTCTACCTCCATAATTTTAAAAAATCACCTCCCTAATTTTTTATCTATTTCTAGTAGAAAACACCTTATAATTCTCTCCCTTGGAATCTTTTTTGATATAAAACCTTGGAATTGGGATATATCTTCCATCTAGACTCCTAATCAACTTATATTTGTCACATTGGATCACCACCAATAAGATATCTGATCCATTATCTCCCTTTTTCATTCTTCTTCTTATTGACATAGTTATTTTGGTGCATACACCTATGACCTATTTTCAGTACGTTCATAAATTCTTATGTTTTCTTCTGATCCAGGCCAAATCAAGGGCTGAGAGTGGACGATGCATCTACTACAGGCATAAGGTAGGTATTCTATTACTTATCCCTCAAAATCTCACTATTTATAAATTTTTTCCACTGTGTGCATGTTAGTTTCACTATGTGTTTCCCCTTAAATGAATCTTCCTTAAATTAAATCAACTAAATTTTAACCTAAGGCCCTACTGAAACCTATTGATACCGTTTGGGGTTGAGACCTTAATGCGGACCACCCATTTAGGGTGAGTTCTTCATTATGCCTTTAGTGGCCTATATTATGATTATTCGAGACACCGTTCAGGTGAACTTTACTTGAGCTTTAAAAAGGTAAGTGTTCTAACTTAATAAATGAATATTATAAACATTAAATGTAAAGTATATATATATATATATATATATATTACTTGGCCTTGGAAAATTTAATTAAATTGAGAATTGGTTAGATGTCCTCATTTTTCCGTATTATTTATGATGAAAGGTAATAGAATGAACCTAATGAAATATAATTGGCATGAGAATTACATGGACTAAAATGACTTATGATAAACTAAATGTATAAGGTGCCTATTGCATATGGAACTTTTCCATATTCATAGGAGTGGTCAAACTTGAGATCACCTTGGATTCCTAAGGTAATTCCTTGAGCACTCAGAGGAAACAACCGTAATTAATTGAGCCGATTGTCATGGGAGATACCCACCACAGAATATTGTCCTTGTCTTATTACATGAATGGATTGGTGATGTACCAATGATTCACTTGACTCTTTTTCTGATATTATAATACCTTGGATACACTCCTTAGAATCATCTTGATGTCTTTGAAAAAACAACACCATGGATTCACCCCATTAGGCCCTATCATGACTATCTTATAATTACTGTGGATGAGCTCTATAAACTCAGTTAGAATTGATTATAGTGTAATTCCTTGGGTGTAACCCTTGGATAACACTTAGAACCTTATAGACAAACTGTATGAGTTACCACTATGAGTTGAATCGACCCCTATGGTCAAGGATTCCTTGGTTTATCCTTGGATACTCTTTTATTATTATCATCATTATTACTCCATGATTACTGGTATATTATAATTCTAATCCCATAACTAATAATTAAATGAATACATGTTCAGAGATACTATCTAAGGTTGAATTAAGTATGAGTTGTTTACATATTATACAATTTTACTTTTGATAAACCCACACACCATACTATTTATATTCACATACTGGACTTGTATAGATGAAATTAGTGGTGGCCTAATGAGATTTATCTCACACCCTATCCAGGACTCCATTGGTATCTAGGAAGATTATATGATCATAGGTGTAGACAAAGGGAAACATCCCACTTTGGATGCCTGAATTCTCGATTTAGGATGGAAGCTTGGTAGCAGTTGACCGTACTAGTACTTGGGATTCTTGGATAGTTTTTTCCCATTTTGATTCTTTTGTATAACATTAATTATACCATCTACCAACTACCATTTATGTTGTTTTCCATTTTTGTAGAGACATGCCATCATCTTTTTTATATGATACAATTTATAACTTTTGATGATTATTTATCACTTGAATTCTTATGATTATTTTTATTACCTTATTATTTATTATTATTATGATTCTGTTGCTTATTCATCTTTACACCACTAAGCTACACTCTGAACATAGGGAATAGTCTCTCCACGGATACACCCTTGGTGATCGCTTCTAGTCGTCAACCTCTAGTATATAGGGAAGTGCACTTGAGACCATGTGGCGAACCATGTTCAGTTATTCAGGAGTGAACCAGGTTCGGGACATCACATATGAGGCATAGTGTCTTTGGGAAATTAGATACATAACATAAAAAATCTCAACAAAAATGCAATAAACTTATTTAAAAACTTCATAACATGCTCTTATATTCCATGGATCTTCTACAACTTTATGGGATGACTTGGGGACATACATAAGAAAGGGGTAATGTATAAAGCCTAATAAGGGAATAATCAAAGAATAACATGATAAAAGTAATACATGTTAGTCAATAGGTCTGTCAAGGTAATATAATAGGGGTGATAATCATAACTTGAATATCAAAGTATTATAAAATATGATTTTTTGAAAGGCTATGATAAAATATGATAACATAAAGGAAACATGGGAATGTGGAAACAACATAAAACATGGAATCATAAACATAAGTCAAGTAAAACCACCGAGACATCATAAATTAGTGTGGCTAGTATAACCTATGGTGCACCATACATGGAATCTAATGAGATAAAAACATTACCCAATTCATTGGAGGGATATATAATTCTGGTCCCACCCATCACATTCATATCATGTACATGCATAAGTGTGCCACATAGATCATACAACACAAGAGTGTATTTCATCACTTTTAATCCTGAAATTAAGAAGTGTAGGTGAAATACATATAATTTTCCAATAAATTAAGGATAAGTACATCTAGGTTAATAACCTTGAGTAGAATTGGGGATGGGTATTCACTATACAAATGGTTGGCATGGAAAATTGTAGGATAATTTTGACAACATAAAAGGGGTACATAAAGATTCATAGAAGGGATTAATGAGAGTTAAATGGATATATCATAACTTGGAAATCATAAGGACAGTAAGAGGGATGTTAAAAAACATATCCTAACATGAAAAACTGGGAATCAAAAGGCATAATATAAATAAATTTCTTGAATAAAGGAAAAAAGGAGAGGATCTCTTACCTTGAGAGGGTGATTCTTAAAGCTTGGAAGGAGTTTCTTAAAAAATTGGGGGAACCTTGGTAGGAATTTAGAGAGGGAAGGGAAGAGTAACTTTGTGCTCCAAGAGTTTTTAGTGAAGAGAAATGAGAGGTTGGGTGAGTTTTTATATAAAAAGAGAGGATAATTATTTATCAATTTCTAAACTTAGGTTTTGGACTCTATATGATAAATTAACACAAACCAAAAACTATACCATGGTTTCTACCAAATAGGATAGGATTTCATTAATTTATAAGGTTATAACTAAAATCCTTAAAATAACAACCTTAGTGATTTGGAAGCAAGTCATGTTTTAAAGAATTGATTTTAAATCCTTAAAATGTAATATAGGTATTAGAGGATTCATTAAGAATTTATAAAATCAATCAAATAAATTTAAAAACACATTATTTTAAAGTTAAAACATAATTTTTATCTTTTGTACCTTTTATGACATATATTACATCACTTTTGGGTCATTATAATTTCATAATACATACTGTATATTTATACAGTATTTAATTTTTACCAAAAAAATTGACTATCTCAGAAAATTATTAAAAATTAACCATTAGATAATTTTGAAAAGATTATTTAAAAAATAATATTTTTTTTATCAAAATAATTATCTAAATATGTGGATTTATAATTTTAAATCAAAATCCCCATTTATTGAAACATACTGGTTTTTTTACAATAAGAGTTTTCTAACCCTTATAAAATTTACATTTAACTTCATAAAATTATATTATCATTTATATTTAATAATAATATTTTAATAAAATATCATTTATTTTAAAAATTCTTTAATTTATAAAAAATAGTGTCTTGATTGAAACTATATATTTCATAAAAATACAATTTTCATTTCAACGTATCAAAATCTAATTTTCATCAAACTTATTATTTAATAATTATAAAGTGAAAATAAAAGATAAATATAATCATTATTTTATTAAAAATAAAAATATAAAAATTCATACTTTCAGGTTATAGATACATAAACCTTTATTACATCAGCGAATGCCTTAAGGGTAAGGTGTGTGATGGTGAGATTTTCTTAGGCTGGTTCGACAAACATGGTTCGGGAAGTGATCTAGATAAGCTTGAAATTATCCCATAAATAGTTTCAATCATGATTTAATTGTTGAATCTCATCTTGGGTTTGGTCAAGGGAAAATCCCAGTGATGCTATCTCCTTTAGAAGCTCTGATAAATAGGATTTATTGGGTATGATCCTACTGGTTGAGGCCATCACTTCTTTTGTCTATGTAAATTGGATTTATCATAACCCTATATATATACTTATATTACAATCACTATATAATAGTTATATTATCAATGGTTATGTTTCTTAATGGTATTTTAAATTTTTCAGACTATAACTGTCCAAAATAACCAAAATAGTGTATGTGTTTTCTATAACCACATTACTTAATAAGGCATTTATTCATTTGAAAATGGAATTTCATTTATAAAACATCGGTTCATTACAAATCCTTTATTTTCAAACCATATTATAAAATGTATCAAGTTATAACGTGTAATAAAACTACCATCTCATTTCACTCAAAACAACTATTTCTTTATATATAAATTATCTTATCTCATAAGATAACAACGAGATAATAAATACCCTTCTTTTATAATTTATAAATCCATAAATATTGAACCTATCCTTTTCATTCCATATCTCTATAGTAGACACTCTCTTTCCACTTTATTAGAATACAAAATTTGATCTTCCTCTATCAATTTTTCCTTAATTTTGAACTATTGTATACATTTGAAATAATTTTTTAATAAACTTTTGGTGTTATATATTGATCATTATACACTAAATCAGAGGCCATGATGTAGTGAGAATCACCACATTGTGGTCTATATACTCTCGTGGTCATCTATACCACATCAAGGTTCTCTTGTAGAATGATATGAGATATCAGTTGACCAACTCTCCCAATGTGATTATTATATTCCTTTGGTTTTTGACACTTCATATGATGATGTGTAGACAACTTATTAGTTGTTAAAGGAGTTTAAAAATCACATAATCAATGAAGTAGGAGACAAATAGTTTGGTTGTTTCATAATGTATGAAATGTTTGAATTCCAATATGATCCTTTGTTCAATGAATGAGGGATATAAAAAGGAGATTTGTGTACCTTATTTTGACATAAAGGGGTTTATTCTATATTGGTTGAAACTATCTATATTTCTCTTCTCTCCATTTTCCTTCATGGAGGAGGTGCTAACACACCATTTTGGAGAAGAGGTCCTACCAAAACGTTTGGTGATTCTAGTGAATAGTGGATAACTTCAGAGGTAAGAACCTATTGGATATTTCATATGGATCTTGATCAAACTCACTGTTAGTAATGATCAAAATCATAGATAGTGAGGTATAAATATTTTATAATTTTTTTATTTTATTTAATCTATCTCACTATTGGTTGATCTTTACATGAATTTTGTGTTCTATTAAACTACTTATCGATGAAAAAATATCATATAAAACCCATCAGTGGTATCAAATAAAGTGTTAATAATGAATTGATGACTTGAAATAAGTATATGAAAACTTATTTTGGGTGTTTTTCCAGAACTATGATTGTGGTTGTAAAACCATGTCATGGTCTACAATGTTTTCACAAAAAATGATTTGGTCTACTATTGGGACTAGGTTGACATAAAGCACCCTGGGGGGTTGGTGGTCTGGGTGTGAAATAATTAAAATATTTATCTTTTTTAGTCCCCAAGACCGTACAAATATTTTCCCCTCATTATATAAAATCATACAATCTATAATTATCTTTTAACATCACATCAAATAATTAACATAGATGCAAAAATATAAATTATACACAAGATGCAAGGATTTTACCTGGTTGACCATAAATGGTTAATCTAAGGAGCATGTGATGATAGTTTATTGATATACTGGGAGGTAATACTACTCACTACAATCATTACAGACATTTAGGGAGGAAGTATTGTCGATCATAGGGACACTTCCTCTTCTCCCCTCCATGCACTACTTTAATGAAGGAAATGGTCAGTTTATAGACTTATAGGTCTCTTAAATAGTTTGTAGACATGAAGTTATCTTCTTGGTCAACATAGGTTGCTGAGGCACCTTGCATCATCATCTTCCAAATATATGTTTTGTTATGCTTCACTTTGCTGTGATATCCTTATTTTATGGATAATGAGATCAAATCCTTGATATGAGGGTTGAGTATTTTTCTTCTATGATATCAAATCTCCCAAACATCTTTTCTATATGAATATAATTTAAAACTAAAATTATATTGTTGCACTTTGTTTTTATTCTACATCTAGGTATAGTTCTCTCAAGCCTCATCTTCTTGAATTAAACCAGATATGTTAATTGAATCCTTGATGGCTATTATTTGTTTCTATTCTCAGATTCATACATGTAAATATGCTCTAGAATATATCTTTTTTGGGGTTAATTCCATAAACCCTAAATTCCAAAGACCCACTATCACGTATAAAGGATAATTTTTAATGTATTCAATTAACTAAGAGATAGAAAATGAACTAGTTCAATAAATATTCTCAAGAAGAATATTGGAAGAATAAACAACATGAATGGAAAATAAAGATCAGTAGATATAGCACGCTTCATCCCCAAGGGGACCTACGTGCACAGGAAGAAAACCATCAGTGTAACAATTTTATTAAGAAGCAAGAAAGGAAAGAAGAATAATTACAAACTTGAATGCGGAATAATAAAGGACCACAAAAAACTATCCGAGGAGGTCAGTCTTGCTAAACTAGGTGATAGTGATCAATTCTATCATGTAGATTCAGCCCTATCCACTCTTGGATGGACTCATTCACACACATAAGTAGGATATAAAAGCATACATGACGAAGAAATGATAAATCTCTATAGATCCAAGAAACATATAACATATCTTGGTTATAATTAAAGATATGTAAATATCTATTACCACTTGATGTGTAGCCATCCAAATATACAGAACCGAGAAAATTCCCCACTGAGTCTCCACAGGAGAAGAAATCCGGTTGTAGGAGGTGGAATGTACATCGACATAGGGGACTGCGGGTGGCTGGGGACTCCTGGATCTGTGCCTTTCTTATTTTTCATGAGGCCAGAACAATGCTTCGCCCACTAAGAGCTCTAGAGAACCATAGAGAACCAACACTGAAGGAATGAACCCATGGGACAATGCAATAAATGAATGCTAGTGGAGTGTCAGATGGTTCAGGCGGAGGTGAAGGATAGAATATGTGTGGACAACTCAAATCAACACGTTGGTTCACTTAACCACAGTCGGGATAGTGCACATGACGAGTGAAAAAACATGATAGGTGAGAAAACATCACAATGGATCAAGGACAGATGAGAAAACACATCGAGGGCTATCGGGGGCCATTGGATCATAATTGATCAACAGTTCAGAACAAGAGCCACTAACAGGTAAGGAAAAAAATAACTGGGATATATGAAAACTAGGTAAATGAAATACAAAATGGTAGTAAAAAAGAAGCCACATGAATAGTGTAATTCAATCCATGCAAGATTATAAAATCATCTAAATAAAACAAATGCACATAAGTTCATTTAATTGCAAAAGGATACATGCATGAGGAATAAATCAATAAATCTCTACCTTGAAATTAAAATATATCTAAGGGTGATTTTCTCACAACCTATATTATAGAATTGGGACTAAATTCATAAGTTTAAGACAATTAATGAATCTAGATAATGAAACGACCTTAGTCAAACTATCGACCAAGTTATCATTAGTGGGTATCTTTGTGACACTCGCATTTCCATATTCATAAAATCCCTAACAAAATGAAATCTAATATCAATTTTAGTTGATCTACCATGGAATACATAGTTTTTTTATATATGTAAATCAGATTAGCTATCACAGTGTACCATTATACTATCAGCAGACAATGATTGGCTATCACAGTGTACCATTATACTATCAGAAAATAATGATAATTCAGAAATAAAACCTTTTATCCAAATGGATTACTTAATAGCTTCTGTTAAAGCAATATACTTTTCCTCAGTAGTGGAAAGTGCAACCACTGATTACATGTTTCATTTCTAGGAGACCGGTCCTCCATATGCAAGAAAAATATAACCAGTGATAGACTTTAGAGTATCAATGTTTGTAGCATAATAAGAGTAAAAAAATACAACTATATCATCATAAAAAATACTATTTAAACCATATCTAATGCAAAATTTATCAAACATAGAAACATACCTTAACAACCATTTTAAATCATTCCAATAAGACTTAATAGGTTTCACCATAAAACTGCTCAATGTACAAACAAAAAATGAAATATCTAGCCTAGAACAGACCATAGAATACATAAGACTTCCTACAATATTAGCATATGGAATATTATTCATGAAGGTATCTTCATCATCATTCCTAGGTGATTGGTTCAAGGATAGTTTAAAATTTTTTCCTAGGAGAATATCTATAGGTTTAATATGTTCAAACAGGTATCACTTTAATACCTTCCTAACATAAGCAGATTGGGATAAGTACAAGGTTTTGGTCTTCCTATCCCTAATTATGTCCATGCCTAGAATTTTATTTTCATGGCCGAAGTATTTCATTTTAAAGGCACAATTCAACTGGTTCTTAACAGAATTTATTATCCTTATATTCTTATAAATTAAAATCATATCATAAAAATATAATAACAGGTAAACAGACTCATGTTTAATAGTTTTATAATATAAACATGCATTAAATATACTTCTAGTGAATTGATTTTCAATCATGAAATAATCAAACCTTTTATACCATTGTCTTGAAGATTTCTTAAGTACATATAAGGACTTCTTAAGAATAAAAATGTGATTGAGCTTGAAATGATTTGAAAAACCTTTTGGAGGAATCATATATATTGTTTCATCAAGAGTACCATGAAAAAAAAGAAGTTTTCACTTATAATTGTTCAACATGAAAATCAAACTTAGCAGAAAAATCAAGAAGAGTTCTTATAGATGAATGGTTGAAAATAGGGGAGAAGATTTCACTATAATCAATGCCTTCACACTGAAGAAAGCCTTTAGCTACCATTCATGCTTTATATTTGGTTTTAGTCTCTCCTACATTATTCTATTTCCTTTTATAAATCCATTTAGAACCTATAACTTTCTAGTTATTGGGTCTAGGAACAACAACCCATGTATTGTTCTTGATAAGAGAATTCATCTCCTCTTGCATTGCACTTAGCCACCTAGTGGATTATTTAGACTTAATAGCTTGATTATATATTTGAGGCTCATCATTAAACAAGTTTTGTGCTATATTAAAGGCATATGTAACAATGTATGCCTAGTTAAAATGGTTTGGAGGTCTAATAACTCTTCTCTCTCTATCTCGAGTGAGATGATAATTGCTTAGATCATCGGGTTCCTTGGTCTCAGGCTCATAATCTGAACTAGAATTAGATTCATCCTGGGTATGGGAAATAGGGGGGATAGGACCAGCTATGTACTAGGAGTGGTCATCAGATCCAAAAGGAACTTCTACACCTAAAGGTTTTAGAATACCGAAGGGTCTTGCAACATCATCAGGAGTTGCAACAGATCTAGGTTCTTTATCATTGGAAAATCCTGATTCATGAAACACCACGTCTCGGCTAAAAATAAATTTATGAAAACCTGGTTTATATACCCATAAATGATACCCTTTAACACCCTATGGATATCCCATGAATATACACTTAAAAACCCTTGGATATAGCTTATCATTATGTGTATGAGAATAATCTATGGATCCAAATATCCTAAGGTGGGTTAGAATCAGGGGTGAACCCTTCCAAAGTTATTCATGTGTCTTAAAAGAGTTGGTAGAAGAAGGGTAGTGGTTAATGAGGTACACTGCTATTGATGCAACCTCGACCTAGAAGTACCTAGGGAGTTTTGAGTGGGACATCATACATCTCACCCTCTCAAGAAAAATCCTATTCATTCTTTCTGCTAACCCATTCTATTGTGGGGTTTCCACAACAGTCCAGTATCTCTTTATTCCCTCATATTCACAAAATTCAATAAATTAATTTGATAAATACTCTAAGACATTATCAGTATGAAAGGTATCAGAATTTTTAAGTATATAAATCTATAATATATTAGATAAATCATTAATGATAGTCACAAAGTATAAGCCTCCACCATGGGAGGTAACCCTAGAGGGACCCCACAAATTAGAATATACACATTCAATGGGTTCTTTAGACTTATACATAGACCTACTAAAACTGACTCTCTTGGACTTCCCATATACACAATCCTCATTGAAAGTTAGGCTGATAAGAGTAACATTACTTAAAAGGCCCGATTTTTAAGTTCACTTAGACCCTTGGCACTAACATGACCTAGTCTCCTATGCCACAAAGTGGTGGAATCAAGTTCTGAACTTGAAGAGGTATTCAACTGAATTCTATAGAACCTACCATCTAAAAAATATAGGTTATTGCAAAGGGTTCCTTTCCTAACTATGAGGGATCCTTGGGAAACTCCGAGACTTCCTGATCTATATTTGAATGCATACCCTTTCCGGTCAAGGATTCCTATGGATATTAGGTTTCTTTTCAATTCGTGTACCCACCTAACTTTTTCAAGATATTTGATAGTCCCATCATGAAGCTCAAGTGAGATTGAGCCTATTCCCTTAATGTGGAAGATTATGTTATTCCCTAGAAAGACCTCACCATATTTGATTTCTCTTAGTTCAGTAAAAAACTCTTTCCTAGGATACATGTAGAATGAGAATACTGAATCCAGGATCCATTCATTCGAGATGGATATGTCAGAGACATTTAACACGTCAATAGTGCCAAAGTCTGGCTCAACTAATAGGGAATGGTCATTACTATTGTCTCTATAATCACATTTCTTATTAGGGAAGTTACTCTTAATATGTCTAGGTTGTTTACTTTGGAAACAAACCTTGACTTTTGATTTGTTTTCATACTTCTTAGATTGGCCCCTATCTTTCATCCTACCCCTTGACTCACTTCAACCTCTAGATTCACTTCTGTCCCTATACTCACCTCTGTTCCTATCATTTAAACCCATATAATTAGTTTTAATACTACCCTTCCTTTTAAGGTCTTTAGAGAGTAAAGAAAATTTCACTTATTCAAGAGTTAATGTGTCTTTTCCATACATCATAGAGTCTTTAACAGAGTTAAATGAATCATATAATGATGTTAACAATATAATAGCATGGTCTTCATCATACAATTTAATATATATGTTGGCTAGATCTAAAAATATTTTATTAAATTCATCAATGTGTATCCTGACTGCAGTTCTAGGTCACATTTTGAATGTGTACAATCTCATTTTCTTATACAATCTTCCAATAAGATACATAATCATATAAAGGGATTCAAGCTTAGACTGTATACTAGCGACAAAGGACTCATATAAAACTTCTCTTAACACTTTATATCCTAAATATAAAAGTATCAAACTATGGGCTTTCCTAAGGGTTTCCTCGGGGACATATACATAGGAAACAATAGCTTGCCCATCAGGGGCAGCAGTGGTTATCTTCTTACTAGAGCCTAATAGGGCATATATTAATTCATTATGATCTAATAAGGCTATCATTTTTATTCTATAGAGATTAAAGTTATTCTCACCATCAAACTTATCAATATATAATTTAGTAGAACCCATGTTAATGTTACAGAAGGCTCTGATACCACTTATTGGGGTTAATTACATAAACCCTAAATTACCAAGACCCATTGTCGCATATAAAGGATTATCTTTAATGTATTCTATTAACTTAGAGATAGAAAATTAACTATTTCAATAACTATTCAATAAGAATTCTGGAAGAATAAATAATATGCATAGAAAATAAATAACAACAGATATAATGTGCTTCGTCCCCAAGGGGACCTACGTGCACAATGAGAACACCACCAGGGTAATGATTTTATTAATAGTAAAGAAAGGAAACAAGAACAATTATAGACTTTAATTTGGAATAATAAAGGACCAAAAAAAATATTTGAGGAGGCTGGGCTTGCTAAAATTGGTGGAAATGATCAATCCTATCATGTAGAGTCAGTCCCATCCAATCCTGTATATACTCATGGACACACACAAGTAGGATACAGAAGCATACATGATGAAGAAATGGTAAATTGGTACAGAGCCAAGAAACATATACCAGATGTTGGTTATGATTGAAGATATGTCAAGATCTGTTACCACTTGGTGCGTAGTCATCCAAATACCCAAAACTGAGATTATTACCCACTGAGTATCCACTAGAGAAGAACTCCAGTTGCAGGAGGTGGCACGTATAGCGATAGAGGGGAGTGTGGGTGGTCGATGACTCTTGGATCAGTGCCTTTCTTCTTCTTCACGAGCCTGGAACAATGCTTCACCCACCGAGAGCTCCCGAGAACTAGAGAGAACCAGCGCTGAAGGAATAAACCCACATGACAACATAATCAATGAATGCCAGAGGATCATTAGACAGTTCAGGCAGAGGTACGGGATAGAAGCCGTGTGTACAACTCAGATCAAAGCAACAGTTCGCGTAACCACAGTCAGGATAGTGCAAGAGACAGGTGACCAAATAGGATATGCATGCCAACATCACAAAGGATCAAGGCCGGATGATAAAAAACACGGGGGAAGTCAGTGGATATTGGATCATAATTGATCAACAGTCCAGAATAAGATCCATTAACAAGTAAGAAAAAAAATAACGATGATATATGCAAACTTGGTAAATGAAATACAAAATGGTGGTAAAACAGAATCCACGTGAGCAGTGGCATGAAGTCCATGAAAGAGTATAAAATCATCTAAATAAAAAAAATTCACATAAGTTCATTTAATTGAAAAAGGATGCATGTATGATGCATAAATCAAAAATTTTCTTCTAAATCATATATTCAATTCTATTTTCCTTTTTTCAGAACTACTATAAGAAGTAATATAGATCTCCGTATGACCAACCCTTAAAATGAGGGTTGAGATCCATTATACTTCTACAAAGTATTCATGTTCATTCCAAGTGTACCACAAGAATATTATATATCCATTATTGGCCAATTAAAATGAGTTAATACCTAAAATCTTATCCAAAACTTTCTCATTTTAATTTCCCATCAAATCTGCTAGATAACCTGGAAACTACCTCTTCATAGTGTGGCTTCCTCTACCACGACACGGTCTTCTTCTTCCTCAAACCGATCATGATATGATAAATATCTTCAAAGTGTGATATAAAATCAATAATAAAATCTATAAAATCCCTATTTAACTTTCCAAAGATCATGACACACAACTCCCAATTTTATGGAATCTTAAAACATGTCACAATGTGATAATCTGTACCATGATATGAATGTATTCTTCAAATAATGCACATTATATATCTATCAGGACTTCCAAAAATCCTATGATAGGCCTCCCTATTTTTAAAATGGATTCTTAGAATGAAAAATTCCATGATTCATAGAATGACACGCATATTCTTCCTATCTACCATGGCTTCGACCATGGCATGGCTTACATTATCTCCCAATTTCAAATTCTCTAAGTTTATCATGATATATTGGATAAATACTCTTCACAGTATGATCTTTAATCCCATAGTGTGGGTTCTTGAAAGTATTCTTGAACTCAAAACTTGTTGTGGAATGAAACTCCTCCATGATGCAGAAACCTCCAAAATGGAAAAACTTCTAAAACACGCCTAAGTCTCATCATGACATGCCATATTTCTCACATAGTGTGCATGGATAATTTATATTACCTTTACAACATGGATATTAATCTTTTGGCATAGCCATATCTTTTACTCTTCACCCAATAAATTTATGCATTCTAAAACTTTACTGCATTTCAGTGTCTCTTCCCAGAATAAATATCTTGTGTATACATAGAACTCTTCTACAACACTACCAAATTCAGACTTGTATATTCTTCATAGTGTGATCTTACATCGCATGACACAGCCCACTATTATATATTCTTATCAAGGATTGATCTACTCTTCCCATGATATGACATCATCCAAAAAGTATCTTACACATACAAGGATTATTCCATGAATTTATCAATTCTTCCACCTTTTAGAATATATTACCCTTACGTTTGAAATGAAGAACCCTTACGTATACAAGGTGATTCCAGAATCCACTCTTATATATCAAGGTAAATTCTAGTACTCTATTATTTCTTTAAATTCCATAATTCCCCACAACCCTTAAATAAATAGGTTAGATTTTTCCATTTATAAATTATTGAGAAGTCCTTTCATGATGTGATGCCATGCCACATGATTGATTTACTCTTCCTTTATAGCTATTTTCAAATTACCTCATGAAAAATTCCATTTATTCCATAACCACATGAAGCCTCTTTGATTATAAAATCTAAAATAGATTAAACACCACACTTATAAACCAAATTTACCCATCACAATTCATGATTCTAGTGATTAACAACAAATTCAACTCCAAACAAACATTTGGTTCCAACATTCTACCCCTTTGGATTTTGTTTTCAATATTATCATAAATCTATCCTCTATCAAATACCTCCAAGAATATCCATCAAACACCTCCAAGACTATGGATTTATGATTATTTTATTTCCTCCACCTTTTTAAAAAAATGAAAGGGGCCTTCAGATCCATATCTTTCTTTACATTCTCTCCACTTTTATTATAAAATCCTATAGGAGACACATTCTAAAATATACCACTTATCCACACAAGAATTTCTCCATAATGGTCTTGTTGGAGAAGATGATTCCTCAACTTCTAAAATCCATACTTAGATAGATTGTTCTTCCCCATTGTCATACACTTATTCTCATCCCATTTAACATCATTAGTTGACATTTACTATTATTAGCTCAGTCAACCATTTAAATGTTACCTTTATAATCATTGAGATATTTTAAACCACTTATATATCAGCTTTATGTCATCATCATTTGGCTCTATTTACCACCTTTAAACCTTCAGATACTTTCTCAATAACCCATTGAAGGAAATTTTATCACTTTTACCATTGGTAGACCTCCTGATAAACCAAACTTTATTTCAATTTTTGAATAAAATAAATTCAAAATTTTCATTTTATGAGCTATTCACCTTTTCCTATATCTATAAGAATTTCACTCAAAGATTTTCAATGAGTGAATTTACTACTTTTCATTGAGTCGTTGATGCATGCCTATCATAGGGCATGAAAAAATTAAATTATTTTCCTAATGTAATATAGTGGCTGACCAAGGTCATCTTACTTGAGGATTTTCTCAGTTTCTTCACCTACTTAATCTAATTCACCTAAACTATTTATTTTTGTTATTTTGATTATTTAATGAAAAAAATGATAAATCTTTTTGGTTTTTGTTTATTTATAAGATAAATAAATGACATGAAATATAAGAATTTAAACTAAACTAACATGCAATGATAAAAAAAATGGGTTAAGGAAGAAAGAACTTAGTTTTGGGTTTAATCATTATTATTCTTTATTTATTTGATTTTAGTTTGATAATAAAAAAGTTAAATCTCATGATGAATTACTATTATTTTTTATTTAGAAATTATGGAATCTTTTAATGCCTATAAAATCTCAATTTTACCTCCTCTTGTAATCAAGGTTGATGACACACCTTGGTTGAGGGTGTTCCATCTTCCAAGACCTAGCTTTATTGATATCATTTCATCCATTGATTCAATCAACTCCATAGTGTGAAGATATAACCAATGAAGAGAGGGAAAATATATTAAACAAAATAATAGAAATGGATTGAGTTTCATATCACAGGGGGAAGTCTCCACACTAGGAAAATTAACCTAACCCATGAATTTTACTCATATCCACTACAAACGTAAAATAAAATATAAGAAAAATTCAAGAACACCTTGACCTCCCCTAGGCAAATCCTCGAGTCAACCTCCCATTATTGGGAGTAAGATATCACTTTGGTGGAAAGAGGGAAGATAATATAAGAAAATAAAAATAATAAAAAGAAGATAATGAAATAAAAATAACTGGAATGAGATAATAAGAAGAGAAAAAACACATAAAATAACAAAAATTAAAATAGAAAAATACGAGACAGAGTGAGAGATGGAAGGATAATAAAATAAAGAAAATAAAATATAAATAATAATGTTAAAATAATAATAATAATAATAATAATAAGAGTAAGAATAAGAATTAGGGAAGAATATTGGGTGAAAACACAATTGAAAAAAATTTATGAATTAATTGTATTTAGAAAAAAAATTAAATTAAATAAAATGAAAACTAAAAAAAAGAAAAAAAAAAGAAAAAAAGAAAACTAAAACAGGAAAGAAATGGAGCATGGACAAGTCTCCTTAGTGAGGCATTATCCTCCCTCATCGATGTCAAAATCCTTTATTTAGTGGGCTATAATGATATTTTTATAGGCAGGGAGAATGAATCTCAGTCTATCTCAACCTTTATGGATTTAAAATCTTCATTAAAGATACCCATTTAAGCTCTCATGGGATTTACTACTTTGAAATGGAAACACCCAAATCATTTGGGTATTTAAATATTTGAATGTGGTAGTGGATTTGGTGTGGCTCACGAATACATGGAAGTGAGGTAGGGGACGTGGCAGTGGCACAATGGTTCATGCATGGGAAGCAGCGACTTTGATGGTAGTAGTGCATGATAAGGGAGCTCCTCTTATCCTATGGTCTTTATAGTGGCTTGAAGATGATCAAATTAGAATTCATGGGTGTTGGATGGGTCCCAAGAAGTGTTTCATGGTGATCAGAGGTAGTGATAGTAAAGTATGAGAATGGGACAAGCTCCTCAATAGATCGAACATGGTGGTTCAATGATGTCTCAGATGGTGCCCGGTGATCTCGAGCGATAGAGGATGGTGGGGCTCAACGGAGCTGGGTGTATGAGGGAAAAACAAATGAAAAATTGGTGAGACAAGATCATTTATGTTAAAAATGAACTATTTACTACATAAAAACCATCCCATATCGAAATGGGAACACATGATGTGCTCCCTTATAATCCTAAGCATGGGATCATTACTGTAATGAAGTTAGAATGAGGGTCAGATAACCCCCAAAGTCACCGCCACTAAAAAAAAGACTTGTACTAATAAATTTTTAGCATCAGATAAAATATATGTTCGTAAAAACGAGTAATTACAACAGATATTATATTTTTTTGGAATTATTTTTCTGTACTCACAATTATTTTTACCAAAATATATATTCATTGGTATTAATTGATTAATACCAACAAATCTATTATTGACTATTACATCTGTTGTTTTTGTTGTACCAATACCAACACTTTTTTATCAATAAATATATCTCTTTTAACAATTATAATTACTAAAAAAAACCATTATAAATATATGTTATAATAAAATATATAATAAGAAAAAAATAGTTTATCAATGATTAAATATATATTTATTTATTATTTAGTATAAACATATCATTTTTCAATAAGAAAATATGATTGTACATCAAAATAAAATATTAATAATTTGATTATTTAATAATATTTATTGATATATATATAATAGCTAAATATATTACAGAAAAATAATTTAAAAAAATAATTATACCCTAATGTGCCTCACCTCCTCGGAGCTTCTCCACCGTCGCCACCGCCTATTCGCCTCCACACTTCTTCAATTAGCCTCAGCCACTTTGACATTCCAATATGCCAGCCCAGATAGTCGCCACCTCCCCAACATCCCAGATGCGGTTCTCGTGATACCCTCATTTTACCCTATTTTTTCTTTATTGTTCATGTCTTTAGGAGGCTAGAACTTTTCTGTCAGAAGTGTGGAGGAAACTTTGGAACTCTCTTATTTTGAAATTCAATATTTTTTTTATGTTGGATAATGAGTATCAAAGGTAACCATCTTGAATCTCAAAAGATTAATTCATTTCTATGAATCAGTTTATAGAATGTAATTAGGGTTTATTCTTCATTATATTTACTGTTGTTTATTTCTTATTGAATACTTATTTTACATTTTTAATTTTAAAATCTACATTTCTTCGATCAGTGCCTATTCTAATTCCTTATAATGATTTCCAATGGTGATTTATTATTTAAAAAATTTCAATAATTTTGTATTTTTTTTGGATTTAGATAGATATTTTGGTTCTTTTTTTCTATTCCTGATATGGATTACTTGAGTTACACAAAAAAATTTGTTTTAAATTTTAGTGTTATGTATATGCAGTAAGTAGCCATGCGAGCTTGCCGGTTTTTAATGCTTGCTGCTACTGACTATTTCTAATTTGGTTTTGAATTATCATAAATTATACAATGAATATATATATTTTTAATTTAATTGGGTTAGGAATTATTCATCTCACACTTATTTAAAACTACTCACAATAGTTTCTACTTAGTAGTGTTTGTTCTATCTTGGAAGAAAATTTACACATAAATTACATAATAAAAGCCTATAGATAGATGGTAGTAAAAAACTTTTTCAATAATCAATTTAGAATATGTTATGCATAAAAATTTATTATAAGGGATAAGGAATATAAAAAGTTTGTGATAAGTGTTTTAAAATGGACCCCTATTTCTCAATTATATTTGTTTTGATCCTTTTGCATCTATCATTATTTCTTGAAGGTATAATAAATATTACTGTCTTGGTATCAAATCATGTTAATAAAGAATATGATTAAAATCCATTTAGTTTCAATATTATTGTCTTCTAGTGACATCAATGCATGTATCACTACCTACACTGTAGGAACAAACAATTACACTTCATTGTACATTTTAGTTTTTTCACACTAACATTATTGAAACCATCATTATACAACAATATCAGAATATGTGATATGGGAAATCGAGGAAATGCATTCGGAAATGTTTATTTCATGTTGATGGCTCAAAGCGTGGTTCACATAATAGTGATGGGTTATATAGGGTTCACCAGTGGTCTCATTAGTGGTAGGTAGACATATATACTATTCAATGTACGTACCTTCTTCATAATCAATTGATCATTAAAGAGGTTGATGTATATGAATAATTTGTTTCATAATTTGTTACATTTAATCAACTTTAATAATATTCAATTTGAATTTCTTAACAGGAGGTTTGAAAACCGATCTCAAGCTGATTAGAATGATTTTTTTTTCATCTGACAAAATTAGAAGTTCACAAGTGAAATCCTTTTACATTTGTTTCTCCTTATGTAAAATTGGGTTTCAAAATTGAACTTGGGTGGGATAAAAATTATGATATTTTATTAATTGATATCTGAAAAAGTGTTGAACAATATGGTGAAGTGGATTCTGATAAAAATTACCTTTATATAATTCTCTATGGATTTCATATTTCTACCGTGACATTGATTCAGAAAAGTCAGCAAGGCTGCTATTAATCATACTATATATAATTTTCAGAAGATTAAAATATGAAATGCTTAATAGATTTTGCTCAAGAATGATATACCATTACACATTATTTGATGATAAAACCAAGAATTATTATTTTGTAACTTATGATATTTTTTCATTCTACTACTAATTGTTTTATTTTTTGAGTTTTTGGTTCTTATGTTTTTATCTCAGGGCTAAACTTTTCCTCTTTAGTGGGGAAAATATATACCCTAGTAGGGGTATCCTATTTTTCCAATTCGATTCTCATGTACAATATTGAGTTCCATTAACCCAATTTCTTAATGTTTATGTTTTTTTTCTTTTTTACTACATTCTCTTATGTTGTGTTTTGTAAACAAAGCATGGTTTCATTTGGTTTATGAAAAAATTTCATATTTTAATTTTCTAGAAATGCATTAGATTATGTAATCTAAGATCTCTGTTTTCTATTGAAATTTATTAGATATTTATACTGAAGCTTATAAGTGGTGTCGTTCTTCTAAGAAACCATACTTAGAGGTATATTATTGGTTCTACATACAAGGTTATCCAGAAGAAGTGAGCTGAAAAACTAGAAATCTGAAATGTTTCCCACGAATCTACCATTCAGTTTGTTTTTATTTAACCCGTTCTTATTTCAAGTGCTTTGGTGGGCATTTTTACAAAAATTTTAGGGTCGTTTTGGCAACTCTTAATTAAAAATCCTTATAACACATCAATTGTACATGCTTGTGTGGAAGACACCTTATTATGAAAGGATGAATAAATGGGAACAATTATGATATCTGGGTTTTAGTGGCTAACAACATCATCACCATCATTATAATCTTTATGATATTTTCCATTATTTGTGTATAAACTTTTAATGGAAGGGTATACATTCCAATGAATAATTTAATGGGTTTAGAAGCAGTCCTAATGAAAACATGATAATTTGTTAAGAAGTTTTTTTTATTTCAACTTTAGACTGTATATCAGATTTTTTAATTGGATGATCCATGCTTTAAAAATTTTAGAGTTATAACTCATTGATGACAGGAGAATTTTTGAGATATTTTGTTAATTTGAAATTTAATTTGTAAATCAAATTTAATAATTGGATGCCCGATGCTTGGAAATTTTCACTATCAATTACTGGGTGTTAGGTGAAATTATTATCACTAATTATTAGCTAGATTTCAGTTATTCATTGGCCTGATCTGATTTGTGATGGTTTAAGGGTCCATGATGTTTTGATCTATGATATTTTAATGGGTCCTTGCAATTGGATTTGAAGTCAACTCAAAGCTGGTAGTCCCTTATGTCATTAATGATATTATTATTCAAGTAATGCTCTGGTTTCTATTTTTTTTGTACAGTTTTAATAACATTTTCATTCTTATTTTTTGAGTTTATTTTGTAGGTTTGTGTTTGATTCTTATGTGATTTTTTATGTAGGTTCTAGTGAAGGATTATGCAATTGTTGACTCTATAGAAGCTTCTGGACCATCCTTGTACCAGCTGCAGGTGACATGTTTTGTTGTGTTTGTTTTGGTTGATTTTTTCTAGGTAATGGTTTACCGTGTTTTCTTATGGTTGATTTTGGTTATCTTTTTGTATGTTTACAACAAGTCTTTTTGGAGGTTTCTTTTTATAGAGCCATTTTGTTTTCAAATATTAGTCATCAGTGTTCCCTACTCATGAAGGTCCATTAGAGGTGGATCATATTCAATGAGTTTCTCTTCATAGATGTAGTGTGGAAAACTAGATTTGTTTGGACTAAGTGTTGTGTGATGTGGATTTTAGTGCATGAGGAGTTCTTATGTTTTGTTGGGTTTATGTGAAAAAAATGTTCAGTGGATCTTGATTGTGTATTGAATTTTGTGTGAACATGGTTTGGTGGACTGAATGAAATGATGTCATGGAATCAAATTCATGGTCATAGTATGATTGGTGTATTTTTTGGTTTCAGTGTACCATATCCACATCTCTTTGATATGGTATTGTAAATATTAATCTTATTATTATTTTATAATAATTATAATAATTATATTATATATAATTAGTATAATAAATATAGTATAGCATTTTCATGAGATATTTTAATGATATCATATAATTTTTCATTTAAAAAATAATTTATAAATAGATATTAATTGTTGATATTTTTATTACCAACAGATAAATTTGTCGTATAAATATGTTTCTAAACATTTTAACCAACATATATATCATCTGTTGGTATTATTATAATTGCAACAGAACTAATTTATCTATCGCAATAGCATTTAACGACAGAGTTTTTACCAACAATTTAGTGACAGAGACATATATGTTGGTAAAACGTTTTGCCAACAGAAAATGCACATTTACCAATAGATATGTCCCTATTGGAAATATTTAATATTTTTTAGTGCACATACCACACCATCCCAGTGATTCTTTCCTCCTTCTTTCGCACAAACATGCCTTATTTTCCGATGTAGCTCATTTGCGCAGGCTATGTCCGCAGATTTCAACACCATGGGACTATATACAAGCTTGATGCCCCTATGCAGCCTGCCTCTCGAGCTGGCACTCCCATGGCCTACATGGATGGCCAGCACCTCGTGGGACACCTATGTGCCATGTGGTCCCTAATTGAGGGTTGGCCCAAGATGGATATTTTCTGTGATAAAGTGAATTTCTGAAAAATATTTAAATATTTCAAACACTTATAAATAATTTCAAAACAAATATGAACCGAATAAAATACATAACACAATAAAAACTCCAAATTCATCAATCATAAATAATTTAAACCAAATTTAATTCCACATTTATAAATACCCACTTTTGAATAAAATTTTGAAATTCAAGGGAATTTACATCAAAAATTCATTTAAAACCATTGAAATTTGATTAAAAATATGCACATAAAATGAGTGTGTAAAATAGCCCCAAACTTAAACCATTTTGTCCTCAAACATAAAGTATCAACAATTAATTAAATAGGTCACTGATGCTATAAATATTCAAATTTCAAAGTAATAAAAAAACAATTTTCAATGTCAAATCAATCTTTCAAAATTAAAATAAAATAGAAATTCAATTTCTTATTTTTCAAAGAAACAACAAAATTATGCATTTTACTTTCCCCCTTTTTAAATTGATGGTAATTCTCTTCTCATTCATTCAAGTTCCTCAATTAATTAGTATTAAACATGCCAAATCATGATTTACCTATCTTTTTAATCTTTTCACTCATCACTTATCATTCAAATTCAAGTAGAGTTATGTTAATATCATGAGAACAACTCCTTATCCATAATCTTGTAAAATAACTACTTTATCCACTTTGTAAAGAAAAAATTCACATAAAATCCTAAGATATTTTTAATCAAGGTTCAAATATCTCTAAGGCTTAAGGTTGGTAGGAATTATTGTTTAAAAATTTAAGGCTCAAGGTGGAGGTTTTATCTCTTAAGGCATAAATCATGATATTAAAAGTAAAAGTGTCATAAAATTATCCCCTTTAAATTGTAACAACCCCCAATTTCCCCAAACTCAAAGTAAATATCATGATCAATTTAAGCATAATGAATGATTTTTGAACCCTCTTTAAATTTTCTCTACTTTTATATTTTTTTTTATTTTTCAAATAACTTTTTCATTTTTTTTTCTTTTTTGAAATTTATTATTAGAATAAACATCACATCCACAACCTAACCACATATGATAAAAATAACAAGTCTAATAATGGTGATTTTTGGTTTTCCCAAATCAAAACCCATTTTTATCATTTTTTGTTTTTTTTTCATTTTCCTCTTTTTATTAAATAGGGGTAAAACAACAAAGAGTACAATGAATTAATAAAAAATATTTCTAAGTACCCATAATAAGCACCCCCATGATTCCTTCTTACAATAAAAATCACCCCTTTCACCGTGATTCCCTTCACCCCCACACTTCAAATTTAAAATATTATGCAATTACTAAGATTAGGGTAGGAATGAGTAAAAATGGATTTAAAAATGGATCATTCCTAACAAGGTCATTCATGGTTTATAAGGTTTAAATAAAGATTGATTTAAAGGTTGTTTTCAAGGATATGATATTTTAAAAAGTTACCTCAATAAATTTAAATGTGTTTTTACATACTCACAACTTTGACAAGTTCAAATTCAAGTTATAGCAGGTGGAATATCCCAAAAAAACTCAAGAAATATGATTAAGATAAAATAGAAAGTACTTTATCTAGAAATTCTCTTGGGAATAGAAATATGATTTTGTAAAATCACTCAAGGAAAGATTAACAATAAAAAATAAATTCACATGAATTTCATGAATTCAAAGCATGAAAAATGGTTGGGATATTTCATTTACATGAATCAACTAATTGCCTCAAATCATGAGTTCTCATTTTAATATCCATGATTCAATTTAATCATATAATTCTCTATTTTACTCATTCAATATCATTAATATTTAAATATAAAACATGGAATCATAGGATTCCTAATAAACTCACGTCTCTTAGATAATTCAAGTAAATTATAATTAAATCATGGGAATGAAATTTCAATTTATATCTGAAAACATGTTTTGGAAAAAAATATAGGGAGATTAAAAGATAAACATAAAAGTGAACTCCCTTTCCCATGAAGCTTATTCATCTTCCTTAAAATTTTGGGGATTCCTTCTGTCAGCATGAACCTATAAAATAAAATTAGTCAATTAAGCATAAGGATAATTTAATTTAAGATAAAAAATATAGGAGGTAATGGGTTGCATTATGGACTAATAAAATTGAAATCCTAGAAAGAAAGTAAAGATAAATATTGGTATGATCCCCCAAGCGGGCCTTGAATTTGTACTGTCTCTAGAGGGAAGTACCAGCTGTTATATATAGTTTGATGGTGGTTGGAGCTTCTTGGATTTTAAACACCACATGTGGATTTTCCCAGCTTCTATATCTTCATTGTTGGTGAAGAATTACCCATGGATAGAGTATACCAGATCCACCCTTCACAATTAGGTATATCTTTCATGGAAGTGGTAGGATGAAGTATGGTTTATCCTCTTGGTTGGTTGCTACTTGTGTAACCTTATATTTCTCTTCCAGTGCTATCTCAACATGGGATTCATGAATAAAATAGTCTAAGTGAAGGTAAAAAAATATTTTTACTTGAATAAAATTTGAATTTAATTTTTTAATAAGTAATTTATACCTTTTAATATTAGTAGCCTCTGTCTTGATTTCCATAGGCTTAACTACATGGATTTACTCATGTGATTCTTCAAATGTATGTTCATTGAAATCAAGGAGCTACATGTGCTCCTCAATAGGTTCATATCTATTTTTCTCATCCTCCTCTAAGGAATGGAAATAATTGACCAAATCATAAAATTCAAAACAATAAGGAGTGATAATCAAATCATATTGAATAAAATCAGAAAAGAAAGAGTTCGAATAATATCATCTCCCTAAGTTTTTTTTGGTTCAATCACCTCCTTAGTGGTAGGTGCCTCTTGAAGTTGGATCTCAATGGATGGAGGTAGGTAGTTAGGCTACTTTACCCTTTATTCAAATTTAATCACTACTGTTGCTTCCTCCTCTTCCATGGCTAGAGTGACATGCAATAGTACAATATCTTATAATTTATATGGATTAGGGAGATCTAGTTGTACATGATATTCATTCTAGAAGTCATCTAGATCTTGTTGATCTCCCAAAATTAGTTTAGCAGGAAAGTTTTCCTCATCATGAATCTACTCTATCTCATCATGGACTTTTTAGATTTGTCTCTTTAGATGGCTAGGATGTGGATACTCCTCAAGATGGGACTCGACCTCTTTAATTTATTCAGTAAAATGGGGCAGATTTGGTGGCACTTGCTTCTTGGCCTTCAGTGTTTGATAATCAATTTTGACTTCATCAAGCATATCTTCTAGTTCATGAAATTAAATTATGGTGTTATGCCCATTTATCAAAAGCTTGGATAGGTTAGTGAGGTCATTGATCTTTTGTAGGATATCCACCTCTATATTATTTTTAAATAATGGTTCTTACACTTGAGATTAATTGTTCAATGAATTGAAAAAAATGGTCATTTGAAGACATAATTTTTTTTATTTTTTTTAATAAAAATCAATTTAAAATCTATCTATTATAAAATAGAAAATGATATGAAAATAACTTATTAGATATCCAACAACAACACCAGTTTTTACACACACCTATCATTGGTCATGGAAAAAGAAAATTATTTTCCTAATGCAACATAGTGGTTGACCATGATTGTCTCACTTGAGGTTCATCTCACTTGAGAAGCTTATCACTTTGTTCACCTAATTAATATAATTCCCCTAAACTATTTATTTTTTTATTATTTTATGAAATAATGATAAATATTTTTGGGGTTTTTTTCTTTATTTTATAATATAATGAAATGACATGAAATATGACCATTTAAACTAAACTAACATGGAATGATTAACAGAGTGTGTTAAGTAAGAAAGAACTTGGTTTTGGGTTTAATCATTATTCTAATTTTTTTTATTTTAGTTTGATAATCCAAACATGAAATATCATAATGAATTACTATTCTATTTATTTAAAAATCATGTAATATATGAATTCCTAAGAAATATCAATTCCACATCCTCCTGTAATCAAGGTTGATGACACACCTTTGTTGAGGGTGTGCTATATTCCAAAACCTGGATCTATCAATGTCGTTTCATCCATTGATTCTCTCAACTATATTATGTGAAGAACTATCTAATGAAGATGTGGAAAAGAGATTAAACAAAATAATAGAAATAGACTGAGTTGCATGTCATGGTGGATAATATCTACACTAGGGATATTCACCCCACCCATTCATGATACTCATATCTATCACAAAAATAAAATAAACTTTAATAAAAATTCAAGAACACCTTGAACTCCCCTAGGCCATGCCTCGAGTTACCCTCCCATTATCAAGATTAAGAGACCACTTGGTGGAAAGAGGGAAGATAATAGAATAAAATAAAAAGAATAAAAAGAAGATAAAAAATAAAAAAATAAGAATAAGTTAATTGGAAGAAACAAACACATAAAATAACAAAAATAAAAATAGAAGAATATGAGTGAGAGAGATGGAAGGAGAATAAAATAAAGAAAATAAAATATAAATAATAATGTTAAAATAATAATAATAATAATAATAATAATAATAATAATATTAATAAAAGAATATTGGGTGGGATTTTTTTTGAAAAAAATGCATGAGTTAATTTCATTTAGAAAAAAAATTAAATCACATGAAATGGAAACTATAAAAAAAAGAAAAATTAAAAAAATAAAACTAAAATAGAAAATAAATACAGCATGGAGGAGCCTCCTTGGTGAGGCATTATCCTCCCTCATTGGTGTCAAACTTCTCCCTTCGGTGGGTAGTAGTGCTCTTTTTATAGGTAGGGATAATGTATCTCAATATACATTGGAAGTGGATTTCGTGTGGCCTGAGCATACATGGAAGTGAGGCAGGGGATGTGGCAATGGCATAGTGGTGTATTCATGGGAAGTGGTGGCTTTGGTGGTAGAAGTGCATAGAAAGGGAGATCCCCTTATCATCTTTCCTTCATAGTGGATGTTGGATGCTTGAATTGGAATTCATGGGTGTCAGATGAGTCCTAGGGGGTGATACATGGTGATCATATGTGCTAGTAGTGAAGAATGAGGATGGGCCAAGATCCTAAATGGATCAACTATGGTGGCTCTCCAGTGTTACAGATGGTGCCTAATGATCTCAAGTGATAGAGGACAACAAGGCTCAGTGGAACTGGGTATATGAGGGAAATCCGAGCGGGAAATAGGTGGGACAACACCATTAATGTTAAAAATGAATAGCATCTCACATAAAAACTATCCCAAATCAAAATGGGAACACATGACTATTGAGCACTACTTCTTACTTTTCCATTCCTTTAGTTTTGGAAATCACAAACACTTTCTTAAAAACATGTTTACTAACTTTTTATGTACCAAGTGTTTTAGTATGTTTTTTAGAAAACATTATATTTTACCATACATAGATAAAGTTATAATTTATTATGAATATAAACATATCATTCTTCATTATGATTATCAGATTGAGTATGCATCTGATAATCGGACATACCTTTAATTAGACTAGGAGTTAGAATTTTGTCTTGTCTATCATACTGACAAAAGTCATGACCATAAGACTGATTTTGGTACCAAAATAATCATACTAACCCTTATATGTATTATCATATTGATGACCAATAAGTAAATCCATTGGGATGACTAATGTTTTTAATTAGAAGACATATTAATTGTTTCTATCGTAAGGAACACTTTTAACACTGTAATGGTGTTAAACAAAAATGACGTCTAACACTCAGTTATTCCAGAGCATTGTGAGATTTCAAGATTCAACTATCCGAGGCCATTGCAAAGAAACTCAAAAATATTATTATTGGAGCTTTTCCTATAAATAACAGTTCATTTGAAGAGTTTGGAGATGATTTCATTCACAACTCAAGTCTTCTAAATATTGCTCTATATAAACCTATCGTTCTAGTCATTATTATACTTTAGAGAGTTTTAGTTTTAAAGAATCATTATTAGGGTTTTTTCCTTTAGAAATTTTGATTTTGTAATATTTTTTTATCATTTTTATGATAGAGGGTTCTAGGGATAATAAGACGCTGAATCTGATCCATTGGATCGAGATCTTCTGAGGATAGGAAGATAGATTCCAATCACCGTATCGAGGGATTTTGGGGATAAGAAGATAAATATTATTCTGATCTTCATATCAAGGTATTTCCTAGTAAGTAAATACATAATTTACAGTAATTATAAAACTATGGATACCTTTATTCAAGGTTATTTAATACCTTAATCTTAAGGTTAAAAGAGTTAAATATTTTAATATAGCTTGTAATTAATTCTTACCTTTACTCGATACTGTTTTCTTGTTTTAACAAGTTTCTATTCTACTGTGCATGTTATAGAAACTTATTATTTATACTATTATTTCTATACAATTGGTTTTATAGGTGTAATTGTTAATATGATAAAAACAATAATTTGATATTAATATGATCCATTGTGATTTCAATATTTACTCTGATAATTGGACTAAGTCCGAGTCTGATAAATTTACTTTAAGAGGTTTTTTGCTTTGTCCTGTTTATAGGATTTTTAAACAGAAATTCACCCCCTCTTGTAAGTATATCCATCTAAGTTAATCTTATGATCCCAAAATTGGTATCATCGTAGGTTTATATTTCTTATATACTTGCTGAATTTTTTACTTTCTTTACTTACTGTAAGTTGTTTAAATTTGGACATAAACATACTATTTATAAAACTTTATTACACTAATGTGTATTTATACAAAAGAATTTATTTATTTTAATATGGAAGGTATGAATTTTGGATTTCATGAAAACCTGAATCCTGTTCAACCACCTATCTTTGATGGGAATGACTATGAATATTGGAGACATAGAATGAAGACCTTTGTAACCAAAACTGGAGTTGATAACTTCTTGATGCTTACTAGAAAAATAAGATTCATGATAAGGAATTTTTTGATTTTAAAAATTATGAGAAATAAGAATATAAACCAAATTACAAAGTTATAAATACTTTATTGTGTTCTATGATAGGAATATCTATAATCAGACATTATCTTGTGAAGCTACAAATAGTATTTAGAAAAAATCAGAATTTACACATTTTAGTACATCCAAAGTTATGGAAATAAGAAGAGATATGTTAAGTGATGATTACCAATCCTTTTATTTTATTCCTTAAGAGTCAGTTTCCAAGATGAACCAAATATTCATGACAATTAGTAATAGTTTATAGTCTCTTGGAGAAAAAGGACTTATGATGAGGTTTTGGTTAAATAAATTATTGATATAATTTCCAATGAGTGGTAATAAAAATGAAAATCTATGGATAATACAATAAAGTTAACTAATCTTACAATTTATGATTTTATTGGTACTATGATGTATTATAAGGTAAAACTTAAAAGAGATTCTGAGAAAACAAAAAATAAAAATTGTGGTGTTTTTTTTGCTACAACATCTACTATACCTTCTAAAGTACAGTCAGCTAAGAAAGTTGTAAAATATTTGAGGAAGAAGAAAGTTGTTGTTCAGTCAGATTCTTGTACATTAGAATATTCAAAGAATTAGTTGGATAATCTAGATATAAGGATGAATAAGATTTTTGGGAAAAAAGATTTTAAATACCAATGTAAAAGAGGTCATAAGGATAAATGTGATAAAAAATATTTTGAAGTCACTTGTTATGAATATAAGAAATATGGATATATCTAACCTGATTTTCCAAAGTTGAAAAGGAACAACAGAAAGGAAAATAATTCAAAAAGAAATTCCATGAAATATTAGATGTCAAAAGGAAAGAAAATTTTAAAAGATTCTGACACATATAGTGCTTATGGTTGAGATTATTTTGAAATTTATTCTAATAATGAATCATCTGGATAGAGGAACATTGATTTTTTTTCTTAAGATCCCATAATAAATCAATGTTTAACGGTTAAGGTACAAATATCTAAATCCCTTAGAAATTTATCTTTAAATTCAAATTATTCTAAAAGTGATAATAAGAAAATTTATACATCTTATGATGGAGAATATTCCTCATCTAGTAAGGATAATACTTTACCTAGTTATGATTAAGTTTCCATATTTTGAAAAAATTTAGAAAATGAAAATTGTATGATTTGTAAAAAACTTGATAATGCCAAAGATAAAATTTCTAAGGAAGATTTGAGAATAACTATTTTAACTAATGAAATATTAGATATTTCAAAAGATATTGATAAATCTATTTCTAAAAAAGGCATTATTTCAAAAGATTTTGAAAATGTTATTTATGAGAAAAATGTTTTACAAACAAAACTTAGTTCTAAAACTAATACTGATGATGATAAAAATTTAGTTGTAAAACTAAAATCCAAAATTTCTAGTTTAAAGAATCTTTTATCAAAGTTTAACACTAGAAATAAATTTTTTATAAAATGTATAAAAAAATTAGACCTCATGGTAATAGTTCTGGGATGGGTTTCACAAATAAAAAACCTATTTTTAGTAACAATTACTTTATTCCAAAAAAGTGCATCTTTTTTCACTAAGTTCCAAAGTGGTGAAATCACAACATTAGATTTTTGAGTGACTTATATTGTGAAATGGTATATAAATGAGTGGTTGAATGAGATCCAGAACAATGTTAGACTCACGATCACTCGGGTACTATTTAGCTTACAAAAATTCCTTCGTTTTAAGATCTATATGCATCACGTTCATCACAAATGCTGGAATACTAATATTGTTCCAACACATATAATGTAATTTAGGTTTTTATGATCTCAAATACCCTTCATATGTTATTGATGTTTTTTAAGTGTGTTTACCATATTTTATCTTTATCTTATCTCATCCCATTGAGATCTTCAAGTTCTATAAATTTGATGATAATTTTCCTAAGTATGGAAAATCAGATACATGAGGAATTAGACTACATGAAGAAATGGTTACATTGAGAAATAAACTACATAAAGGAAATTACTTCATGAAATGGATATGTGGTGAAATCAACTATGTAGAAATCACCAACATTGATAAATCACATACATTGATAAATCACGTATGTGAGCAATTAGCTATGTGAATCAGTTACATGGAGTAATTGACTAAGTGATTTGGAAATGTGGTGAAATTGGCTATGTGATTCTAAATTGATATGTAATTATTTTAGCTATATCAGATTCAACTATGTGATCAAGAATCCTACGTCAATATATTTAGGTGCATGATCAAGAAGCCTACATGAAGAAATTCAGCTATGTAAAAAACACCTATGCAATTTAACTATGTGGATAAATTGGCTACATAAAAATAGTTATATAGATCAATTCCACTACATGAATTCAAATTTGTATAATTCAGATACATAGTGATCTATAATTGGATACGTTATCTATAACATTCTATTTATTACCATTGGAGTACATTTAGTGGAAATTAATGCTATCATGTATTCAATAAATGTTTGATTAACTCTTTATGGTAAAAATGATTATAAAAAGATTCAATTACTAAGAGTAGAAATAAGTACAAGGATAATTTAATGGTCAGTACTATTTCCAAGGTATTTACAAGAAAATGATGCATGTAATTTAAATTTTAACCCCATATTTTATGGATATGATACTGTGTGATTAAAAGAGAGATTTTTATGTATTTTTAAGTGGAATATAGAATATAATATAGTTAATAATAGTGGTACTTTAACTATAATCTTATAACTTTCTCAAATATATCTGTGTGCTGCTCTATTTTATGTGAAGAAGAATATCCAAGATCTATAGCTTCACTATCAAGATCAAATTTTCTATGTTTTAGAAGACAATCCTCAAGATTAATTTTTTTTATCATATATCCTAGAGATATGTTTTCTTCCTTTAGTTGTATCTTATAACTGTGAGCTTCATATATAAACTCTTTGTTTATTCTCTCATTCACTGTGAAGATTCCTAATAAAAGAACCTTGAAGGATGGCATTTGTAAAGCCTTATTGAAGCCTATTTGAAAGCTCTTGATATTGTATCAACTATATAATATTTAAACTCAGTTGTTTAGTCCCTAAGAAAAGTATTGTATGTCCCGATAAAAGGACCAATATAGTGAAAATCACCAAGCTCTTGGATTTGAGTGTTGGTGGAGTGGACTAGGGGATTTATGTTCCCCAAACCACTATAAATATCTGTTGTCTAATATCTTTTATTTTTTATTTTATTTCTATTTTCTGCATATGTTAAGAAAATATTATAATTAATCATATATTTTAAGAGAGTGGTTTTCTAAGTGAAGAAATTTCAAGAACTGAATTCACCCCATCTTAAGCCTTAATGCAGCCAGTTTCTGACCAACAATTGGTATCATAGGAAGTGACTTTTGAGTTTTTATCTTTCAATGTTTTAAGTCTTGATATCATCTTATAAATGGATTATATGACTAAAAATAGAGAAGTTATGTCAATAGTAAGATATACCTACTTTAATAGTGAGAATTATGGATACTGGAAGGTGTGGGTGATCATCTATCTAAAGAACCTTGGTCTAATGGTTTATCTTAAATCAAAAAATCCTTATTAAATTACTAATACACAACCTAAACATGATCTGTTGATACTGAATCTAGTTAGAATCTAGAATCTAAATCTATGAATTTTATATTCTGTGGACTAGGTCTAGATGAGTTTAATCGAGTTTCAAAATGTAAAACAACTCATGAGATGTGGAATACTATATTAGTGGATTATGAAGTAATATAAAACATATTAGATATTCGATATAATATTGAAAATATTAGGTTCAATACTTTTATAATTATGGAAGGATAAATCATCACCCAATTAAATAGAATAATCACTGAGGTTGTAAATAATATTGATACTTTAGGAAAACCCATTCCTGAACCCGATCAATATTTGAAAATACTCAGAATTCTACCACCTAAATTGAGTGGAATCTTAGCTACCACCAGCTAATATACAAAGTTAAATAATTTTAAAATAAACAATCTTATTGGAACTCTTATAATATATGAGGCTGATATAGAAGTTGAATTCAGAGAGCATAGATTGGTTAAAAGGAGAATGCTGATTTTAAAGTTTCAACTTCAAAAGATGATAGGAAAATCAAAGAAATATAATTGGATAAATCAACAAATAAAGATACATCAAATAACCCTACTTCATACAATAATGTCACTTACTTTACTCTTAAGTTAAAATAGTTATATAATAAGAGAATAGATTTTAGAAAAACATTCAATAAGTATAAGAAGTATGAATGAAACTTTAAATATGTAAAAGGCTATGAGTGTAAGAATATCAAACACATAAATCCAAACTTCCCTCAGTTATAAGACAAAAATAAATATGAGAAAAATTATTTCAAAAATTTAGGTATAATAATAAATTAAGGAAAGTTATGAAAGAAAAATAGAGTTCTTCTGAATATTGTGATGATACATCTCCAGATTAAAAAACTGAATTTTCTAATCAAAAGTCTAATATGTGATTTATGACACACATAGATGAGTTGAATTCTTATTATTCTTCTATGCATGAATTTTAATCTAAATCTAAAAATGAAAAATGATCTTATGAGGAATTAAATGATTAATTTACTTTTTTGGAAATAAAATATGAATCTTTTAAAAAGAAAAAAATCCCTAAAAAACTCTTATAATAATATTATAATTGAAAAATAGGTCTTAAGTAAACAAATTTTAGATTTGAAAAACAAGCTGGAAAATTCTTTTGTTTCCCATTTTGAACATTGTAAAAAGATTGAAAGTTTGAAAAAATATGTATAAGAACATAAATATACTAAAATTGATTTCAAAAAAGGTAAAAAAAATACTTGAATAGAATTCTTGGAATTAATAAAGCTTATAAAAATAAATTTGGAACATGAATCCATGGTGAGAAGCCAAAGCTTCATAAAAACTATTTTATTCCTAGTTATAAGAAATAACCTATCCAAAATTACTTATTTTAACTATATAAAATTAGGGAAATATTTTAATTATTTTAGTTTTATAAATCCTTATTTTTTTGGAAAAAAAATTATTTTCTTTTTAAAAGATTTTCAAAATTTAATGTTATATATTTTGGACATCATAAATAGATTTAGGTTCCCAAATATTTAGTTGCTGACATTTCCAGACCCAAGAGAATATGGGTAACAAATAAAAATCTCTTATTTGATTTATCTTTGTATGGAAGAATTTCCAAGATCATCAATGATAAATGTTATATATACAATGGATGTTCAAGACATATGAGTGGATATTTCTCTAATTTCTAGTCCTCATCAAAAATTGATGGAGCCCATGTCACTTTTGGTGATAATGCCAAGGTAATGATTATGGGAGTTAGATCAATTGGAAATCCAATCTCAGTCCTCATCAAGGAACTTATTTATGTGGAAGGATTGAAGAAAAATATGATAATTATTTGAAAAATTTATGATAAAGGTAATTTTTTTAATTTTTTTTAACAATTACTTTTCTATTTTCAAAAATAAAATTCTTATGTTTAAGGAAGCTAGAATGGATAATGTATATACTCTAGATCTTAATTCTTTGAGTAGAAAAAATTTAACTGTTTAAATGATGAACCAAATGAATATTGGATTTTCTATAGAATACTAGGACATTATGATTTATATTATTTGAGAAAATTGTTTAAAATGAATTCAATTTCAGATCTACCCCAACTTAAATTAAACAAAAAGAAACTATGTGATGCATGAAAAATGGGAAAGAAACACAAGTAATATTTTAAAATAATTAAAGAGGTTTCTAATTATAGACCCCTAGAACTTTTTCATATCGTTTTTTGGGCCATATAAAACTGAAAACATAAGAGGAAAATATTTTTTTATGTGTTATTTAATGATTTTTAAAGATTTACTTTGGTTTTATTTTTAAGTGTTAATAGTGAATCTTGTTCTTTATTTACAATTTTTTTAAACTGGTTAAAAAAAGATAAAAAAATTATTACCTTAAGAAGTGACCATGTAGGAAAATTTTATAACCATGAGTTCAATTTATATTAATCAAAGCATGGAATCAAGCATAATTATTCTATCCCCATGAAACCTTAATAGAATGGTGTTGTTTAAAGTAGGAATGAAACTTTGTAAGAAATTACCATAATAATGTTATGTGAGTATAACTTTCCCACTCTTTTTTAGGCTAAAGTTTTAAATACAAAATGTTATGCCATAAACATAGTTTTAATTAGGACTATTTTGAAGAAAAAACTCTATGAGCTATGGAATAATAGAAATAAAAAAGTTGGATACTTAAAAATGTTTGGATTAAAGGTTTATATTATAAACACCAATGATAATATTGATAAATTTGATCCAAATTATGATGAAGGAATCTTACTTGGATATTATATTACTTCCAATCCATATAGGGTTTTCAAAAAATGGTTAAATATTTTTGAAGAATCAACTCATGTGAAATTTGATGAAAATGATCCTTTTGATCACAAACTGACTCGAGTTGATGAGCTAACATATTATTTTGAAAAAATGAGACATGAAACTCTTTTTTATGATAAAAATATGATGATTTGAACTTTATTTTGGTCAAAAAATCCCAAAAGGATGGATATTGTGAACCAGAAAGTGTGATACCATGATAGCCTATAAATATTAGGAATAAACCCTTAGAAACTATTATAGGAAGTTTAAATGAATGGATTAAGACTATAAGATGTGTAAAAAATCTTTTAGAATTCTCTTCCTTTTTATCTCAACTAGAATCTAAATCTATATAGGAGACCTTAGTTGATGAGATATGGGTTTTAGTAATGAAAGAATAGGTAAACTAGTTCAATAGGAGTAAAGTATGATAATTAGTTGATCGACCGTATAACTATCCTATTATAGGAACAAAATGGGATTTTAATAATAAACAAAATGATCATGGTGTGATTACCATGAATAAGGCTAGATTAATTTCCAAAGGGTATAATCGAGAAAAAGATATAGATTATGGGGAGACCTTTTCAACTATAGCTAGATTAGAATCCATTAAGATTCTCCTTGTATATGAATCACATATGAATTTAAAATTATATTACATAGATAGAAAATATTCTTTCTTAAATGGGTTTCTTAAGGAATAATTTTATATTGAACAACCTCATGGTTTGAAAATACTTTTTTCCAAATACATTTTTCAAACTTACTAAATCTCTTTATGGCCTTAAATAAGAACCAAGATATTGGTATGAACATTTAAATTATTTTCTTTTATCAAATGAATTTTCATTAGGAGTGAAAGATCCTACTATTTTTAAGAAAAATTTATCTTCAGATATTTTTCTATATCATATAATTTTTGATAATGTGATCTTTGGTCATACAAATAAAAAATTGTGTAATTAATTTTCAAAACTCATGAAAAAATAATTTTAAATGAGAATGATGGGCGAGTTAAATTGTTTTATAGGTTTTAAGATTTATCAAAAAGACTTTGGGAATGTGATAAATCAAATAAAATATATACTATAATTACTTAAAAGGTTTGGATTTGAAAGTGGTAAAATCTATACAACTCCTATGAGTTATAATGAAAATCATGACTTAGATGAAATTGAGAAAACAGTTGAAAACATTCTATATAGAGGAATAATTGGGATTTTACTATATCCAACTGATATTATGCAAGACATTATGTTTTCAGTATACTTATGTGATATATTCCAATCTAATCCTAAGTAACCTCATTTAAAAGTTTCCAAAATAATTTTAAGGTATTTAAAATGAATAATGTATCTTTCTTGAATTTTTCTAAAAACTTATGATTTTAAATTGACTTCTTATTTGGATACTAACTTTGGTGGTTGTACACTATATATAAAAATTACTTCAAGAACCTAACATTTTCTAGGTAAATCCCTAGTATCATGTTATAGTAATAAACAAAACTCTATTGTATTATATATGGTTGAAGTAGAATATATAGCTTCTGGTAGTTTTTTTGCAAAAATTTTGTGGATGAAACACACATTAATGGATTTTGGATTCAATTAAAATCAAATTTCAATCAAATATGATAACACTAGTGGTATCAATATTTCAAATAATCTGATAAATCATTCTAGAATGAATTATATAGACCTGAGGCATCATTTCTTAAGATATCATTCTAAGAAAGGTGATACTACTATAAAGTTTATCTCTACTAAGAATCAGTTAGCAGATATTATTAATAATCCACTTGTGTGTGAATTTTTTTATTTTATTAAAAGAGAATTGGGATTATTCAAATTTATATACATTTAGTTTATCTTATTTTTAAAATTTTAATCTATGAATTATTTTATTAATGTTTTATTTTAATGTGTTATAGAAATTAAATTAATTTATTTTTCTTTATTATTTAAATTAATCCTGTTGTGTTGTTAGAAAATAAATTACATTCTTTTAGTTTCTATTTTATTTTATTTTTTTAAAGTCAGAATCGACCCAAATTCCAAAATGGCCATGTATTCCTTTTGTGAATGAGTTCCATGACCTAAAATTTATTCAGATATTGACCCTTTTACTATCCATGTACATCCATTCTCTCAAAATATGGAACCATCACTCTTTTCCCTTCTTATCTCTCTTGATTCCCTCTTGACCTCCTATCGATATGTCCACCATGGGAAATTCCAAGTGCAGAGATGATGAAAGCTCCAGTTCTTCCAAGAATTCTAAGTTAGGTATTGCATCGCACATGGTACTTTCTAGAAAATCCATCAATATGGGTTAGTTTAAGTCTAACTAGATGAATTTGAATAAATTATTTCAGTTTCAAGGTTGGGAGTTTGTTTTTTATGAGAAGAAGTTAGGTTTCTTATTTGAGGAAGAAGTGAACGAGTTCATGAGGAATTCCTAGTTCTAGTTTGGTAAAACATAGGATGTTCTTTCTTTGAATGTAAATGTAAAAGCTATACTAGTTTCATTAGTATAAATAGCAAAATATTTCATTGTATCTATAAAGGTGAGTTAAACTTTTATTATACTCTCATTGGTAGTAGTTCAATAGGACTAACCAAGGTTTTGAAGTTCCTATTTAGAACTTCTGCTTTTGAAAAGAAGCCTCTAAAGGATTTAGAAATTGATTGGAAAGATTTTTTAAGTTAATTCAGATTGAGATTTTCCAAAGAGCCAGTGAAATGGAGAAAGTGTTGTTTTAGGATATGTATCTCTTATATATCATGACCAATAATGTTAATCTTAATCTTATAATGTATATGATGTAGTTTATTAATCACTATTATAAATTTAAAGGAATGTTTACCTATTAACCTTATGGAATTATTATCGTAACACCTTTATTTTTTCCATGTAATACTTTGGAATATTTATAAGAATATTTCTGGAGCTAGGTGCTGTGAAGTCATGAGATTCTAAGGCTTCGTGATACTAAAATTGATATTATAAAAATATTAAAAATATTAATATAATACACATGAAATTTTATTAAAAAATTAGAATAAATCCCAATTGGAGTCTCAGATAGGAAATATGAGACCTATGTTGAGTCTGAAACATGGGGTTTACCCTAGGCACAACCAAAGGTTATTCAGTGCATGAAATTCAGTGGATATGTTAAGTGGGTTAATTAATTAATTAAATTAATTCATTTAATACCCATAGACGAATTCCCTATATAAATAACTACTTATATAGAATCATTGGGGTTAGACACATAACCTTGATAGGATTTGAGAGGAGGATTGGGTGTTCATCATTGAAATATCTGGATTAGAGAATGACCAATGATTGGATCAAGGTGGATCGAGAGGCAACAAACGTAGTGGGTGTTCTTCAATGCTGGAGAATGAATTCTTCACCAAAAAACAATCCAATATTGATGCAGGGTGTTTGTTTTGAGGTTTTATCCCTTTTTAAAATTTGATACAAACATGAATTAGTCCTCTTAAAAATTAATTCAGGTATCGGTCTCAATTGGTTTTCTCATGTTTGCTTTCTCTTCCTAGATCTAGGAATTTGAGATTTATTTATTCTCATTGATTCTTGTTGATTAAATAACCTTGTTTTTTAGATTCTATCGATGATGTCCAAATGAACATGGCCTTCGTTTGATGCTAGCTTTATGTCTTGTGCCTTTCTCCCTCTGTTCCTATCGTTCATCATTGGTAATCAGTTGACTGGTAATTCTACGATATCCTAGATTAATGATCATTGTGATTTCATTATTTGGAACAAAATATCATAGTCGTGAATTTAAATTTAGATTTTAGAGACGTTATAGAGGTTTGGTGATGACAATGGGAACCCAAATTTGGATTGGGTATTGGTGATTTTCTAGTTGTATTGAGAGGATTTCTCCAGAGGAGCGGTGATTAATGTTTCCGAGAAATGGGTGTCCGGAATCTGGCCACCTGTAACAATGGAATCCAACATTGGTGTAGATGGTAGGATTCTAATGACATGGGATGTGTGATTTCTACACATGAAAATAATGGATGGTTTTTCAGTGAATAATGGATGGAATCCGATTTCCATCCAGACGTGGAGGGTGGTGTGTGTTATTTTTTTAATAATGATAACATGTGGTAGTTATTATTATTTTTAATAATAATAGAATGTGATGTTTTTATTTCAATTTTTTTAATAAATTATAATAATTAATTTAGGAGAGAATCTTATGCATCTCTATTTCCCTTTTAATAGGTTTAATAATAATAATTATAATAATAATAATAAATATCAATTATTATTATTATTATTATTATTATTTGGTTATGGAATTTTGTTTTGGTCATAACTTCTTCATATGAATTTGGATTGGAGATTCGTTTGTGAAATAATGATAATGGTATTGAGGTAGATTATTCAAGACCAATAATGGATATTTAATTAAAACTCATGGCTCAAGACCATGAAGCATCGTATGTACATGTTACAACAAAAATGTTTTTTTTATCGGGCATCTGTTTTGGGAAATTAAATAGCCCATACCAAGTATTATTATATGGGGATCTCAATGGTGTGATGCGTTTATACATTCATAAAAATTTGAAAATAAATATTGGTGGATTTGTGTTTTAGCATGATGGACCAATGACGATCCTCACACGTTCTCCAAACTTGTGTCCAGACTTAGATTTGGTCCCACAAATAGTTTATCTTGAGTAGTTTTCTACATATAATGTGATGATTAACTTCATTTTGGAATCAAATATATGATGCAAGGTGACATAAGTGGGACAATTCTTTTAGAAATTCTTAACTAGTATCATTTGGGTGTGTTCCCTCTCTTAAATCAGCATGGGCGAGTTCCCTTATTCTGGGATAAGTACCTCAATTGAATCCTATGAGGGTTAGTGCATCATATCATTCAATTAAATGGATTTAGATATCCCCTTAGTGGGATAGAGATGGTATCCTCCATGAGGCCCAGAGTTGATCCTCATTCCCATTGTTATCCCTATTTAGGGTTCTTAGTATCACATGACCAATATACATGAGTGTGATCCCCTATCTAGAAGGCTAATATAATAGGGTTGTAGCATCCCCTAGAGGACCTAGGTGAGATACCCTATCTGTGCATCAATATCTTTCAAGTTACATCATGTATCCCTAGTTACGGTTCTTGGTATCACATGGCCATTATACATGGGCATGATCCCTTATCTAGAAAGTTAATCCAATAGGGTTTTACTATCCCCTAGAGGCCCTAAGTGAGATCCCCTATCTGTGCATCATTATATTTAGAGTTCCAATGTGTTCTTCCTAATGAAGAGTCTTGATGAGAAATTACTATTGGATGAGTTCCATTAGTGTTATCTAAACTCAAGGAGTGAGTTCTCCCATAATCAGGTGAGACCTTGAAGCCTTGAGAAGAATACTAGGCTGATGTGTGGTTTGGTTGAGAACTTTGAGACTAATTTCTAACTTTTAGTATATCTATATCCAAGGTTTTTTATCTATTTATCACTTATCTTGATTGATATATATTCTTGGTTATGAGATGAACCATATTTTATTATTTGTGTTTGGTGATTTTTGGGTTTCCTACTGAGTATGTTGTACTCACCCCTGCATGGAATATTTCCACACATGTCTTGTATTATGAAGATAGTAGGTAGTTTTACAATGTCCTAGGAGGATTAGGAGTAGGTGGAGCATGGTGATCTTGATGATCTGGTTAGTTCTAATTGTTCATTTTATAGTAGTTCCCTATTTACGTTTAGCAGGTTGGTCTTCTTTTAATTTTTTGGTGGGCTTGTATTTATACTTTTTTACTTTCCATTTTTATCATACTCTATCATGGGATAGATGTTACGCATACATTTTTACACATTCTTTTCATCTTTATACTGGTGTATAGAGATGTGTGTGTGTGTACATGTACATTAGGCTAATGCATCCCACATGTGTGATATACCTACTTGGCATTGGTCTCCAACCCCTGGCCTATTGGATGCGGGCTTGGGGTTGTAGAATCTTAGCCTTCTTCCAACCAGCCGGGCCCTGGTGGGTCGGGTCATTATAGAGTTGTATCAGAGGAGGTGGCTCTACTTTAGGACCAGATTCTATGAGACTGGTTTGGGAACTAGGGAAACAATTTTGAAGTGGTTCAAGTTAGGATCTCAAGCCACGATGTTTAGTGTTGGTGTGGTAGCCGATGCATCCATTCACTAAGACTTTGATAACCTGATTGTTGACTCAACACATGTAAAAAATAGTTATAGGAAAAAACATTGGTACATTCATCATATAAGAATGTGTTGTGGTTTCCATGTACTTCTTGAGTCATCTCCCCATATATACTCTTTGACCATGGTATGTCTTGATGACTTTCAAGATGTCTCCATGATGACAACCGGATAGGTTTCCAAGACAATGTCATGATGATGACTAGTTGAGTGATGATGCCTCAATTTAGGGACCCACTCATGAGGTATTTATTCTAAGCGGACATATAGTAGTGCTACCACCTATTAAGCGGTGATTATATCCTTTAGTGTATATGATGGATGATCGATGATATATTAGGAAGTCATTGAAACCAGAAGGTTAGGACAATGATACATGAAATCTTGACATGTTATATGAGTTCCAGTGATAGATACCACTTAGGTTTTGTGACACTAGAACCTCATGCAATGGATGATTAGACTAAGGTGATGGTCTAGGTTTTCTGGCTTGTGCGAACCCCTGAATGATAAAATAGTTTCACTTTCAATGAGTCTCCTCCATGGAAAAACAGTTGAATCTAGTGGTACTGATAGATGATTTACTTATGTTGTGTGCGCTTTAAAATTTACATAGTTATATATTTCCACAGGCTTCATGGTGATCCATACCCCCTTCTCAGGTGGTTGAGGATTGGATCAAACTTGTGGTGTGAATGTCTTTCTCGGTTTGGACCCCTATCAGTGATGGCCCTGGATGTGATAATTCTATAGGGTGATGTTGGGAATCGATAGAGAACTATTTTGGTGATGTTTGACATGAAGTCAGAGACACGAGGAAGATTAAAACTTCACTCATCAAGACCTGTTCTTGTGACGCAATCTAAAACTATACAGGTGAATCAACTTTGACTAAAGAAGATAGTGTCAAGGTGTGGAAAATGAGTTCCTTTGACTTGTGTGTTCAAGATTGTTTGGTGTGATAAGGTTTTAGAGAAATCCTTGGTCGAGGTGAATATGAAGAAAATGGAAGGATATATTTGGGCGATAGAATATTGTAACCTGAAGGCTTTAGGTGTGGTTTGAGGTATGATAGGTGTCTCATATGCTCCGTCTATAGTTTTAGTACATAGTTTTAAGCCACATTTCCTTAAACATATTCCTATCTAAAGGCCATGAAATACCAGTAGATACTTTTTGCTTGAACCTTGAGTTGGAGGATCCTACAAAGATGATCAATGATTTTCAACTTTTACCAAATGTGTCACTAGAATCTAGGAGAAGAGATCCCCACATGGGGTCTTTCTATATCGGCAGTGAGACATTATGATGTTTTCATTAGTGTGGATAGGTTTCCTACTATCCATGCCCATATGGATGTTACCAGTGTGGGTTACAATGTACCCAAGTTATTGGGATGAAGTTTTCTTTCTTTGGTGAGAAGGAATCTCAAAAAAAGTAGGATGATCTCAGGTTCATAAGGATATATCATCTTTATCAATTGGCTAGTGTAACCCTTGGAGTAGATAATTCTATGATATTTCAGTTCCTACAATGTGGTAGAGGTACAAGGATGTCTTCCTTAGGATGTTCCAGGCTTATCTTTCCATCAAGAGTTTGTTTTGTTCATGGAATTTCACTAGATACAACCCAATATTTTCCCCAAAACACTAAATAATCCAGTATAAACATAGGAGATAAGAGTGTGGTTGGAGGTTTTTTAGAGGTAGGGACTCATAATACCTAGTGTGATTTCCTAGTTAGCCTAGTGTTTCTCTCCTAGGAGGTGGATGAGAGCTTGAGTTTGGGTGTGGATTAATATCTCCTAAGATAGGTGACTATCAGGGAGGAGTATCCACCCTAGAGAATTGATGACTTATTTTCCTAGTGGTTAGAGGTGAAGTGGTTATATAATTTTCCCCTCAGGATAGGTTATCACCAACTCCAAGTTTGAGAGGAGGATGTACTGAGCATGGATTCATAGCGACACTATGGTTTCTTTGAGTTCTTAGTGATACCCTTTAGTGTATTGAACAACCTAACAGAGTTGTGGGACTTATGAACTAGATCCTTATCTATTATTATATTGGTTCTTGGTAGTCTCCTTCAGTGATATCTTTATATAATCAGAATCATAGGTGGATCATGTGATACACTTTAGGATGGTTCATAATGTGATCCAAGAATACCAGCCTTATAGAGAGCTCTCATAGAGTCAATTATGGATTCAGAAGGTATGATTCTTTGTATATGTATTCTCAGGAATGGGAGTGATAGTGGACCCAACAAGGGTTGAGGTAGTTCTAGCTAGAGAGACATCCAAGGGCATGGATATGGTATTATATTCCCACAGTAAAGTTTTACATCCATTAATATTAAGCAAGGTCAGGGATCATTTGACCTCTTGTAGTTATCCCTTGAGGGTGAGGATGGTGCAATGTTTCTCTAGTCAATGATTGTTACCCCACCACTTCTTCAATTAGTAAGAGAGGAAAAACTTAAGGATATCATTTACGAGATCTTTCATGACCAAATATCCATTGGATATGATATTGATGGATTTTATGAAGGTGGGGATCATTTCATTCTTGATTGAGGATGAACGGTGACACCATTCATGCTACAAAAAGAGATTATAAGTCAGTTTCTTTCCTTTAGTATTATACTCAGGAGAGGTGTGGTTGTACCAAGATCCTTCGACATCAGGATTGGTGTCCAAGGATATTGTAGATTTTTGTTGAGTTTTAATCTTTCCGTATTTCCTACTAATAGGTGGAGACCGAGGTTACCATATGGAATTATAAATGGGATAGTATCTTTGTGTTTTTTGTGATAGGGATTCCACAATCAGTGAGAGGTCATGATGCTACCTAAGTGATTGTAGACCAAATCACCAAGTTGGCCCACTCCCTAACCATCCAAGATCATAGCTTGGATAAAAGTTTGGGATACCTGTATGTGTAGAAGGTAATCTAACTTCATGGAATTCTCTTGACGATCATCTTAGAACATGATTCTTACTTCACATCATGATTATATATAGGATGTAGGAGGTCCTTGGGGCTCAGTTATGATCGATCACAAAGTTTCTACCCTAGACAAATGGCCAGGTGGAGCAAACCTTTCATGTTTTGGTGTGCATGATTCAGGTTTTCATGTTGCTTCTGGGTTATAATTGGGAGGATCATTAACCATCGGTGGATCTTACATATCATAATAGTTACCACTCCACCATAGGTGTAGTACCATTTTAGGCAACATACAGAATACCTTGTAGATCATTGATGTATTGGTTGGATCTAGTGGGAGACAACACTTGTGGGCCTAGAGTTGGTTCTATTGATGGCTGTGAAAGGTGCATCTCATCTAGGGGAAGATGAGGACTTCCCTGAGACACCAAGATTCCTTTTTGGACCAATAAATGAGGCCTTTGTAGTTTTATGAGGATATCACATATTTCGAGAGATATGACCTCTTCATGGGTTATATAGTTTTGGATATGGTAGCAAGTTATCACCAAGGTTCATAGAACCTATTACCAGTTATTGTGTTGTTTTAGTGAGGTGTTGTACTACTAGACCCTATGAATCTATTTATACTGGGAACACAATGTATTCCAAGATTTGTAGCTAAGGAGATATGTGCATGAATAATTGCACAATTTCGACCAATATGAGCTGGAAATTAAGGGTGGAGTTACCTTTTTGAAGTTCCTAGTGGTTCTTAAGAACCGATAGGAGAGAAGTCCCTTAATGGGATAGTGTTTCCCTTTAGTGTGTATTTTTTGATGGCATGGGAACCTTCGGGAGAGCTCCTAGGGATGAGAAAATCAGTTGGGAGCTTAGTATCTTCACCTGTCTGAGTAGGGTTTTCTCTTTTTATATTGAAAATCTCTACAGTGTGGAGAATTTAATGTCTATTTTTACTGTGTAATACTTTGAAATATTTCTAGGAATATTTTTAAAGTTAGGAACTAAGATGACATGAGATTCTGAGGCCCGGTGAGTCTGGAATTGATATTATAAAAATATTAAATATATTAATATAACACACAAACATTTTCCTGAAAAAGAGGAATATCTATTGAATAGAGTCTTAAATCAGAAATATGATACCTTTGTTGAGTTTAGGATGCATTTTTTACCCTAGGTGTGACCTAAGAATGATCAATGTAGGATGTTTGGTCAAGGAAGCCGTTGGTAGGTGTGTTAAGTGGATTAATTAATTAATTAATTAAATTAATTCATTAAATATTCATAACTTAATTCCCTCTAGAAATAACCTCTTATAGAGAATCTTTGGGGTTAGCCACATAAACTTGAAAGTATTTGATAGGATGTTTGGGAATTATTCATTGGAGGATCTGTATAGGAGAATGACCGATGATTGGATTGAGGTAGATCGAGAGGCAAAGAACACAATGGGTCTTCTTCATCATTATAAAACATGTTATTCACCAAATAAGGATCCAATCTCAAGGTAGGGTATTTTTTTTGCTTTTATCCCCATTTAAAATTTTATACAAACATGAATTAATCCTCTTTAAAATTTATTCACAGATTGGTATCTGTTGGTTCTATAATGTTTCATTTCTCATCCTAGATCTAGGAATTTGAGATTTATTTATTCACATTGATTATTTTTGATTTGATAACCTCATTAATTCTATTCAATCGATGATGGAGAAATGAAAAAAACTCTATTTGATGATAACTTTGTGGATTGTTCCTTTCTTCCTCTGTTCTTTGTGTTCATCATCGATAATCGGTTGATCGGTAATTCGATGATATCTTAGAGTACCGATCATCATGCATTCATTATTTGGCATAATGGACTGTATTCAATAATTCATATTTAGATTTTTGATACATGAAAAAGGTGTGGAAATGATTATGGGAACCCAAATTTTGATTGGGTATCGGTGGTTTGTGATCCAAATTGAGCAGATTTCTCCAGAGGAGTAATAGTTTATGTTTCTAAGAAATGGGTGGATGAAATACAACCACTAATGATGATGGCATTTGACATTGGTGCGGATGGTAGGATTCATGCAACCCAGGACGTGTGGTTGTTACACATAGAAATTATGGATGGTTTTTGAACAAAGAATGGTTGGAATCTTATTTTTGGCCGACTGTGGAGAAAAATGCATGTTATAATTATTTTTATCAATGATTACATGTGGTAGTTATTATTATTTTTAATAATAATAAAATGTGATGTTTTTATTTAAAATTTATTTAATAAATTATGATAATGAATCTAGAAGATTGAAGGTTCTGGGCGCAGTAGAAGCACATGGGTGGATGTGCCCACTTGGCCTTTTGTCATTAACAATGATCAATCCGGGATCAATATGATGATAAACGCCAGTCTTCATGGATCGAATCATATAAATGGACAAAGAAAAGGAAAGTCCCGGAACCACAAAGTAGGATCATTACAGTTTGATTATAATTAACTTAATCAATTTAAAAGAAATACCTTTTGGGTGTTCTTTCTTCGTTGATGTTCTTGATCACGTTCTGGTGTGATTCGTCGTTGTGTCATAGAATCCAAGTGTAGACTTCCTATAGCGGTGATACACACGTGTACCTCGTATCTCAGGACATCGCCAAAGGATTCTCCAGGTGCTAGCGTGGAGAAACCTTTGCTTGCGTTTTCTGCCTTAGATCATCTTGATCCGATGTAAGAGGATCTCTCTCGGTCTTGAGAGCGTTCTTGGAGGAAGAGGTTCTTTCGGCCTTGAAAGAATTCTCCAGAGATGTTGTGCACAACGACTCTCTTGTGTCTTGGAAAAGAGTTGGGGTTGTGAGGATATTTATAATCAGGTTTGATGTTGTAGAGTTATGACAATAAATAAACGTGTTACATGTTTTATTTATTTCATTGAATCTTATTTAAAACCACATATCAAATAATTAATTCCTTGACATGCGCCCATGCTAATCATAATAAATATCATTTAAAACAATATTATATCCTCAAAATCCTGACTGGAAAAACTACATGGAGTGTAATAATAAATACACGGCGTGTACTTGTTTTTTATTGAAAACTACACGGCGTGTACATTCAATGTACACAACGTGTATATCTGGTTTTCATTTATTCATTTCCTTTCCATAAAGAAAACTACACGGCGTGTAATAATTAATACACGACATGTACTTGTTTTCTATGAAAAACTACACGACATGTATATCTTGTTTTTCATTTCCTACTTCCTTCATCATTAAAATGATTTAGGCTTCCTTGAATAATTATTAAACCACGTACGGGAATAATATTTATTCTACTTGAGATACTTGAATACACTTAGTGTGTGACCCCATAGGCCTCTTTCTCGTTGGCATTAGGTGGTCTTGCCTAAAGTCCAAGATTACTGTCTAGCAATGGGTCAAGGAATCCAAGAGAAAGAAGTTGACTCCGCATTGACATATCACCACATACAAATGCTTACTGTGTAATTTAATCCCTTTGTCTCGATATCTCATCAAGCAGGTTTCATGACAGTGTCATAAACCTATATGCTTGATCTGTCATTCTTTGAATTCCTAAAATAAACTCGCTGTTTACACCATGGCCATGGAATTTCATGCAATAGTTCTATTTCAATCAAAGGGACGAGATATCAACTTCCATAAATGGAAGGGACAAATCCTTCCTCGACTTATCCATTAAAAACATGTCACTCGTGACGCACCCAACGTAACCTACTTCCCGCCAACTGTCTGTGTGACGGTTTTCATCAGTAAATCTAATTGTGCGAGTCATGACATGAGTTAATGATAATATTCCAGTCTAAGGACCATTACACATGCTCATAGATAGAAATGTCTGATGACACCAAGACATGCAGAATTGCTACTGGCGGGTCTGTTCTCATAATCTCCCATCTTGGAGATTACCAAGTGCGAACTTCATGAGAGAGATTCTCGTCTTCTTACGAGTACTCGCACATGACGGTCTGTATACTATGTGTCCTATCATAGTATGTCATCCAACCATAGAACTTTATTTAAGAATATTGTTATATCATTTCAAGGTTCTCATCATAGCGGGGATCTTCCATGACCTTATCAATGCAAAAAATATTCCAAGACATTATTATATTATAGTCATGCAAAACAATGAACAATATATAATAAGTGAACATTCATGTAATCAAAGTAAAAAACTGTTGGTTCTCAGGACACCAACCCTTACAAACTCCCACTTGGACTAGAGCCAACTGCCTATGACTTTTATTCCGCTAGACCTCACATGATGATCATGTTTCTGCTGAGTCAAGGCTTTAGTCAAGGGGTCTGCCACGTTGTCTTCTGTGGAAATACTGCTCACTGCAACTTCACCTCTCTGAGAAAAATCCCTCAAGAGATGATACTTCCAAAGTATGTTCTTTGTCCGCTGATGTGACCTTGGATCTTTTTCAAGTGCCACCACTGCAGTATTATCACAATAGAGTGTGATAGGATCTTTAATTCTCGGTACTACATCCAACTGTTGGATGAAGCTTCACATCCATACTTCTTCTTTAGCTACCTCAGAAGTTGTGATATACTCAGACTCCGCTGTAGAATCTGCCACCACACTTTTCTTTGAGCTCTTCCAGCTCACTGCACCTCCATTCAAACTGAATATGTATCCAGTCTGTGACTTCATGTCATCTTGATCAGTCTGAAAACTAGCATCTACATGTCCTTTGATGACTAGTTCCTCATCTCCTCCATAAACCAGGAACATATCCTTAGTAATCCTTAAATACTTAAGGATAGTTTTAACTACTATCCAATGGCGGTCTCCTGGATCAGCTTGATATCTTCCTACCACACTTAATGCTTAAGCAACATCTAGCCTCGTACATAGCATAGAATACATGACTGACCCAATCAAGGATGCGTAAGGGATCCTTTCCATTATCTTTATTTCCTCATGTGTCTAAGGACACATTTTCTTGGAAATATGAATGCCATGTGACACTGGCAACAATCCCCTCTTGGACTGTTCCATAATGAATCTCTTCAGTATCTTGTCAATGTATGTACTTTGACTTAGGCCCATCATTCTCTTGGATCTATCACGATGGATCTTGATCCCAAGAATATATGCTTCCTCACCCAAGTCTTTCATGGAGAAACATTTATGCAACCATGCCTTAACTGACTGTAAGACAGGTACTTCGTTTCCAATTAGAAATATGTCATCAACATATACTATTAGGAAAATGACTGCACTCCCACTAAACCTCTTGTAGACACAAGGCTCACATTCGTTCTTAACAAATACAAATTTCGTTACAGCTTCATCAAAACGAATGTTCCATGACCTTGATGCTTTCTTTAATCCATAAATGGATTTCTGCAACTTGCATACCTTGTTGGAATCCTTTGGAGTCACAAACCCTTTAGGTTGTGTCATGTAGACATCTTCCTGGAGGTTCCCATTAAGCAAAGTTGTTTTGACATCCATTTTCCAAATTTCATAGTTATGGTAAGCAACAATGGACAATAGGATTCTGATGGATTTTAGCATTGCAACCGGTGAAAAGGTTTCATCATAGTCAATTCCTTGACGCCGTCTAAAACCTTTTGCAACCATTCGTGCCTTATAGGTGCTGACTTGCCCCTCCATGTCCAGTTTCTTCTTGAATACCCATTTATTACCAATATGATTTACATCAACTGGAGGATCTACCAAAATCCCGACTTGGTTTTGGTACGTGGAATCCATTTCAGAATTCATGGTTTCTTGCCAATTGGCAACATTTGTGCCTTCAACTGCTTCCTTTTAGGTAAGAGGATCATCATTGTCAACCAATAATGAGTCACCATCCTCGGTGACAAGAAAACCATATCGTTATTGTTCTCTCACCTCTCTCATGCTCCTATGCAGTTCTTGTGTCTCTGTAACAGATTGTTCTTCCACGGGGCTTTGTGGAATCTGTTATTGTACCAAATCCTGTGTATATTGAGCCTCGACTTCATCGAAGTCTATCTCGCTCCCACTATCTCTTTTGTAGATGTGCTCCCTCTCAAGGAATATGGCGTGTCTTGCCACTATAACATTTTTTTCTGAGGGGTTGTATAGATAATATCCCCTTGTTTCCTTGGGATATCCTATAAAGATACACTTTGTGCCTCGGGGTGAAAGTTTGTTACCTGAAGAGGCCTTAACAAATGCTTCGCTACCCCACACATGTAAATTCAATAACATGGCTTTGCGTCCACTCCATAACTCGTATGTAATACCATTTATCGATTTAGTTGGTACTTGGTTTAGTATTTGTGCTGCTTTTTGTAATGAATATCCCCAAAAGGATAATGGAAGACTCGCATGACTCATCATTGATCTCACCATGTCCAACAGGGTGTGGTTCCTCCTTTCACTTACACCATTCCACTACGGTCTGTAAGGAGGAGTGAGTTGATATAGAATCCCAAACTCCTGTAAGAAATCAATGAAGTCCTGATTAAGGTATTCTCATCCTCTGTATGAGTGGAGTTTCTTAATATTCTTACCAATCTGGTTCTCAACTTCATTCTTGTATTCTTTGAACCGATCAAAATAATCTGACTTATACCTCATTAAGTAGATATATACATATATACTAAAATCGTCAGTAAAAGTTATGAAGTACGAGAACCCACCCCTTGATTCAACTAGAAATGGTCCACACACATCTGTGTGAACTAATTCTAGAAGCTCTTTATCCCTTCCAGCTTTCCCACTAAATGGGGCTTTGGTCATTTTGCCTTGTAGACATGCATGACATACACCAAGTGGTTTTAGTTCGAAAGAATCTAAATACCCATCTTGATGTAATTTTGTCAAACATTTCTCATTGACATGACCTAGCCGGTGATGCCAAAGTTGGGTGTGGTATGAGTCATGTGAATTAACTTTTTCATCAATTTCCATTACTTGGTTTGTGTAGTCTAACATATAAAGGTCGTTATATAAATGTGCCCTACCAAAACAAATGCTATCTTTATAAAAGTAGCAACATCCACTTCCAAACTTGAAGATGAATCCATCAGTATATAATATGGATACTCAAATAATGTTTTTGGTTACAGAGGGTACATAATAAAATCCTTTCAAAACCAAGAACATCCCTGTAGACAATGTGAGGTGGTAGTCTCCGACAGCTACAACAGCGAGTCTGGCTCCGTTGGCTGCTCGTAGATCTACCTCCCATTGATCAATCTTCTTGAATATACTTGGTTCCTATATTTGGATACATATGTGAGCAACACAAGTAGTATCTAATACCCAATTTGTAGAAACAGATAGATTTCATTCGATGACAAACGCACCTGAAGCTTCCCCTTGCTTCCTAGGCTGGGTGCAGTTTTTCTTCCAGTGGCCCTTCTTGCCACATGCGAAACAAACAACATCTTGTTCCTTTGCCTCCCCTTTGATCTTCCTTTTCTTGGAAGGCCTTGAAGAAGCTTTGGTCTTAAAGCTCTTTGCCTTCCCTTTACTTTTATTCACCATAAGGACAGAAGGATTTTCAGGCTTCATGTCATTATCTACTTGGCGAATAAGGATAAGAAGATCAGATAGAGACTTCTCAATGTTGTTCATGTTGAAATTAACAACAAAGTTCGAGAAGCTCTGGGGGAGTGATGCAAGAATGAGATCGGTGCACAGTTCTTCGGGGAGTTTAAACCCTAGAACCTCCAAGCTCTCAATGTAGCCAATGAGCTTGACTACATGAGGCCCAGCTGGGGGCACCCTCTCCAAGCTTGCTCTGAAATAGAGACTTGGAGATCTCAAACCTTTCCTATCTTTCTCTCTCTTGGTATAGACCACAGAGGTTCTCAAGCATGCTATAGGAATCCATGTCTTCATGAGACTTCATGAGCTCACTAGACATCGATGACAGCATCAAACATTGAACATCTAGAGCGTTGTTCAAATGTTGATCATAGACCAGGAAATCTTCATCACTCGCCCCTAGGGTAGGGGAATCAGGAAGTGAGGACTCCAGCACGTAAAACTTTCGTTCATGGCATAGGATAACCCAAAGGTGCCTAAACCATTCCCGAAAGTTACTACCGGTGAGGATATTGTCTTTGTCCAGAATTGATTGTAGAGAAAATGTGGTTGACGAGTTTGTCATTTCGATTCTACAATTAAAAGAGAAAATTTATTTGTACTTTCTTGATTACATTTTATGAGAAATAATGAATTTATTAATTCTCCCACTATTTTATCAAGTCCCAATGGCCCTCACCATTGAACTCGGAATGTATAGTTGCTTTGACATTCTAGTGGCAAGGATCCATATTCCCTTTCTCATAACCCCAACAAGGGTTGGTCAAGCTATTTGAAGGTATTTAGGTAGGAAGGTCTTTGCCAACTATGAGCTTACAGTTCCTTGATCTGTTGAGTGGACTCCCCAATCCTGAAATCCTGACTTGGATTTCCTCAACTCTTGCCTCCAATATTACATCAAGTCTAGAAAGGGCTACTCCTCTTGATGTAATATGGTTAAGTCTACCCAAAACCTTTCATAAGGGATTCCTTTATAAAAGTAAGTGTCCCAACAAGGGTTGGTCAAACACATAGTTTTATTGAGTCTTTCCCTTAATCATGTAACTGAAGGCTTGGTCTGACTTAATATGGTATTGAGGGATTTTAATCTTTTATGCATAGTTTCGCATTATCACATGCTTGTTAATATTAAGTGATACTTGATTAAGTTATTAACCATGTTTCGATAATTTTTACGCATATTCTGGTTTTTTATTTTATTCCATCTTTGCATGCTCATTCATTTTATTAATTATGTGATCGTGACAACACATACATAATAAATAAACCATGCAATCAGACATAAATAAAATAAGATGTCATGATCACGAGCTTCTATTGGTTAGCTTATCTAGTGGTTTTTATAAGCTAACCCTGACCTAGGGAAAAAAACCTTGAACCCTGTGGTTCGTGTTTTGCAGCTCCCACCTTTCCAACTTTGTATCTTCTTGCGTCGGTTTCGCCTCAGCTTCGGTATTTGAACCGTATCCTCCGACTTGGGAGATCCTCCATTAGATGGTGTTTACATTAAAGAAACCATGGGCACACATGACCTACATTTTATTGGAAGAAGGCTCACATGCCAACAAATTTAAATTTAATCAAATTTAAATGAAACCATACACACATACAAAGGGTCTTTGGTCTAACTCATGATCATCCATATCATGCAATGACATTTACGCATATTTAGAATTCAAATTCTTTTAATCGTTCTTTCATTTAAGATAAGTCGCACTCGAATTAAATTAATTATGATCTTATAATTAATCAATTATTTATCTTAAATTCCTTTCTAAATTTCCTTGAGATTCTTCTCATCCATATTCCTTGTACAAGTCTTTATACTTTTGGAGGAAACTTGGTGAAATTTCTGGAAAGTACACGGCGTGTATTTCTTTTCACCTTTTATCCAAAGTACACGTCGGGGGATTTGGCGTGTTTTTCTGTACTTTGGAAATTTTGGAGTACACAACATGTAGATAAATCATACCCGGCGTGTACTTCCTTGTTACGCGGTAACTGGCCTGGCGATCCCTTGTACGCGGTACGCGGCTTATCCTTATACACGGTTTCACCTGGGCCGGAATGGATTACACGGCGTGTTGCTCCAACATACACACCGTGTATTCCGGTTCCACACGCCGTTCAATTATGGTCAACACAGTGTGATTAATACCTAGGCATATTCAATTCACACGGCATGGTTTAGCGGACCAGTTCCGGTTCATTGAACCTAAGTACACGGCGTGTAGTTTTAATTACACGCCGTGTAATCCTGTGTTGTACAGACAAAAAGAGCGGCTCCTCCGGATGAGTTCCTCGTTTTTATTTTAATCAAAAATTAAAATTAAAAGGTTGTTTATGTGATATGAATTGAGAAACGAAGGAGGAAGAATAGATCTCGTTTATTCAGATTAATAGAATGATATATTTCTAATTGAATAAAATATAAATGCATAAATTATCAACGAAAATTAAATAACTATAATCAATGTTGTAACCACCCTCTGATACCATTTGAAGGTTCCGAGCGTAGCGGAAGCACTGTTGGTCGGAAGAAGCAAGGAAGAAAAAGATGGGGGGTGAATTGCCTTTTAAAAAATTGATTAACAATTTAAAAATCAAAGTATAAATGCAGCGGAAATAAAGAGGCAAGACACACAAAATTGATAACGGAGTTCGGCCAAAAACCCGGCCTACGTCTCCGCTCCCAACTCAACCGTTGAGAGATTCCTACGGCTTGCTTTTCAATGGTTTTAGCAAGAAACCCACTAGGCTTTGAGGTAGCACTAGGACCTATTACAGCTTGCTTTTTGTGGTTTAGCAAGAACCCACTTGCTTTTAATGGTTAAGCAAGAACCCACTAGTCTTTTTACGGGTGAAGACTAGCTCACCGAGACACAAGCCTTTTAAAGGAAAAGCTTGAGAAAACCTCTTCACACCTTAGTGGTGGTGTGAGAACCCAAAGAAAGAGGGGATGAGAAAAGGGTTGGGGTTTGTAGGCACAAACCCAATTTTAAAGCTCAAAATAAATAAAACAATAAAACCCGTAATGGAGAAGCCTTGAGCGCCTTTGATTGATTGATGATGTTTGAGGGCCGCTTCCAAGCTTCTATGGAGGTTCTCTTGGATGTGGAAGTTGTTGGAGCACTTTGGGTTCCCTTGGAACAATCCGTCGGAGCTTCGCCAAAGATGTAAAAATGTGTCCGGTGGCTTGTGTGACGTTCCGGGGCTTCCTAGGCCTTTATTTATAGGCTAGGAACCTTCAAGTATCCGTTGGAGGTCTTTGGAGCCGTTGGAAAAGGCCTCGGAGCCGTTGGAGGCCAAAAAGGAGTTGACTGGTCAAAGCCAACGGCTAGTTTGACTGGTCCACCGGCTGGCCGGTGCCTTGACAGTGGCTGAGAATTCTGGTCCAGGCTCCACCGGTCGACCGGTGCCAGAGCCACCGGTCGACCGGTGGTGAGGCAGTAGCAAACCCTGTTCAGTCTGGGTGCCACCGGCTGGCCGGTGCTGAGGCCACCGGTTGGCCGGTGGTAAGGCAGTGGCTCCCTCTTGAGTGCAGGTGCCACCGGCTGGCCGGTGGTCTGGATTTCAGTCCATTTGCCAGCTTTCTTTCTTGGCCCAATTCCTTGGCCACCTGATTTGATTCCTATCAACCAAAAACACTTGAAAGAGGATTAGATAAATATGAGGGTGATTGTGATCATGAAAATAAAACCTTGAGGGGTACGAGAGGTACAACAATCTCCCCCTATTTTGATGATCACAATCACCAAAACAATTAATGTAAAATTCTGAAATTGAAAGGAAATTCTAAGCACGATGAAAAAGGATTCTCCCCCAATCAATCAAGAAATTACTCCCCCTTTGTGATTATCAAAATAGAATGGGGCATAAAACTTGATTGAGGGATATATTTGAAAAACAAGATTTTAAACCAATTGACAATAATACCAATTGTTGAAAATTTTGAAATGAAAATTGAATAACAGTTTGAATTGAAAGTTTTGAATCAAAAATTGAATTGAAAATTTTGAATTGAAAATTTTGAAACCAAGAGTTGAAATTGAAAGTTTGAATCGAAAATTTTGAAATTACAAAAAGGCTTAAATGATCCTAACTCCCCCTAAATAAAAACAAAAAGTCACCGGGGAGAGGGATTTTGGAAAGAGATGATTTTAGGCCCGGAGAGACTCGCTAAGAGGGATTTTTCAATCCACACTTGCCTCATGGCGGGTCTTCTCCTATAAAATTCGTCCGAATAAAAAATCGATTTGGGCCTACCATACCGGGCATTTTTGCAATTACATTCATATATCATGTGCCCGGGTTTTTTACAATAATTACAAAATTTAAAACTAGAGCTCCCCCTTACAAAAACAATTGGAGCATGGGAGGAGGAAGCTTGGTTGGTGTAGCCAAGTCCATGTGTGGTTCTAGAAACACGTTGAGAACCAAGGAGATTGGACAAATTTTGTTCACCTTGGGTGAACTTGGCTAGGGTCTCTCTTAGATCTTTGATGGTTGATTCCATAGAATCAACATTTGGAAAATTTTGGATTTTGAGGGAGAGTTCCTCCTTCTCTTTGAGAAGTTGGTCTTTTTCGGAGGAAAGTTTTTTGAAATTCTTTTTCAAAGCGACAAATTTTGAAGATAAAGCATGAAAACCTTTTTCCAATTGATCTCTTGCGTGCGAGAGTTCTTCATAGGATAAATGATTCAATGAATTAGAAGAACTAGAAGAGGAAGAGGAGGAAGAGGAGGAAGATACCTCATGTTTTGCCATTAGGCATTTTGTACATTGGTCGCTCGAGGAGGAGGAGGAGGATGAAGAGGTGGAGCTATCACTCCATGTTGCCTTTGAAGCCTTCTTCTTCACCTTCTTGGCCCTTTTCTTGTGAGGTGGGCAAACGGGCTTGATCTTTTCGTCGGGTTCTTGCTTTTGATCGGATTTTTGCTTTGGAGCCTCGTTAGTACCTTCATAGGTTAGCTCTAAATATTTCCAAATATCATGAGAAGATGTGCAAGAAGAAATACAATCAAAAACATTACGGTCTAAGCCACAATGAAGAGCATTCATGGCTTTGCCATCAAGCTCAAAATTTGCAATGTCTACGGGGGTCCATTGAGATTCATCGGGAGAAGAAAGGGTGAAACCATGCATGACAATTTTAAAAATATGATAACCAATGCTTTTAAGAAATGTGGTCATGCGGGTTTTCCAAAAAGAATAATCGGCTCCATCAAAGAATGGAGCACGATCCAAAGAAAAACCTTCGGGGGATTGAGAGGAAGAAGCGATAGAAGCCATCAAAAAAATAGGATCTTTAATTTGAAACCGGTTAGGGAATTATTCAAATACTCCCACTGATACCAATTTTTGGTCGGAAGAAGCAAGGAAGAAAAAGATGGGGGGTGAATTGCCTTTTAAAAAATTGATTAACAATTTAAAAATCAAAGTATAAATGCAGCGGAAATAAAGAGGCAAGTCACACAAAATTGATAACGGAGTTCGGCCAAAAACCCGGCCTACGTCTCCGCTCCCAACTCAACCGTTGAGAGATTCCTACGGCTTGCTTTTCAATGGTTTTAGCAAGAAACCCACTAGGCTTTGAGGTAGCACTAGGACCTATTACAGCTTGCTTTTTGTGGTTTAGCAAGAACCCACTTGCTTTTAATGGTTAAGCAAGAACCCACTAGTCTTTTTACGGGTGAAGACTAGCTCACCGAGACACAAGCCTTTTAAAGGAAAAGCTTGAGAAAACCTCTTCACACCTTAGTGGTGGTGTGAGAACCCAAAGAAAGAGGGGATGAGAAAAGGGTTGGGGTTTGTAGGCACAAACCCAATTTTAAAGCTCAAAATAAATAAAACAATAAAACCCGTAATGGAGAAGCCTTGGGCGCCTTTGATTGATTGATGATGTTTGAGGGCCGCTTCCAAGCTTCTATGGAGGTGCTCTTGGATGTGGAAGTTGTTGGAGCACTTTGGGTTCCCTTGGAACAATCCGTCGGAGCTTCGCCAAAGATGTAAAAATGTGTCCGGTGGCTTGTGTGACGTTCCGGGGCTTCCTAGGCCTTTATTTATAGGCTAGGAACCTTCAAGTATCCGTTGGAGGGCTTTGGAGCCGTTGGAAAAGGCCTCGGAGCCGTTGGAGGCCAAAAAGGAGTTGACTGGTCAAAGCCAACGGCTAGTTTGACTGGTCCACCGGCTGGTCGGTGCATGGCCACCGGCTGGCCGGTGCCTTGACAGTGGCTGAGAATTCTGGTCCAGGCTCCACCGGTCGACCGGTGCCAGAGCCACCGGTCGACCGGTGGTGAGGCAGTAGCAAACCCTGTTCAGTCTGGGTGCCACCGGCTGGCCGGTGCTGAGGCCACCGGTTGGCCGGTGGTAAGGCAGTGGCTCCCTCTTGAGTGCAGGTGCCACCGGCTGGCCGGTGGTGTGCCACCGGCTGGCCGGTGGTCTGGATTTCAGTCCATTTGCCAGCTTTCTTTCTTGGCCCAATTCCTTGGCCACCTGATTTGATTCCTATCAACCAAAAACACTTGAAAGAGGATTAGATAAATATGAGGGTGATTGTGATCATGAAAATAAAACCTTGAGGGGTACGAGAGGTACAACAAGCACATGGGTGGATGTGTCCACTTAGATTTTTTCCATTAACAATGATCAATCCGGGATCAATATGATGATAAATGCCAGTCTCCACGGATCGAATCACAGAAATGGAAAAAGAAAAGGAAAGTCCCAGAACCACAAAGTAGGATCTTTACAGGTTGATTATAATTAATTTAATCAATTTAAAAGAAATACCTTTTGGGTGTTCTTTCTTTGTTGATGTTCTTGATCACGTTCTGGTGTGATTCGTTGTTGCATCGCAGAAGCCAAGTGTAGAATTCCTCTAGAGGTGATCCACACATGTACCTCATATCTCGGGATGTCACCAAAGGATTATCCGGGTGCTAGCATAGAGAATCCTTTTCTTTTGTTGTCCACCTTAGATCGTCTTGATCCGATGGAAGAGGATCTCTCTCGGTCTTGAGAGAGTTCTTGGAGGAAGAGGTTCTTTCGGCCTTGAAATAATTCTCCAAAGATGTTGTTCACAATGATTCTCTTGTGTCTTGGAAAAGAGTTGGGGTTGTGAGGATATTTATAATCAGGTTTGAGTTTGTAGATTTATGACAATAAATAAATGTGTTACGCGTTTTATTTATTTCATTGACTCTTATTTAAAACCCAATGTTGAATAATTAATTCCTTGACATGTGTCCATGCTGATCATAATAAATATCATTTAAAACAATATTATATCCTCAAAATCCCGACTGAAAAAACTACATGGCGTGTAATAATAAATACACGGTGTGTACTTATTTTTCATTGAAAACTACACGGCGTGTACAATCAATGTACATGGCGTGTATATCTTGTTTTCATTTATTCATTTCCTTTCCATAAATAAAACTAAACGGTGTGTAATAATTAATACATGGCGTGTACTTGTTTTCCAGGAAAAACTACATGGCGTGTAATCTTTAATACACAACGTGTATATATTGTTTTTCATTTCCTTCTTCCTTCATCATTAAAACGATTTAGGCTTCCTTGAATAATTATTGAACCACATACAGGAATAATCTTTATTCTACTTGAGATACTTGAATACACTTAGTGTGTGACCCTCTAGGCCTCTTTCTCGTTGGCATTAGGAGGGCTTGCCTAAAGTCCAAGATTACTGTCTAGCAACGGGTCAAGGCACCCAAGAGAAAGAAGTTGAAGCTGCATTGACGTATCACCACATATGAACACTTAATGTGTAATTTAATCCCTTTGTCTCGATATCTCATCAAGAAGGTTTCATGGCAGTGTCATAAACCTATATGCTTGATCCGTCGTTCTTTGACTTCCTGAAATAAACTTGTCATTTACACCATGGCCATGGAATTTCATGTTACAGTTCTATTTCAATCAAAGGGCCGAGATATCAACTTCTATAAATGGAAGGGACAAATCCTTCCTCGACTTATCCATTAACAACATGTCACTTGTGATGCACCCAACGTACCCTACTTCCTGCCAACTGTCTGCATGATGGTTTTTGTCAGTAAATATAAGTGCGCGAGTCATGACACGAGTTAATGATAATCTTCCAGTCTAAGGACCATTACACACGCTCGTAGATAGAAATGTCCGATGACACCAAGACATACAGAATTGCTACTAGTGGGTCTATTCTCATAATCTCCCATCTTGGAGATTACCAAGTGCGAACTCAATGAGAGAGAGTCTCGTCTTCTTACGAGTACTCTCAGATGACGGTCTGTATACTATGTGTCCTATCGTAGTATGTCATCCAACCGTAGAACTTTATTTAAGAATATTTTTATAGCATTTCAAGGTTCTCATCATAGCGGGGATCTGCCATGACCTTATCAATGCAACAAATATTCCAAGACATTATTATATTATAGTCATTCAGAACAATGAACAATATATAATAATTGAACATTCATGTAATCAAAGTACAAAACAGTTGGTTCTCAGGACACCAACCCTTACAGAGATAATCTTGGGAATTTCTCTCATTCCCTTTAAATAGGGTTTAAAATAATAATAATAATAATAATATATTATTATTATTATTATTTTGTTTGGTTATGGAATCTTATTTTGGTCATAACTTATTCACGTGACATCGGATTGGTGATCCGTCTATAGCATCATGATCATGGTATCAAAGAATATGATTAAATATCAATAATAGATATTTAATTCAAACTCATGGCTTAATCCCATGAAGCGTCGTACGTACATGTTATAATAAAAATGCATCTTTTTCCCGGGCATCTATTTTGGGCAAGTAACTAGCCCATCCCAAGTATTTTTACTTGATGATATCAATGGTGTGGTCTATTTATCCAGTCATGGATACTTACAATGACATATTAGTGGATTTGTATTTTAGCCCAATGGACCGAAAAAAGAGCCTCCTTCATTCTCCAAACTTGTGGAAAAACTCAGATTTGGGCCCAAGAATAGTTTATCCTGAGCAGTTTTCTATGTAGAATGTGATTATGACATTAGTTTTGGAATAAGAGATATGATGTGAGGTGGAATAAGTGAGGCAATTCTTTTAGTGATGCTTAACCAGTATTGGTTGGGTGTATTCCCTCTCTTAGATCAGCATGGGTGAGTTCCCTTATTTTGGGATGTGTTCATCAGTCCACCCCTATGAGGGTTAGTGCAGTATACAATCCTATACATTGGATTTAGAGATCCCATAGGTGGAATAGATCCATTATCCTCCGTGAGGCCCATATTTTATTCCCATTCTCATTATTATCCATATTTAGGGTTCTTGGTATCATGTGACCAATATACATGGGCATGATCCCCTATATATAGGTTAAACTAATAGGGTTATGATATACTCTAGAGGACCTTATCAAGATTCTATATTTTTGTATTGAAATATTTTTATTTCCATCATGTATCTCTAGTTAGGGTTCTTGGTATCATGTAACCAACATACACGAGCGTGATCCCCTGTCTAGTAGGTTAATCCAGTAGGGTTGCGGTATCCTCTAGAGTTCCTAAGTAAGATCCCCTATCTGTGTATATTTCACTTTAGAGTTATAATGTGTTCTTACTAATGGAGAGGCATGATAAGTAATACATATCATATGGGCACCAATAATGTTATATAAACCCAAGGAGTGAGTTCTCCCACAATAAGGTGTGGCCTTGAATCCTTGTGAAGAATCCTAATCTGATGCCTTTGAAACTAGTTTCCTACTTTGAGCATATATATATATATATAGGTGTTTGTTATCTATGTATCACTTATATTTATTAACATATCTTCATGGTTATGATCTAAACCATATTTGATGCTTTATTTTTGGTGATTTCAGGGTGTCCTACTAAGCATGTTGTACTCACCCCTACATGGGCTATTCCCACATGTGTTGTGTCTTATGTAGATGAAAAATAGTTCAAAAATGTCCTAGGAGGGCTCGGAGAAGGAAAATCATGGTGATATTTATGAGCCGGTTAGTTCCAGGAGTGAATTTGAAAGTAGTCCCCTATTTAATTTTTTCGGGTTGGATTTATTTTCAGTTTTTGGTGGGATTATATTTATCCCTTTTGTACTTTCCATTTTTTCATACTCTATTATGGGATAGATTTTATGAATGAATTTTTACATATTTTATATTTTTATCATTATACTAGTGTATGAAGATGCGTGAGTGTGTATAGGTATATTAGGCTAATGCCTCCCATGTTTGTGAATTGCCTACTTGGCACTGGTTTCCATCCCCTATCCTATTGAAGGTAGGATTGGGGTTATTTCGGGTCTAAATTTTTCTAGATAGGTGAGACCTGATGGATTGGGTCGTTACATAATCTCCCTAGTAATAAAGAAGGATGTGGATCTCAATGAGGGAGAGGCAATGGAATTCCATAAAATTAATACTCTTTTTTCCATTCTCTTTAAGACAATTAGCTACTACTGAGACAATATTTCAAACACTTTGATACCCATTGGATTGGAAGGTGTTGATTAGGGGGATCCATCCCTAACCTCACCATGTAGGGATACAGAACCTACTGATATGGTTCTTTTTAGGGAGGTGTAAGAGAAAATAACTACCAAATCAAAGCCTTAGTTACCAGAAGTCAGTCCTATTGTAGAAGTTATTGTTCAAAGATGATATGATGATGTTGTTGAAGATACTGAATCCATTCAGTATGTTGATCTAGCTGATATAGTTCAAGAGGAAATTCCAATTGAGACTTTTCCTAGTGTTTCATCTATTGATCAAAGAGCATAAGCTGAGTTTAAGCTTCAGACAGTTGATCCAACTCTTCCTAGATCACCTGTTGGTAGAGATAGAACTAGAGATGTGGTTATAAAGACTACTGATCATTATTATACACCACCCATTCCATTACCTCCTCCTTTTGTGTATGAGGATTCACCTTTTATAAGTAAGATATTTAACAATTATGAAATGAAAATATTTTCTTTTACTCTAATGAATGAGTTTGATAATATCAAAGGATATTATAATGAGTTAAAGAAGGAATTGATATCCTCCAAGGATGAGATCAAACAAATCAAGTAGAGTTCTATTTCAAAATTTGATTTTGATAAGTTATTTGGGATCATGGAAACCCAAATAGATTTTATCAAGCATCTTCAGACAATCCCTTTTATGAATTAAGTTATTTCTAAGATATGTGCAAAATAACTCAAGGATTTGAAAACCTAAGTTATTAGGTTGGAAAACTTATGTTCCTCCAAGTTTGAGTTTAATGATCTTTGAGTGATAGTTTCATATAAATGATGCATGATTCAAAACCATGCTATGGACCAATATGATATTTCATAGAATGCAGTGTATGAGATTCAAAGTTTTAAGTCTTAAATAAAGGATTGTATAATTTTAAGATTATAGTGGTAAGTCATTTTGATTTTCTAAAGAAGTTTCAACCAACTAACACATTCTCTTAATCTTCACCTTCAGTGATTCCTAAATTTTAAAATAAGTTTGATCATATTTTTTATGAGTTTAATTTTGCATCCTCTTGGATTAAATCTCTTTAGTGTGATATGTTCACACCTATCATGATGTAATATTTAAAGAATGGTCTTTTGGGTGAGTTTTAGGACACCTAAGAAGATATTAGAAATATTGGTGTTGTAATTAACATGAACTTGAATGAATTGGTGGGGTATATTGAATAGTTTATTAGTGGAAAGATAAAATAGATCTTGAAAGTATCATAATATATTTAAAGGATGATAGCTAGGTCAATTGGTCTAGTAACTAGAAATTATCAATGCATTACAAATTTTATAGTAAATATTTTTGAGGAATTTTAAGGGTTGTACTCTGAAGAGGATTTCAGTTCCTCATAGCCTGAAGTAACTCCATCAGTTCTAGTTGTTAATATAATGAAAGAGCCTGTTGTGTTCAAGCCTCTCATAATTATACCTTTAGCGCAACCAGTAGCCCCTGCGGTACCTGCCAGAGTTTCACCTGAGCCTAATGTTTCTACTACTAGTGATCTAGTTTCTCAAACTTCTTATAGTGATTTTTAGGAGGTATCTAAAGGTTTAGTAGATAAAATATACAATTTGTAAAGGAAGCTACAATTTATGAAAGGAATACTGGTTAGAGTGAAAGGATTTGTTGATCGGATTATGAAGAAGTTATACTTATACCTTCTAGAAGATTCATATCATTATTAGTATTTTACCTTATTTAGTGCTCCTAAAAGTTTTTCCTTTGTACTAATTTAATCCTTCAAAGTAATTCTGAATAATGGCCTATTGATCGTATAATGATTCACTATTCATTTCCACCCTTACACCACTGTTTTAAACTGGTTTTGAAATGAATATTCCAAATATAATAATAAATTCCACTTCATGTTTGATTCAATGATTTAATTTTTATTACTTTTAAATAGATAAATTTTACTTTTTTTTGTGTCTATACTATAGGAGGAGGTTATTTGGAGAACCCATGATAGAATTCAAGCAAAACGAGCCAAACTACGTAAGAGACCAAACATGCACGTGGACATAAATATGCATTGTGGATAATAAGTGCATCTAATTGGGATAAAAATTAGTGTACATATGAAAAAACACATGGTATAAATTTATTAGGAAGACCATGGATCCCAATTCATCCATTTATAGTCCCAAAATAGGACCACAATATGAATAAATTCTAGGCGGGACAGATTGGAAAACCCTTATGTATTTGGGTCATAACTTGGGCCTCGAAACTCCAATAGGAATGATTCCACCTCCATTAGACAACCAAATATAATTCCCACCTCTTCACCAAATTTTAATTCATTTTAACACGTTTTTTCAGCTAAACATCAGGATAAATAAGGATAAATAAGTCTGCCATGAATAGTCACCTAGTCTCTTATGCACTTGACTTATTTTGTGGAAAGTGTGGTGTATTTGTCCATAAAATCACCCCTCACCCTTATTATATCATGTTTCACTACCAGGGGTAAGGGTGAGTCTAACTTGAGATCTCTCTTCTTTCATCTTAGTTCTCTTCTCCCTCATGTACTTTAAGCCTCTTAGTGATCAATTTGGGGGGTATCCTTTGTTGTAATCCCGAGCTCCATATTTATAATATTCATAAGATAATTTAATTTCAAGGGTTTTTTGTTAATTGTTATTAATTTATACCTTCTTAATTTGTGTTTATTCTGGTATGATAAAATAAAAATCAAATGAACAAGAATCCTCATACTTCCATGCGTAACTTGGATCTTGTGATGATTTGAGTGCGGTTGCCTCTTTTCTCACCCCTTCCCTTTCATGAGTGTGAAAATGGATTATGTCATTTGATAAATTCCAGGAGATTGAACCCATGACTATTCATGTTCTTATCTATTGGAATATTTTATCATTGACACAAATCTGGTCATCTCATCACGTTGTTGATGTGATGCCTTGATTGAGTTCTATTTTTACATCAATTCAAATTTGTTGATTTCAAGTGGTCACTGATAATAAATATCGTTGATTAATAAAATACTATGTGGTAACCTAATAATAACTCACATAACATACTGGTTTCAGTGTGTATAAATCAAGGAATCAATGATCCTTCCCATTCCCTTGAGAGCGATGACAGATTGAGCATCAATGGACACTTACCTGGGTTGATCACAATTTCTCTATCTCGTTTCTCTCACTTAGTAATATAGTTTAAATTTATATTTTAAAATAAATGAACCATAAGATTTATAAATTCTACTTCTCCTTTTATTTTCAAAATTATAACCCTCATTTTGTAATTAATTATCTAAGGATCTGCCGAGGGACGACCTAGGGTTGCTGCTATACTGCAGAAATTCTAGTTAAAAATTAACATCTAATTTGATGTGCTAAACAATGCTATCAAATTTTGGTGTTGTTTCTAGTGAGCCAAGATCATTTTTTACCTTTTACACTTTTATTTTCTTTTTTACTTCTTTAAATACCCCTTTCCCTTTTGGTTGTTTTTGTTTTTTTTGTGTTCTTCCTCTCTCTCTCTCTCTTATTCTCATATCTCTCTCTAATTCTGTAATATATAATTTTATTTTATTTTATCCTTTAATTATTCTTAAGTATTTTTATTTTATCCATCATCCATCATAAAAAGAAAAAAAAACAAAACAAACAAATTTCACAAGTCATTTTCATGACCCAATTTGTAAAAGAAAAACTATTTGAAATAGTCCTTGAAATTAAAAAGACACTTCACTCACAAATTAGGTCATCCAAAGTAGGAAAATAAAATAACATAGAGAAAAACATTTCTGAAACTCAAGTGGTATTAAACCAATAAAAAAATTACCCAATTAAAACCCCAGAAATCATGGCTACAATTTACCAGACCTTAAAAGAACCGACCACCCCAGATGTGGAGTACCAACCTGCATACATCTAATATCCTAATGAAGCATACAACATTGATATGATATCAGGCATCATCCACCTCCTTCCCAAATTAAATGGTCTTTCCGATGAGGACCCTCACAAACATCTCAAAGAGTTTCACACAGTGTGATCCACCATAAAACCCCAAAATGTGTCTGAGGACCTAATTAAGTTTAGGGTCTTCCCTTTATCCCTTGATAGTGTAGCCAAAGACTGGATATACTATCTGCCTACCATAATTGGAAGATGTAATGACCTAAAAGACTCCTTTTGGAGAAGTTATTCCCTGCCTCCCAAACTTCATCAATTGGGAAAGAAATCTGTGGCATTAGGCAATCACAAGGAGAGACCCTTCATGAATACTAGGAGAGAATCAAAAGTCTTTACTCAAGCTACCCCCGCCACCAGATTAGTGAACAAATATTAATCGAATACTTCTTTGAGGGACTTTTCCCCATGGATCATGGAATGATTGATGCTGCAGTTGGTGGTTCCCTAGTTGATGAAACTCCTTCCCCCACTTGTGACTTAATAACCAGCATGGCTCAAAATGTACAATAATTTGGTACATGAGATATTTCACCAACCTGAGGAGTTTATGAGGCAAGTAATTCATACCTAAAACAAAAGGTAGATAATAAATTTGATGAAATGAATACCCTTCTATGGTAATTATCTCAATCACAAGCTAACTCACACTCTTCTTCAGTTCTATTACATTGTGGTATTTGTTCTGAAAATACTCATTTTTCTAACCAGTGCCCACAACTTCAAGATTCACCTGAGTCTTGTGCAGTAGTGTTCCCAGGGCGTCCATTCCAACAAGCACCTCCCTTCAAGAAAGAACCATTCAGGCCAAATCCAAACCCCAAGTGGGAAGCATAACCACAGTATTGATAAGGAGTAAACTCAAGATAACCTAAGAAGAATTGGTATCAATAAGTACAAGGTATGAAACCTTCTTATCATTCACATTCTTAAAACAATACTCCTCCTCCTCCTCCAAAATTTGAACCAAACCTCAAGAATATAATGAAGAAAATGGAAAACCAGTACCTCTAGTTCCAAAATACCACACAATCGGCTATTCAAGACCTACAAACTCAAGTGGGATAGTTGGTGAACACCATCGGTGATATAAAGATGCAAGGTTTTGGACAATTACCTCCCCAACCTACTTCCAATCCAAAATACAAAGGTAATTTTTATTCAATCACACTTCATAGTGGTAAGAAAGTTTCTTCATCTAATGATTCTACCCAAAAGGTATTCCCTCCTCTTGAAAAAAATATTTCTCCACCCATAAAAGATTCCAATGAAGAAAAACAAAAAAAAAGGGTAGTCAAATTATCATTGATGATTCAAATGAACAATCTATTCCCCTTAATTTTCCCCAAAGACTCTTTAAATCTAAGAATAATTTTGATAATGAGATTAATAAAGAAATAATGGATACATTTAGACATGTTCAAGTTAACATTACTTTATTGGATGTAGTTAAACAGATCCCAATATATTCGAAATTTCTTAAAGAGCTTAACACCCATAGACGAAGGTTGAAGGGGAATGAGAGTGTCAGCCTGGGAAGGAATATCTCATCCTTGATTCAATCAGAAATTCCAACCAAATTCAAGGATCTAGGAACATTCATGATACCTTGAACCATAGGGGAGACATTATTTTCAGATGCTTTGTTAGATTTAGGTGCTTCTATTAATTTAAAGCCTCACACCATGTATACTTCTATGTAGGTTGGAGATCTTCAACCGATAGTCATTATAGTGAAAATTTTCAACCAAAGCACTATGTACCCAACATGAGTGATTGAAGAAGTCCTTATAAGAGTGAAGAATCTCATATTACCCGTTTATTTCTATATTCTTGATATGGAATATACTTGAACCCAAGGACATGCTCCTCTCATACTTGGGAGACCATTCCTTAAAATAGTAAAGATGATCATCAATGTTCACAATGGTATACTGTCTATGGAGTTCATTGGAGAAAAGGTAAGTTTTAACAACCTTAATGAAATGAAACACCCCATTTATGAGCACTCCACTCTTCTTGTATATTCAATGGAAATGCTCTCTAACGACACACACATACACACACAATTCTCTCCTCAACCCATACTCTAAAAAATTTTCCTCTTCTTCACCCTTGGATGATTTGAGTTTTGATTCATGTTTTGAGTGTTGTGTGGGTTATGAAAAATGTAATTTTATTTCTTTAATTGATGTGTGTGTTCATTATGAGGTACCCATGAATGTAGATGATTCTGAAAATCACATTTTAATAGATTATCTATCCCTATAGAATAAACATGAAAAGATAGACAGTTTCATGGACCTCACTCCCCCTAAATCCTCTCCCTAAATCCAAAAAGAACTGGTTTTGGAACTAAAAACACAACCTTATAATTTTAAATATGAATATCTTGAGGGAATTGACCAATTTACCATAATTATTACTAATAACCTCTCTCCACAATAGGAATCAAAACTGATCGACCTTTTAAGAGAGTGTAAAAAGGTGAAAGGATGGACATTGGATGATATTTTTGGGATTAGCCCATCTATTTGTATGCACCATATAATTTTTGATGATGAGGCTAAACCTGTAAGAAAATATCAATGCTAGTTGAATCCCACTCTTCTTGAAGTGGTAAAATTAGAAGTCTGTACATTACTTATTGCTAGGATAATTTATCCTACATCTAATAGTAAATGGGTTAGCCCAATGAAAATTGTGCCTAAAAAACTAGAATAACAGTTGTATCAAATAAATGATATGAATTGGTCCCAACACATGTGAAAAACAATTGGTGAGTCTGTATTGACTACTGTTGATTGAACCAAGCCACACGGAAGGACAAATTTCCTCTACATTTCATTGACCAAATGTTAAAACGATTGGCTGGTAAGTACCATTATTGTTTCCTTGATGGCTATTCGGGTTATTTCCAAATCCATATAGCCCCTGAGAATTAATAAAAGACAACATTTACCTGTCCATTCAGCACATTTTCATATAGAAGGATGCCTTCTGGTCTATGTAATGCACATGGTAATTTTCAGCAATGTATGTTGAGTATTTTTTATGAGTACCTTGAGAATTGTATTGAATTATTTATAGATGATTTTACATTTTATGTATCCTAATTTGATGACTATTTGGAACACCTAGGTTTTTTTCTTTTCCGCTTCTTTGAAAAATATATTGTATTAAATTATGAGAAATTCCATTTCATGGTTGATAGGGGGATAGTTCTTGGGAATATTATTTCAAATGAGGGAATTCAAGAGGATAAATAAAAAATTGAATTAATTTAAACCCTTATATACCCAAAATGTGTTCGTGAAGTGTGATATTTCTTAGGTCTTGCTATTTTTTAACATCGATTCATTAAAGACTTTAGTAAGATTGCACTTACATTGTACTAGTTATTAAAAATATATCTTGAATTTGTGTTTGATAATTTTTTTTATGATGAATTAATTTCACTAAAAAGGAGTCTCAAATCACCTCCCATCATCTAACTAACAAGGTGGGATATCCCCTTTGATCTTATGTGTGATGCCTATAACTTTGTAGTTGGGGAAGTTTTATCATAAAGGGTTGAGAAGGCTCCTCATGTCATAATGTATTCCTCACGTACCCTTGAACCTACCCAGGTAAAATATACAACCACTAAAAAATAACTCCTTTCTATTGTATTTTCCTTGGAGAAATTTTGTTCATATCTTCTTGGTTAAAAATTCATTGTCTTTTTTGATCATGATGCCCTTTGTTTTCTCCTAAAGAAACCTGATTCTAAGCCCCACCTCATACGGTGGATTCTCTTCCTCCAAGAGTTTGACCTTGAGATTAGAGATAATAGGGGAGTGGAAAATGTTGTATATGAACACATTAGTATGATTTATCCACCACTGGACCACTATGTTGACTCATCCCACCCCATTACATAATTCTTCCCTCATGAGAACCTTTGTGATATTTTAGACCTTACCCCCTGGTTTGCGAACATTGTAAATTTTATGGAAACATATAGGGTCCCTAATTATTTCATCACTTCACAATACTAGAAACTTAAGTATGATTATTGGTGGTACATTTGGGATGACCCATATTTTTGGATAATTTTTAGTGACCAAGTGTTTTGTTGATGTGTCCCTAACAATGAGTTCACCTCTGTTTTGAACTTCTGCCACACTTTGTCTTGTGGGGGTCACTTTCACTCTCAATGTATAGCTCGAAAGTCCTTGGATCAGGACTTTATTGGAAAAAATTCTATAGTGATACCCATAAATTTTTCAATTCATGTAGTACTTGTCAATTCACAAGGAATGTCTTCAAGAGGAATGAAATGCCCCAACAACCTATGTTATTCTGTGAATTCTTTGATGCATGGGGAATTGACTTCATGAGGCCTTTTCCAAATTCATTTGGATTCATTTACATCTTGTTATCTATTGACTATGTGAATAAATGGGTGGAAGAAAAGGATACTAGGGCCTATAACTATAGATTTTTTTGTTGATTTTGTGAGGTCTTATATTTTCTGTAGGTTTGGTTTTTTGAGATTCATCATTAGTGATCAGGGTTCACATTTTTACAATTGAAACATAAAAAATTTTCTGAGTAAGTATGGGGTTTTTCATAAAGTCTCCACTGCATATCAACCATAAACTAACAGATAAACATAAATCTCAAATCAGGATCTTAAGATAATCTTGGAAAAATGGTAAAACCCAAAAGGAAAGATTGGAGTTTGTGCTTGGATGATGTACTTTGGGCATACTGTACAACTTTTAAAACCCTAATTGGAATGTCACCATACAAGATTGTGTTTGGAAAGAATTTTCACTTACCTATGGGGGTAGAACACTGTGCATATTGGGTTGTTAAACAATGCAATATGAATCTTTAAGATGTAGCTGAGAATAGGAAGCTACATATCCAAGAGTTGGAATAAATTCAATGTGTTTTATATGAGAACTCCTGAATCTATAAAGAGAAGGAAAAGGCTATCCATAATAGCATGATTCATCAGTGAAAATTCCATATTAGTGAGAAGGTCCTCATGTACAATTCCAGGATAACGCTCCACCCAGGTAAGCTTTCTTCCCGATGGCTTGATCCTTATACTGTTACTAATGTTTACCCTTTTGGTGAAATACAAGTTTTTCACGAGCAGAGTGGATAGAGTATTACCATTAATGGACAGCGACTTAAAAACTTATATGAGGATTTTAAAAATAATATCATGGAGGAAATATACCTTATAAAATCAACATACCAGTGAAATACACTGAGCTTTATCCTTCCTTCCCACATTCTCATTTATTATAGTGAGGACACTACACATTCTAGGTGTGTGTGTGTGTGGGGGGGGGGGGTGGATACATTTTTGGGTTCATTAAAATTTTCATTGTCTTTCTTCATTATTCACTTTTCACCATCTTTATGGCATGTTCACTTTCCCCATATTGTTGAATTCATTTGGTTTTTCATTGTATTTCTTCTTTCTTCTCATTTTCACCTTCTTTATGGTATTTTTACTTCCCCCCCTCTTATGGTTACCAAATAATGGAACTTACTGAACATGCATGTTGAAATTTTGATTCCATGTTGTTTTAATATTTGAAGAAAACTTTTCTCTATTATAGAACTAATATTTTTATGAATTTAACATTGGGGAGTGATTTTTTGTAAATTGGTTGTCTGTCAATGATATAAATAGTTGTATCTCTATGAAACTTTTGAGATGATTGGTTCCCCTTATGTGGGTAGCTTTTGGGAAAACTATGTAACTAATATCTCCACACATTTTTGCACCAAACCACAAAGTGTGAATATTTCTTACTTAATACAAGGTAAATATATGTTAGGTTAACATTTATCATCTTTCTAAAATTAATTTTCCATAAGTTTGTTCCTTATCTGATATGTTTCATTACTATACTGGATTGACCTATGAATGTGTACCTGATATTTGACTATTGTACGCCCTAAAAAAGGGTTGTCTTGGGAAGTTCAAAAAACACTACTCCTCAACCTTTAATATTGTTATAAATATTAAAATTAATGTCTCAAGGAGATCAACAAGGGTTGAGAGACGAGTGTAAGATTTGTTCCAAATTAAAATTTTGAAAAAAGATAAAAAAAATAATAAATGAGGGGAGCGATGAAATGTAAAACATATGGTTATATCTAGGTCTGGAGCTTAAGTTTTGAATTCTGAGAATTCTTAAGTGAGTGGGTCTTGAAATATGATTACAAAGGATATAGGGAAGGTTCGGTGGACAAAATCAATTAAGCTGAAAAATGTTAAAATAACATTTATTTACTAGATATAATGTAATGCCCTGACCCCAGTTACCCAGAGTCGGTGCATTATTGCGTAACATTGTCATGATCACAAAAGATCAAGTCTCGAAAGACCGATTAGTTTAGTAGCCTTGGAAACACTAGATACATTCATAAGTCTTACATTACATCATAAAGTAAAACAAAAATACAATAACATATTGTCTTCATATCCCCTCATACTATCCCTGCTGGTCATTCATAATATAATTCTTCACATCCTGGAAAAATTAAAACATTGGAATGGGTGAGCTCAGATGCTCAGTAAGGAGAACAATATAGCGGAAGCTTTCATAAATAAACATAAACATTTAAGGCAATGTATAGCTAAAACAAAATCCTTTTAAACATGAACTTCAACATAACATGACAAAAGTAAAATGAAATAATTCCATTTACTTATTCACATGGATATTCTAATGGTCGAATAACCCCATGCAATATCAATAATCACTTTAATAATGATGGAATGCATAATGCCAGACTATCATAACCACGTAGTCAAGGCCTAGTGCCAAGACCACAAATAAGATTTTGTCAAGGCCTCGTGCAAAGACACTAGTTTGTCTCATGAGACCTGCCGATGCATCGAGGAGCTATAGCGGGCTCCAACCGTCACTTATTAAGTCCAATGCATTCCTCATATGAATAGGTTTAAACATATCATAAACAATAACATAATTGTATCACATAAAACATGCATAAAGGAAACATAAAATTTCCACATTTCAATCACATGATATCAATAAAACACATTGATATAATAAAAACTTCATCAAAACCATTTTCAAAACCAAAATAAAAGAAAAGTAAAACATGGTATTTATTTTTCTTTTAAAAAGAAAGTTATGGATTATAAAGGAAGCTGAAACTCAAATAATAGTCACGGCGGAGGAGAATTCATTTTCGCCACTTACGTAAGAAAAAACATTCCTTTTGTCATTTAGTAAAAATTCTTCGTATAAAAATATTCCTTTCGAATAAAAGTAAAAGTCAAAGGGGTTTATACACCATATAAATGAAAGTTGTGTATAAAACCAAATATGACTCAATGAAAGGAGATTGAGATGAAATCCTTACAAAGATAATTTTTTTAAATAAAATAGATCTATTGTGTGTATTCATTATAAGTACACATAAATACAGTACAAATACAAGATAGGACATAATAATATCATGACATAATTTGAAAGTAGGAGATTAACCCAAAGAATGGAAATTGGGTTAAGAAATTCCCTTACCTTGCGTCCTGTCTTGACTCGACCATTCTTTAACCTCCTGAATAATAAACTAGAGTTAATTTATAATTTCATAAGAACATTTTTCAAGTTTTTTATTCCTTTTATATCACTTATTACCATGTTATGAACATTATATAATTATTGAAGTTAATAACGGTCGTTTTGTCGATCTTTGGTACTTGAGTAAAAAAATAAACTTCTTATAATTACTAGTTGTTCATGTGGTGATATATCCATTATATCCAGAATTATATTCATGATGTAGATATCATATATATCTAGTATATACATTCATTTATAATATTACATAACATTTAGAGGTAAGAAATGAAATGCACCGTTCATGGAGACGGTAAGTCGTACGTACGCATGAACGCTACTTACATTTCTATTTCGTATTTAATGGAATGAAATAATAATAGTATAAAGGTGTATTATAATTTCAGTATAATATCATATATAATATCATTTACTCCATCCTTTATACATACCACATATGGCATTAACGATTCAAATCACTTTGAGGGGGCGGTAGTCCGCACTTCCTAAAATGAAAATATTGCGTTTACCCATAATGGAAACAATAAAGGTATGCCATAAATGATAAATACAGAAGAATAAGGAAAACATAAACATAATATATATATCATATATGAAAATAGTGTCATCAAAATGGCCACCATTAGAGGTGTTAAATGAATATTGAACAATCATCGTTTCGTGAGGCAGTATTTCACCACCCACAGAAACAGTATGTTATTTAACCATTAGACGAAGGTGTGTGTAAGTGTAAACCAAATAATTATCATAACAACATACTAGTATATTTTAGATACTGGTGTTGTTACAATAGAAATGAATAAAAAGAGTTTAAGGGGTTGGAGAAGCAAAATAAAACAAAACAACATTAGAGAAGACATTACCTTAAAATCGGGTAACTCTTTTTGATTTGTGCCAAAGGCTTCCTTGGGAAGACTTCTGCCCAAAGTGAGGCTTCTAAGAGTAAGGGAGAGAAGTTGGGAGAGTATTTGGGCAGAGTTTGGCTGATCCAAAATGCTTGAAAGTGTGAATAAGGTGGTAGAGGTGGGGGCCTTTTATAAGAGGAGAGGAGGGGCACTCTTGGAAAGTAATGAAATGTTACTTTATTATACAATGCTTTTTGGATTCTAAAGGTACCAAACTTATATAATTCGAGGCTAAGGTGATAAGGGTTATAAATCTACTCATCCAATAGGTTTTGGACAAGTGTAAGCCTTGTATTTTACATTATCTTTTCATTTTATTTAAATCGTTAATTAATGAGGTAATCACTGCATCATCAGGGTGTCATAAATAATTTAATTTATTTAATGTCTAAAAATTATAAAAAAATATAATTATGTAGGAAATATTTTTATATTTATAATGAATATTTATAGTTAAAAATATGACTTGTATAACCCCATTTAAAAATTGTTTTAGTAAAACAACTCTTGTTTGTGACCTTTTTATTTTAACATTAAATAAAAAGTTATTTATGTCATTTTCCTACAAAAGTGGCTCCATGGGGTCCCCAAGTTGACCCATGGATTGTCTTGGTCGGCCATGAAACATTAAATAGTGGTAGGACAAGTGTAAAGGTCATTCCATATTATTATAATACCATTTTTACCTTAAATTTCACTAATTACCTTTAATCGCGATTAATTAAACTTAAAAGTTACTATTCACCAAAAAATTATTTTAATCCCATTGAACCACATTTTAATTCCTAATGACAACCATGTATGTTGGATTTTTGAAAATAAAATAACAGAAGTGGTAATATTTCATTTAAATGAAAAAATCAGTTATTTAACTACCACTTAGTGGTTTCACTATTCATCAAAAATTGAAGTTTTTCAGAATAGTGCCAAAATTTCACCCTAAGCTATAATTGACATTCCGAATTCAAAAATGATGTCTATTTTATGAAATTCCAAACATATAAGTTGCATTAATTAATTTTATAATTAATTCCCGCTGTCACAACAAATAGCGTGTTTTTAAGAAATAATATATATCAAAAGATTGACAATTGTTTATGTCCTATTTCAATGTTAAATTAATTATAATGACCACCATTGGATAAAATGGTAAAAATATATTATAATTATACTTTAAAACCACTCAATAGTATAATTTATCACTATAAATTATTTTTATTAAAAAAGTTGTTTTAAGTATTTTTCACTATTCATAAAAAATTGGAAGTTCTCAGAAAAATACCAAAAATTCAACATAGGCTAATTTCGATATTATGAATACAAAAATGAAGTCCATTTGGAAATATAAAATTTCTATAATTTTAAAAAGTGGGTATTACTATTCATAACAGCTACTTTGATTAGTCGCGGTGTGTTAGAACCCGAATTTGCGTACAATGCAAGCTATTGCATTATTGAAAGAGAGACGTATCGTGGAAGCTCGGGGTGTTACATTCTCCCCTCCTTCAATAAATTGCGTCCTCGCAATTTGAAATTTTTATTTTAAAATAAAAGGTTGAAAATAGAAAATACCTTTGTGGAAAACCCATATCGGAAATAAGGTTAATAAAAATACAACTTTAAAAGAAAGAAAGATTAGTACAAAGGTCACCCAAGATATCCCATACTAGGATTCTATGAAAATATGGATATGGAAGAAAAACAAACCATCAAGGTCTGATGGAGAGTTGTAGAAAACTGGATTAGGAGAAAGTTAACAATAATAAAATCACAAACTTGTGATTGGTTAAACGATCATTGAATCCCCAGTTGTAAAAGTTAACCGACAACGTTTTTGTTTTAAGTTACCTTTTATAAAGTTGGGGAATTTATTTAGGAGATTTACTAAGAACGTAAGGAAATATACTTACTTGTCATGTAGACTTTCATTCTTTAATAAATTTTTACCACAAACCCATCTTTCACTCTAAAAGGTAATAGAACTCAAAAATATTCCATTTATCCTAATTGTATAAGGTTCCAAATATTAACACATACCATTTAGATTAGTAAAACTATTTTTTAATAACCAGGGACTTTATGTAGGCTAGTGGTAGGTAATAAAGGCCTATCGCACTATGGTTGTGGGTTCGATTCCTGTAGCTTTGTCCGACGCGACGGGTTATGCCCCACCCTGCAGGTTGTCCTTTTCCTAAAACTATAGTATTATAATATTCCAAAAATAATCTTCAGAAATGTTTTAACCTTAAACAATACTATCCAAATATCAACTTAATCCATTCCAACCTTTATAGTTTTCCAAAATACTTCTGTCCAACTCACAGTCCAAATTTTATAAGGAAGTTAAACATAATGAAGATCCTTTTTTTCCATGTAACAACATGTGAACACCTTCATCATGTATTCTTTTAAAACACTGCAACATACTGAATTACCATAAATCCTTGTTGATTACATTCATGATCCCTTATTCCTTATAGAATACTAGATATACTCCTTCTATCAAAAAATGTATACAAATCATTAATTAGTTTCAAGGAAGTTAAGAATATCCAATATAATTTATCCAAATCAATCATGTATTAATCCAAAATCACTATCTCGGTATCAGAACCATATTATGGTTTATCTTTCTCTCAACCATATATTTTCCAAAAATTTAACCTACTGTGGAGTCACTTTTCTTTGTTCCACATAATCTCAAGTCCTTGATAAAATAGTACTACAGTACAATCCTTATATACTCCATAATTATTATAACCAGTACATCATTGATACAACACTCAAATGAAAAAATTATTTAATAACAACATAAGAACTCTAATCATTCCTCCTCATCTGTGGTAGTATCATAACTTGATTATTATCCAATAACATCATTTGGGGAATACTCTGATGATTTGGACATTGGTTTGCGTAGTGTCCCCACTCCTTGCAGATGAAACATTGTACATTTGAAACCTTTTTCTTACCCTTGCAGTCACGCACTTGGTGTCCTTTTTCGCCACACTTATAACAAACTCCCATTCCCTTCAGGCAAGTTCCAAGGTGTTTCTTCCCACAGTTATCACATATTGGAAAATTCTTCTTTTCCCTCATCCCTTTATCCATCATTCTCTCTTCTATCATTTTCTTCTCTTTCATCCCTTCAAATCCATAAGACTCAGAGAATTCTCTACTTATCTTATTAACACATGATACTATTTCTTCATATGTTGAGAACACATGGGAGACTATTTCCCTTCTAAATGTTGGCTTAATACCGTGAAAGATATGATCCTTCTTACTCTTTGGATCATACGTATTGATGGAGTTCACATTCCTTCTACTAGGCGCCATTTCTATAAAATGGCATAAACTAGGTTAGTTTATGAATCGAAATACATAATAACAAACTTGAAAAACACTTAACATAAATTGAACTATTTATGGATATAATCCATAATCACAAAAATGTTTTCTTTGAGGAAGTATATATTCATAATCCCTTAATAATGGTTTGTAAAGAAAATGATAATTATCCTAAGCATATCCGCCAGGAGTGTCGTAACCAAGAGTGCAGCAATGCCCGTTATTGTGTACCAATTCCCGTTCGAGTCTAGCTCAAAGCGGTGTTTTCAGGTTTTTCCCCTAGGTACATCTGTGCCAGATCCACCTCTACCTGCTCGTATCCAGACAAGGATGTGTTGCTCGGAAAACTCACAAAATCTCTATAATACCAAAATTCAAGGAAGTTCTTCTATACTAATCCTCAAACTCTATCTTCAGGCTATGTGCTCTAACAAGAGTTTATCTAAATCTAGCTTCCAAGGTTAGTACTAAACTGCCTCTGATACCAACTGTAACGCCCCGACCCCAGTTACCCAGAGTCGGTGCATTATTGTGTAACATTGGCATGATCACAAAATATCAAGTCTCGAAAGACCGATTAGTTTAGTAGCCTTGGAAACACTAGATACATTCATAAGTCTTAAATTACATCATAATGTAAAACAAAACTACAACAACATCTTGTCTTCATATCTCCTCATACTATCCCTGCAGGTCATTCATAATATACTTCTTCACATCCTGGAAAAATTAAAACATTGGAAGGGGTGAGCTCAGATGCTCAGTAAGGAGAACAATATAGCAGAAGCTTTAATAAATAAACATAAACATTTAAGGCAATGTATAGCTAAAACAAAAGCCTTTTAAACTTGAACTTAAACATAACATGGCAAAAGTAAAATGAAATAATGCCATTTACTTATTCACATGGATATTATACTGGTCGAATAACCCCATGCAATATCAATAACCACTTTCATAATGATGGAATGCATAATGCCAGTCTATCATAACCACGTAGTCAAGGCCTCGTGCCAAGACCACAAATAATATTTTGTCAAGGCCTTGTGCCAAGACACTAGTTTGTCTCATGAGACCTGCCGATGCATCGAGGAGCTATAGCGGGCTCCACCCGTCACTTATTAAGTCCAATGCATTTCTCATATGAATAGGTTTAAACATATCATAAACAATAACATAATCGTATCACATAAAACATGCATAAAGGAAACATAAAATTTCCACATTTCAATCACATGATATCAATAAAACACATTAATATAATAAAAACTTCATCAAAACCATTTTCAATACCAAAATAAAAGAAAAGTAAAACATGGTATTTATTTTTCTTTTAAAAATAAAGTTATGGCTTATATAGGAAGCCGAAACTCAAACAATAGTCACGGCGGCAGAGAAGTTGTTTTCACCGCATATGTAAGAAAAAACATTCCTTTTGTCGTTTAGTAAAAATGCTTCAAATAAAAATATTCCTTTCGAATAAAAGTAAAATTCAAAGGGGTTTATACACCGTATAAATGAAAGTTGTGTATAAAACCAAATATGCATCAATGAAAGGAGATTGAGACGAAGTCCTTACAAAGATCATTTTTTTAAATAAAATAGATCTACTGTGTGTATTCATTATAAGTACACATAAAAACAGTACAGATACAAGATAGGACATAATAATATCATGACATAATTTGAAAGTAGGATATTAACCCAAATAATGGAAATTGGGTTAAGAAATTCCCTTACCTTGCGTCTTGTCTTGACTCGACCGTTCTTTAACCTCCTGAATAATAAACTAGAGTTAATTTATAATTTCTTAAGAACCCTTTTCAAGTTTTTTATTCCTTTTATATCACCTATTACCATGTTATGAACATTATATAATTATTTAAGTTAATAACGATCGTTTTGTCGATCTTTGGTACTTGAGTAAAAAAATAAACTTCTTATAATTACAAGTTGTTCATGTGGTGATATATCCATTATATCCAGAATTATATTCATGATGTAGATATCATATATATCATATATATCCAGTATATACATTCATTTATAATATTACATAACATTTAGAGGTAAGAAATGAAATGCACCGTTCATGGAGACGGTAAGTCGTACGTACGCATGAACGCTACTTACATTTCTATTTCGTATTTAATGGAATGAAATCATAATAGTATAAAGGTGTATTATAATTTTAGTATAATATCATATATAATATCATTTACTCCATCCTTTATACATCCCACATATGGCATTAACGATTCAAATCACTTTGAGGGGGCGGTAGTCTGCACTTCCTAAAATGAAAATATCGCGTTTACCCATAATGGAAACAATAAAGGTATGCCATAAATGAGAAATACAGAAGCATAAGGAAAACATAAACATAATATATATATCATATATGAAAATATTGTCATCAAAATGGCCACCATTAGAGGTGTTAAATGAATATTGAACAATCATCGTTTCGTGAGGCAGTATTTCGCCACCCACAGAAACAGTATGTTCTTTAACCATTAGACGAAGGTGTGTGTAAGTGTAAACCGAATCCTTATCATAAAAAAATCCTAGTATATTTTATATACTGGTGTTGTTACAAAAGAAATGAATAAAAAGTGTTTAAGGGGTTGGAGAAGCAAAATAAAACAAAACAACATTAGAGAAGACATTACCTTAAAATCGGGTAACTCTTTTTGATTTGAGCCAAAGGCTTCCTTGGGAAGACTTCTGCCCAAAGTGAGGCTTCTAAGAGTAAGGGAGGGAAGTTTGGAGAGTATTTGGGCAGAGTTTGGCTGATCCAAATGGCTTGAAAGTGTGAATAAGGTGGTAGAGGTGGATGCCTTTTATAAGAGGAGAGGGGGGGGGCACTCTTGGAAAGTAATGAAATGTTACTTTATTATACAATGCTTTTCGAATTATAAAGGTCCCACACTTATATAATTAGAGGATAAGGTGATAAGGGTTCTAAATATACTCATCCAATAGGTTTTGGAGAAGTTTATGCCTTGTATTTTACATTATCTTTTCATTTTATTTAAATCGTTAATTAATGAGGTAATCACTGCATCATCAGGGTGTCATAAATAATTTAATTTATTTAATGTCTAAAAATTATAAAAAAAATATAATTATGTAGAAAATCTTTTTATCTTTCTAATGAATATTTATAGTCAAAAATATGACTTGTATAACCCCATTAAAAAATTGTTTTAGTAAAACATCTCTTGTTTGTGACCTTTTTATTTTAACATTAAATAAAAAGTTATTTATGTCATTTTCCTACAAAAGTGGCTCCATGGGGTCCCCAAGTTGACCCATGGATTTTCGTGGTCAGCCATGACACATAAAATAGTGGTAGGACAAGTGTAAAGGTCATTCCATATTATTATAATACCATTTTTACCTTAAAGTTTACTAATTACCTTTAATCGTGATTAATTAAACTTAAAAGTTACTATTCACCAAAAAATTATTTTAATCCCATTGAACCACATTTTAATTCCTAATGACAACCATGTATGTCAGAATTTTGAAAATCAAATCACAGAAGTGGTAATATTTCATTTAAATGAAAAAATCAGTTATTTAACTACCACTTAGTGGTTTCACTATTCATCAAAAATTGAAGTTTTTCAGAATAGTGCCAAAATTTCACCCTAAGATATAATTGATATTACGAATTCAAAAATGATGTATATTTTTATGGAATTCCAAACATATAAGTTGCATTAATTAATTTTATAATCAATTCCTGTTGTCACAACAAATAGCGTGTTTTTAAGAAACAATATATATCAAAAGATTGACAATTGTTTATGTCCTATTTCAATGTTAAATTAATTATAATGACCACCATTGGATAAAATGGTAAAAATATATTATAATTATACTTTAAAACCACTCAATAGTATAATTTATCACTATAAATTATTTTGATTTAAAAATTTGTTTTAAGTATTTTCACTATTCATAAAAAATTGGAAGTTCTCAGAAAAATACCAAAAATTCAACATAGGCTAATTTCGATATTATGAATAAAAAAATGAAGTCCATTTGGAAATATAAAATTTCTATAATTTTAAAAAGTGGTTATTACAATTCATAACGGCTACTTTGATTAGTCGCGGTGTGTTAGAACCCGAATTTGCGTACAATGCAAGCTATTGCATTATTGAAAGAGAGGCGTATCGTGGAAGCTCGGGGTGTTACATATAAAGTAAAAAGAATAGCATTGAATGGTTTTCAAACACACACATGGAGAGTTATTGGCATGGTTGACTTTTTAATTCCTTTCTCAATTTGGTATCATGAATCTCTTTGAATTTCATTGTGATATAATTTATGAGACATATTTTTCTATTTTCACTAAGAATCTTTGATCACATTACTTTAATGAATTAAAATTTACTTGAATGTTAAATCATCATGAATTTGGGTATATATAAATGCATCATTTTGTTTTTGGATATGTAACTTTTCCTAGGAGTGAAAATGTTTAGGTGTGGTGGTGTGATCACATAGCGATTCACTATTCATTTCCACCCTTACAACATTGTTTTAAACTGGTTTTGACATGAATATTAAAAATATAATAATAAATTTCACTTCATGTTTTATTCAATGATTTAATTATTATCACTTTTAAATAGATAAATTTTACTTATTTCAGTGTGTACATTGTAGGAGTAGATGATTTGGAGAGCCCATGATAGAATTCAAGCAAAATGAGCCAAATTGCACGAGATCCCAAACATGCATGTGGAAATAAATATGTATTTTGGATAATTTGTGAATCCAATTGGACTAAAAATTGGTTTACATGTAAAAAACTTTGTGTTCTACATTTCTCAAGAATAACATGGATCCAAATTCATCCATTTGGAGTCCTAAAATCGGCCCACAATGTGAAGAAATTCTGGGCACACCAGATTGGACAACCCTTATGTATTTGGTACATATCTCGGGTCTCAAAATTCCAATTGGGATGATTCACCCTCCATTGGACATAAAATTATAAATCTCACCTATAAATAGTATTTTAAGTCATTTTCACATGTTTTTGTCAGTCAATCATCCAAATAAATAAGGATAAAGAAGTCTTCCATGAATAGTCACCTAGTCCCTTAGGCACTTGACTTATTTTGTGGAAAGTGTGATGTATTTGTCCATAAAATCACCCATCAACCTCATTATATCATGTTTAAAGACCAAGGGTAAGGGTTATTCTAACTTGAGATCTCTATTATTTCATTTTAGTTCTCTTCTCCCTCATGTACTTCTAAGCCTCTTTGTGATCAATTTGGGGGGGGGGGTCCTTTGTTGTAATCATGAGCTCGAGGATTATATTCTTCATAAGGTAATTGAATTTCCAGGTTTTTTTTCAATTGTTCTTAATTTTTATATTCTTAATTTGTGTTTATTATGGTATGATAAAATACAAATCAAAGGAATAGGAATCCTCATTCTTCCATGCATAACCCGATTCTTGTGATGATTTGAGTGTGGTTGCCTCTTTTCTCACCCCTTCCCTTTCATGAGTGTAAAAATGGATTATGTTAGTTGATAAATTACATGATCTTGAAACCATTAATTTTCATATTCTTTTCTTATGTAATATTTTATCATTGATATAAATCTGTTCATCTCATCACATTTTTTGATGTGATGCCTTGATTGAGTTCCCTTTTTTACATCGATTCAAATTTTTTGATTTCGAGCAGTCACTAATAATCAATATCTTTGATCGATAAAATCCTAGGTGGTAACCTAGTAAGAAACCACAAAACATACTTGTTTAAATGTATATAAATCAAGGAATCAATGATCCTTCCCATTCCCTTGAGAGTAATGACGGATTGAGCATCAAGGGACACTTACTCAGGTTGATCATGATTTATCCACCCTGTTTCTCTCACTTAGTAATATAGTTTCAATTTATGTTTTAAAATCAAAAAACCCTAAGTTTTATAAATTCCCATTCCCCTTTTATTTTCATAATCAAAACCCTATTTTTGTAATTAACGATCCATGTCTCTATCGAGAGACAACCTAGGGTTGCTGCTATACTGCAGAAATTCTGGTTAAGAATTAACATCTAATTTGACGCGCTCGAAAACGTGATCAAATTTTGATCTCTCCTTAGTTTCCCAAATGAATAAATAGGTATCTACTACTATTCTAGATTTATAAAAATCAGATATCATCAAGAGAATTGATATATGTGAAAATAAAATTTATTATCTAAGAGGGGGGAAGGACTCTTGAACTAGATCCTCTAGATACCTTTAGAGGTAATAAATAAATCATATAATATTTTTTTTTGATCCAGCACCAATTTATAGAAATATAAATCCAAAGTGGATGCTGCTTTAGCTGATGAGAGATCTAGGAAAGAATATTTACCCTCAGGCCCTCCAAACAAAATGAATTCTATCCCTACTAGAACTTATTATTTCAATATTGATTTAGATAATTTTGAAGGAGTTATCAACACACCTTCTCAATATCCCAAATACAGATCAATAGTTGGATCTATAGACCAAGATACTATAGAGATTGGGAAATTAATGTTTCCACCAGTGATGGACCCTCCTACCACCTCTTGGACCTATCTAACTTTCAAAATACCTCCACCAAAACCTATTTTTTATTTTGACCCTATCCATAAGCCTGAGTATTTTGAATAGTATTTTTTACGTGTACTTATTTAGGTTTTGAGTGAATGTATTTTTGTAAAAATATTTAAAATTAATGAAATCATTCTTCATTCATTTATTATGTCTTTCTTAGAAATCATTTTCATTTAATGTTTTAATTTTTTAATGATACAAAAGGGGGAGAAGTTTCCCCAAAATTTTAAACACAAGGGGAGAATTATCCTTGTTGGGAGAAGTTTACCCAAGTGGGAGATATCCTCCAAAGAAAGAAGTGTATAATTAAGGGAGTGAAGAAAAGGACAAACCCAATATTTTAAAATAAATTTATATTGTTCTTTTTTTGATAAAAGCATATAAAAACTTTTAAAAATTTCACGTTTAATGTATTATGGGTTTTTAGATCTTCAAAAAGGAGGATATTTTTGGACTATTAATGTTTTCCAACATATTCTATGTAATTTAGGTTTTGATGATCTCAAATATCCTTCATATGTTACCGATGTTTTTGTTTTTAAGTGTGTTCATTAGGTTTTATATTTATCTTAGATTATTATTTTGAAATCTAAAAGTTATATAAATTTTCCAATTTTTTTCTAAGTATAGAAAATAAACTACATGAGGCATTCGACTACATGGAGAAATAGATACATTGATCAATTGGATACATGAAGGAAACACCTATATGAAATGACTACATCTAGAAATTATCTATGTGGAAATCACCTATATCAATAAATCACCTATGTGATCAATCATCTATGTAGATCATATGGCCATGTGAATCAGTTACATGGAGTAATCAGCTATGTGATTTTGATATATTGTGAAAAAAGATATGTGGTTCCAAATGGATATGTAATTCTTTCAGCTATGTTAGATTTGGATATGTGTCCAAGAAGCCTACATGAAGAGATTCAACTACATGATTAATTATCCTATGGTAATAAATTTGGCTACATGAGGAACACCTATCCAATTTGACTATATGGATAAATTGGATATGTGAAAATGGATACATGGATCAATTCAACTATATGAATTCAAATATTTATTTTTCAGCTATGTGGTGATCTTCAATCATCTATGTCTTCTGAAACCCGCTATTTATTACTGTTGGTATTATTTTAGTGAATATTAATGCTACTATGCATTCATTAAATTTTGGATTACCCATTTATAGAAAAAATTATTATAAAAAGTTGCAAGTACTGAGATCAGAAATAAGTATAAGGGTATCTTAATGGATAATACTATTATCAAGGAATTTCCAATAAAAGGAAATATAGAATGTAAATTCAAACTTCAAAATTTATGGATATGATGCTATGTGTTTAAAATAAACCTTTTACATGAATTTTCAAGTGGCGTTTAGAAGATAATATAGTTTGGAATAGAGATTCTTGAACTATCATCTAAAAACATTCTTAAAACTCACAGTGTGTTTCTTTTTTTTATATGATGAAGAAGATCCAATATCTATATCTGTACTATCAAGATCATATTTTCTATGTTACATAAGACTCTCCTCAAGATAAATTTTATTCTTATCATCTATCCTATAGATTTATTCACTTCTATTAGATGTATCTTACAATTTTGAGCCTCATATTTAAACTCTCTATTTATTATCTCTTTCACTATAAAGGTTCCTAGTAAAAGAACCTTGAAGCATAGTGTTTGTAAATCCTTGTTAGGTATTGGTTGAGAAATATTGATATTTTATGTGCTGTTTAATGCTTTCACTTAGTCATTAAATCCATAGTAAAACGAGTGATAGTCCCTGGTAAAAGGACTGGTATAGTGAAAATCACCAATCTCTTGGAGTTGAGCATTGGTGGATTGAACTAGGGTATTTTTGTTCCCCAAAACACTATAAATATTTTGTGTCTAATCTCTTTTATTTTTGATTTTATTTTCATTGTGTTCATGTGTTAAGAAAAGATAAAAATTAATCATATCTCTAAAGAGGTTTGTTTTCTAAGTGAAGAAAATTTCAAGAACTCAATTAACCCCCTCCCGAATCTTAGTGAAATCTGTCTCTGACCAACAACAAAGATATTTTCACTATAGAATAATAATTTTTACTATATATACATTATCATCATCGATGGGATCTTGGTGTTTAACTTATATAGATGATTCAGTACTCCATATGGATTTCACTCGCATCACGGTTTGAAGCAGAAGTTTTATTGGAGTCCCATTCCATGGTCACTCTACTTTCACCATGGATTAAGAGAAAGAATTTAAGAAGAATAATTACATGAATAATTCTATGACATGAAGGGTTTGACTACATTTTATCTAAATAATAAGAAAATATATTTCATTTAAGAGGGAAATGTAGGGTTTTTGATTGTGTTGTGGTGTGTCGAGGATTGGAAGGGGCTCAATTTTGGTGGATCATGGAGTGTTACAGTATAAGGGATTAACTTGTGCTATAAAAAAAAAGAATGGTTTTAACAATGAAGATGGTTGTGGCATGATGTATTATTATACACCATAGATATAAGATAAGGAAGATGGTATGCATGGAGTTTTGGTTATTTCAATGTAGGTGTTCACTACATCTTAGAGGATGCTGAGAAGTTAACATATTGAGTTTTTGATTTTAGAAGATTTGTTTCATAGTGACATCTATATGCTATAGTGTGGATTCATGAAGGGATCTTATACCATAATATCCACTTCACATGACACAAAATCTATACCTACATAAATATGAAAATTTTATATTTTCTCCCTATGCATGTGCTTTCAGATATGAAGTAGAGGATATATGGAGAGTTCATGCACATGGTTCCTATGGATGTTTGAGGAGTGTGAATCCTACTTGAATAGAGATATATATAAGAATATATATATAATTAGATATAGGAGATATAGGATAAATATATGGATTTTTATCTTGAATACATTTTCCTATGAAATGGAGTTATTGTGCATACTTGAATGAGATCAAAAGTCGAGGAGAATTATCCCTAAGAGGGATCAACGAGGACTACCTTAATTGGATATCCAACTTTATAAGCAAGAGTGGAAGGAGGGGGATCTACATAAACCCCTTGGATTTTCATAGTTTAGGTTTTATTTTCTATTTTTCTTTTCAATGTGTAATGGTGGAATTCATACATTGGTTGTAAAAAGAAATTCAAGTAAGCGTTTCATTATTTCTCAACACATTTATTCTTAGTTATAATTCTATTACCTATCCTATTATTTTAAGTTCATATATGGTTGAAAATAACTTTAACATGGGTGGATAGTGTCATAGAAGAGGGTGGAGTTTATGAAAAGTATTTGTATGTAATTATTTCTATTTTTATACTCTTGTAAATCATTCATATTCATTAGTATTTCATCGAAATTAATTTATACCATATTATCTAGTTTCCTAGTGAGACTGGTGAAATTTAAGGGATGAAATTTAATTTGGTAGAGGGGATTGGGCATCATGACCCAATTTAACACCTCCTTTTTATTTTTTAGATTGAGTTTAATGCACCAAGTTTAGTTAGATTACCTTGACCAAAGGGATCATTGAGCTTAGATAGTTCTAGTTTGATCCAACCAATAAGAGATATATACCCTAATAATTCTCATGAATATTAATATAAATAACCTCATGAGTGAAGTAAAGTGGTTCAAATTAATTAAAAACCATCCTTGGATATCAATATCTCATATCTTCTTTGTCTCCTTTGAATTTTAACTCATTAATTCAATCAAATATTTTATCCAGTTTAACTAGTTTAGTTTAGTTTTATCCATAATTTTGTGAAAAGATAATGTGCTCCTAATAGTTAGTTTAAAGATCATAACTAGGAATCCTTGTTCCTCATGGGATCGATCCCACACTTACACTATTCTATGAATTTCTATTTAACGTTGGATAGGAAAAATTTAAATTCAAAGAATTTGGTAGTCACTCATAGGAAATGAAACTATTGATACCTATTATGATGTGAAAATATGTGCTACAACGTGAATTTATTTTTCATAACATGAACATTATCCATCACGACTTCTATAATGCCTATGATGGGCCTATCTATTTTGTATAGGTATTATTCCAATGAAAGATTCCATGCTTTACAACATGACACGTGTATTATACCCATTTCATGTCCATCACAGATTCATCCATGGTGTATCAAATATTATCTCTCAATTTAAACTTTTCTAGGTTTATCATGATTTACTTGATGAATACTCTTCATGACATGGTCCTTCATCTTGTGGTGTGCCCCTTGTAAGTATTACTGAACTCAAAATCTATTTTATTGTGAAACGTTTCTATGGAATAGACACCTAAAAGATGGAAGAACCGATGAAACTCACCTAAGTCTCATCATGACATGCCATATTTATCACACTGTGTGAATAAATCTTTTATATTACCTTCATGATGTAGAGATTCCTCTTACGGTGTGACCGACTCTTCTCTTCACCTAGTCACTTTTACACATTCCATACCTTTTCTACATTTTAGTATCCCTTCTCAGAATAAAAACCTTACATATACAAGGAACTCTTATCTAATACTTTACCAAATTCTGACTTGTATATTCTTCAAGGATAAACCTTATACACCAAAATGAGATCCACTCTTATGCATTCGTATCACGACATGATCAACTATTACCATGGCATGACATCTTCTAGAAAGACTCTTACACATACAAGGAGTATTCTATGACCTTGTCAATTCTTCCACCTTTTAAAATATATTACCCTTATGTATGTTCTAAAGAACCCTTACATATAAAGGGTAATTCCATATTTCACTCCTGTGTATCAAAAAATATTCCAAGACTTTATTATTTCTTAAACTTCCACAATTCAAGGTGATTATAGATTCCACTCTTATATATCAAGGGAGAGTCCATGAATCTATCATTTATTCAACTTCAAAAATTCCACACCACCTTACGTATATAGGTTAGGTTTTTTACATTACCAAATTTATAATAACTCTATTCACAAAATGATTTCATAATACACAACATGATTTTATCTTTCTTCACAACTATTTCTTAATTACCTCTTGAAAGATTCCACTTATTGCACAACTATATGAATCATTTGATTATCCAATCCAAACTATATTAACCACCATAATTCTAAACCAAATTTATCCCTCATACTTCACGATTCTTATGATTAATATAAAACCCAACACCAAACACACCTTTGGTTATAACATATACCAATCACAATCTCATAGTATGGTAATAATTATAGTGTAAATGACATGTTTTAAGGTAAAATCCATGGTTTTATCACAATAAAACAAAGTGTAATTTTCAATATCACAAATTTATGGTTAAATGAACACTATGTCATGGAAAGAGCCACCATAAGGACCAATTGCTAGTGTTGGTGCCCTAAAACCAACTGATTTTGTACTTTCAATTACCAGAACATTTTTATTCTTATTACATAGTGATTGTTCTTCTCTATAACATTAATGTGATAATTTACTTGGAATATTTATTGAATCAAATGATTATAGTGGTTCCCATAAATAATGAGAACCTAGAGATTCCATGATGATATTCTTAACCAATACATCCTATAGTATAGATACATCAATTTGATGATACATAGATGATTTATGATTATCAAGTGTTGGGGGATTATAATAAGTGATTCAACTTATCTTTAAGTTTACACTTAGTGATTTCCAAGAAGGGAGGTCATGAGAAAAGACCCATCAATAATAACACCATGTATTATTTGTTTCATTGTTTGTTCTTATCCATGAGTATGTGTTTTGATCCTTGGTCTTGATATCATTATTAATGTGTTCCATGGATTATATAAGTTGATTTATATTTATAACACCCAACCACACCTATGATGTTTTGAATCAATACAAAATTGATTTCCAAAGGTAGGCGGTAATTGAGACTTTACCAAAAACGATTTACGTTGCACATTGGTCAAGAGGATTAGAGGTCAGGCTCATTACACTCTTCTAGAAGGAATTATTCCCTACTTTGGGACTCTCTTAAAGATTTAAGATACATTTGTGAATCCTTCTTAGTAATTATCATATTACTATCAGTTATCACTGTTCCATTAATTGATTGAAACCATGCATCAATTGGACCATATATATATAAAAATTAGAGGTTATACATATTTCCTTTACTTGGTGGTTATACTATGGTTTAAATCTATACATCTAGGTGATATAGAATTTATCTACATCTATAGAGTTGTTAGGTGTTGTGGTGTTAGGATGAGGCCAATGAGGGTGTCTTTCTACATATCCCCATAAAGTTAATAAAAACCCACATAGTTTAGTGCCACTTAATGGGACACTTTACACATTTTAAGGCCATGTAATGAGGACCTGTATGGTTCTTTTTAAGATCTCACAACTACGACCAAGTGAAGTTACTTTTAAGGTTGTGCATAAAAGACCTATGGGGTTTGGGGATTGAACCTGGGGGAGTCATCCTTCATTAGGGTATTTTCAAGATATCTACAACTATATATTTAATTGAATTATATTTCAATGAAATCCCTCCATATTCAACCTTATACTTAAATAAGTGACACTTGATATCAATATATTTTGATCTCAAATATTGTACTAAATCCTTTAATAAGTTTATTTCAATTTGATTGTCACACCCAATTAGAAAAGGGTATGAAACTTCCACACTCATATATTCAGGCTATGAATTCATTCACATCATTTATGTTATGTATTTTTATTCCACCATGCACTCAACTCCTCAAGGTGACTAAGTTTTTCTTCTTGGGGATCCATGAAATGAACATTCCTCTAATAAATAATGCTCCTCTAAAAGTATATTTTTTATCACCAACATCACCTGCCCAATACTTATATGAATATCCATAAATATTAAAAGATATTTCTTTTTCATACCAAAAATCGGTAATCAAGATTCCATTTGATGTAGTGTAAGATTCATTTCACTAAAATTATATGTGACACCTTTTTATTATTTTGGAATCATGAAAAAAGAGTAACTGAAAACTTGATGCCCAGTATAGATGATGTTAAGTAGAACAGTCTTCTAATAAGACTTCAAAACTTTGTTTGATCTAATATACTTACTTATTTATTCAAAGTTAACTTAGTCCCAAGTGTTAAAGGACTAGATACATATCTATATTCTTACATTCTAAACTTATTCAAAAAATAATTACCATATTTATCTTGAAATTAAAAACTTAGACTCCATCTTGTGGGATGAGTGGAATGATGATGTATTTATGTAATTGAAAAAAAAACAAAAATTCTTGGATGATAACCTACATAAGATTGAGAATATTTCAAGGAAGAAGTATTGAGATATTTGGACAAGGGATAGAAAAATATGCAATTATTTTTTTCATGAATGTATCGAATAAAGGATGTTTATGGGTAACTTGAATATGTATCATGATTATGGATCCTAAATTAATGATGTGAGCAAGTTCCATCACATTTTTGTTGCCCACTTTGAATCTCTACAAGTATTATCTAGGGGTAATGAAGGGTAATTGTATTCTAGGGAGGAGGCTAGGGAGACTTTCTTTAACAATATTCCAAATAGTATTGATGATATCCCTAAAGAGGTGTAGATAAAAAAAGTTGTTGAAATGCTCAAACTAAATAGTTCCCTTGACCCAGATGGCTTTCCACCCTCCTTCTACATCACAATATAGGATATTATTAAAAAGTACCTTATTGGGGGTAGTGTAGGATTTTTTAAAAAGAAATTATTATCCAATAGTTAAATGTGCACCAACTATTATTTTAATCCCCAAGCTCAGACATCTATATTACCTTAATCAATATCAGCCTATCATCATGTGAAACTTCTCGTACAAGGTGGTATCCACTACTATAAACACTAGGATTTCTCAAGTTCTTCCCAAGATCATTTTGAGTGAGAAGAAAAAATTTATGAGGGGAAGGTCTATGAAAGGTTCCATTGCCTTGATCTAGGATGTGACTGCAGGCTTCAATAGAAAAGTATTAGGTACTAATATCATGATTAATATAAACATGTACAAGGCTTAAGAAAGGATGGATTGGAATTTTATATTTAATATCACGAGTCACTTTAGCTTATTGGATTAGGCATGTGACCTTTTTTCTGATGTTATTCATCCCTATCATTTTTGAACTCTCTTATAGGGAGTAAATTTGAATTCTTTATATCTGTGAGGGGACTTTACCAAGGTGATTTGTTCTCTCCCGGCCACTTTATCTTTACTCAATATAGTCTCAGTAGGAACCTTACTGAAGAAAATCTTAATGTCATGATCCTACCCTTTGGGGTAGATATAGTTTTAATGGTGTCTCTCACTTAATTATTTTGGATGATCTGATTATATCTTTGAATATAAGGTATAGTTCAATCCAAGATTTTAACTATATTTTGGATGATTATACTAAGTGGAGTGGTTAGGTAATCAATGAAAACAAGAATAATGTGTACATTTTCAAACAATTAACTTTTGACCATGCTAGAATAATTGAGGTGTGGTTTGGAATTTCAATGGGATCCTCCCCCAACCATTACCTTAGTGCACCATGATCGATAGGGAGGATACATTTTCATGTTTTTATGGGTTTTTTAGTAATATCAATACTCACATCCCTAACTATAAGTGTAAATTTAATTCCTTTGGAGGTGGGATAACCCTGGTTAATAGTGCACTAGTGTCCATTACTATACATGTCATTTCTTATGATAAGGTGTTTAAGTCTATTATCAAGGATATTGAAGGTGTAATGAATCAATTCATTTTGGATGATCATAATAAAGATAGGATCCACTAGGATGGGTGTTTGGGGATAGAAAAACACATTGATGTGGTTGGGATCAATTTGAAAAGTATGTATTCTACTACACATTGAATGCAAGTGAAGATTGAATGAGAGGTTATGAATAGACATATGTTATAGTGCATATTTTATAAAAATAATTATGGACATCAAAGAAATCATATGGAAAATGAGTAACCTTTAGTGACCCATTTTTAAAAGGCCTACATGGTACTTTGTGTAGGCTAGAAGAAAACTCTCAATTTGTTATGAGGCATGGAGATATTAATTTATAAATTGATAATTTTGTTGGGGGATCACTTATTATTCCTTGGATGCTCAGTCCTTAATATATAATTTTTTATAGTGATCAAATATCCTTATTTAATTTATATTTCACTAAATAATGAGTGAAAAATATTTCTATCTAATTTTTAGCTGGTGGAGGAGGACGATCGTTTCTTTTTTACCCCTTCTTGATCAGGAAAATTCAACATTCCATATTTTTATAAGCTTGATTATCTTCATCAGTATATGGATACTTGGACAAGAGTACTTTGGTAAAATTCAATCCCAACTAAATTTAATTCCCTTATTTTTTGTATCCATAGTAATTACATTCCTAGAAACTATGATGTGCAATGAAGAGGTGTTAATCTGGTGTCTAGATAAAACTCTTACACTTCCAAGAATGTTGAAACCATTAAGCACATGGTTCTTGAGGGGGGATGAGCATGTTATATTTAAAGATTATTTGGGAATATTTTTTAAAAAAACCTTGAGTTTTATACTCTTGATATATTTCTCTTTTCATGGTTTTTCAGAGTCGATCAGTGGGATGGAGAACCCTAGGTTCACATTATGATCTTGGAAATTGACTTTTGGATAATTTAGGATGGTTTCAACAACAATAAACACCTCGGAAAAAAATTCCCTCTATCTTTAATTAAAATCAAGATGATAGCCTTGGCTATAAAGCTAGGTCACGTGATAAAAAATAAAGATATTACTCTATCCCTTTGTAAGTATTACCAAACCAATATATGGGTCCAAGAAGAAACCATGAGAGGCCTCATGGGAATTGGGTTTAATGGAGGGAACCGAGAACTATGATAAAGTTAAAAATAGATGGAATTTTATATCTTAGAATCATGAGAGGAGATGGTCTTATTTGGAATTCAAGTGGCTCAGTCATGCTAGATTTTAATGATTATGATGGCCATGGTAACTCTCTATAAGTGGAAGCTTGGTCCATACATACTAAGCTCCATCTGAGTAAGCTTTATAACCTAGCTTTATAAATGGTAGAAACTAATTCTACTCTGGTGGTGAACATATTATCTATAAAATTGCCTTCTCATTGGGATATTATCTATTACATAAAGAATTATATGGAAATGATCATTCAAGATTCCGAGTTTATTTATACTTAGTTTAAGGATAACATGGTAGCTGGTAACCTTGATTTTAAAGGTTATACTAAAGAGCCTTTTAATTTTTTTCCAATATTGGATCCCTTCCCTTGACTGTAAGAATATAATTCTTGATGATACTCTAGTATTTCACTATTATAGGCCCCCTTGAGACCACTTTAGGTATTAATTCATTTTTAATAAAAAAAAATTAATTGATGATGATGGTAGTAAATTTTTTATAAATTTATTTATTGTTTCTGAAAAGATTAATGACATCGACCTACACAATCAAAATGATTGTGTTTTTAAAATATCCCTTGATATAAATATTACAATCTAACTTTAATTTCTTTAACTTCATGATCCTTTAATTATTTTCAAACATTTAATACCATGCATTAGGGGATTTTTTGATCCAATAAATAAATTTCTTCAGACTTCACACTTGGAGGTCAATCATGTCATGACCCAAACTCCCTGGTCCATAAACCTATCCATCTAACCACAAGAGTATCCTATAATAATATGGTTTTCTTCCCAATACACCATAGTATATTACCCACCAAGGTCACTTATCATACTAATGAATTTCACCATAGACCAATAAATTCTCATTCAGTATGATTTATTATCACCCACACACACCCTAAGAAAATTCCCAAGAGGTTAACCATTCAGATGCTAATCTAATTCAAGCATGATTAATTGTGGTGTTCTAATCAGGTAGGATCCCAAAAATATAGGTGCACATTATTGAAATGGGTAGTAACATTTAGTCTTTTAATTCTCACTTTGCCACTAGTGTTACACTCCCCACCCATTTAAAGCACATCATCCTCATTATAATCCCCACACCCCAAATCCAGGTGTGTCACTGCACTTATGATTGGGTATTGGCTCTGATATAAATTTTTCATGATATCTAATCTATTTTATATCTTTTAATACCATGTACAAAAAGATTTTTTGATACTATAAATAAATTTATTCATCTTTCACACTTGAGATCCATAATTTCATGACTAGAACTCCCTAGGACATAAACCTAGTTATCTAACCCCATGGGTCTCCTATAATACATTGGTTGTCTTCCAAGCACACTATAGGGTATTACCCACCAGGGTCACTTATTAGACTAATGACTATCAGTAAAGGCCAACATACATTATTTTATTTTACTTTTTACTCACTCACACACACCCTAGGAAACTTCTCAGGTGATCACCCATCCTAACAATACTTTAGAAAAAACATGATTAACTATGAAGTGATAATTTTGTAGGAAACTAAAAATAAAGGTTCAACTTGGTCACATGGGTTATAATATTTAGTACTTTAACTCACACTTTTCCATGGGTGTTACACTCTCTACCTATTTAAATAAAAACATCATCATTGTAAAACCCACACATCAAACCTTGTTAGTTCTACTATAATTATAGTTGGGTGTTGGATTTAATATCAATTTTTTATGAACAGACCTCCCCAGGACACAAAAATTATCATATAACCCCATGGGTATTCTATAATACCTTGGTTTCCTTTAAAACATACCACATGATATTACCTACCAGGGTTACTTATCAGACTAATGAATTTCCTAGTAGGCCAAAACATGTTCTTTCAATATTATTTTTCCTCATTCAAAAATACCCTGGGAAGATTCGTAGGAGGTTTCCCATCTTGAAACTACTCTAGGATAAGAACACTTAACTAGGGATTTTTAATCAAGTAAGATCCTAAAAGAAAAAATTCACCTTGGTGACATGGGTAGTAACATTTCCCCTTTTTAGCCTCACTTTTCTAGGAGTTCTACACTCTCCACATCTTAAAATAAAAACATCCTTATTGTTGATCCCACACATCAATATTTGGTAGTTCAACTACACTTCTGAATGGGTACATACTTTGATGCTGATTTTTCATGTCTCAACCTCCATAGTCAATGAACCTAGCCATATGACCCCATGGTTCAACTATAATAACTTGGTTTCCTTACCACTAAACCAAAACTATCACCCAACAGATTCACTTATAAAACTATTGAATTCCCCCATAGTAAAACACTTTTTATTTTAGTGTGATTTGTCTACACTCACACACACCCAAATAAACATCCCAGGAGGTCAACCATCAAGACATTACTCCAAGAAAATCATGCTTAAAAATGGATTTCGAATCAGGAAGACTCCTAAAAAGAAATATATACCTTGGTTAAGTGGGTAGTAACATTAATTATTTTAAGTCACACTTATCCAAGGGGTTTCACATAATGATTAATAATAAATCCATCAAATTATTCCATATAAACTTCTTTACCATGTTTACCATTTAGGAATGTTGGTTTCACATTATTTTTTAAAAAATTATAATTCATTTAAGTACATGTCTCAAGAAATATTTAGATCATTTAAATCCTTATAAGTGGAGAAAAAGTCTCATCAAATCCTATACACTAAGTTTGAGTGTATCTTAATAAAATAATATAGGATTTTTTTGATATATTTCCTTTCTCATTGAGAATATTCTAAAGACCAACTTCATCCATATCACACTCATATATTTAGTAAATTTCACCAATTTACATGTTTTATTCTTCTCAATTTGATTCATCTCTTCTTCTACCACTTATATACAATCCTTATGTTTCAATTCCACTTCAACACTTTTTTGTTCAATTTTTGATATCAGGCTAGTGTGATTTTAAATTCTTCGAATTCTCTATGTTTTCACACCCTTTTTATATCATTAAGTATTTTTTAGGATCCACATGTTTTCTAAGACTTTAGATTATAGATCATTCATAATATGTGCATTCATTATTGATAGAAATTTCAGAATCAACATGAGAACCTTGAAAATTTTACACAATATTAAATTCATATCAATTTATTGTAATGTTTTCTCCTTGAACATCCTTTATCCCATCATCAATAAATAATGAATTTTTACAAGGAACATTATTTTTTCAATATAATTATATCATATATTTCAATTATTTTCCTTATAATTTTATTATAACATTATAAACTCCTTATATCGGGTGTATATCAAAGGAATATACCCTCATCAACTTTATCATCAAACATTCCTAAATATATTAATTTTATATTGATGTAACAAAGGATAAAAATAAATTTAAACAATTCAAGATTTTATCCTTTACAAACCAAAACTCATAAGGTATATTGACTAAATTTAATTGTAATGAACATATTTTAAGCACATAGATTGCTATAATAGTGATTTTTTCTTTAAGTATTTTTAGGTTCCATGCTTCAATAACATGTTTCTTACCATGCCAACCAAACTCTATTTATTCTTCTAAATAACTATATTTTATTAGGGTGTGTATGAAGAACTATACTCAAGACTTACTTAATATTTATCAATATATGCATAAAATAATTCAATCTAATATTTAGATCCACTTTCATAATAAACACTTTTGATAGCATGTCCTATTTGGATTTCAATACACATATAGAAATTTTTAAACATTTCAAGATATTTTTATTTACTTGACATAAAATAGGTATAATTCATATGATTTAAATCATTAAAAAACTAATGAAATAATTATATCTTTTTGTTGAATTCAAGCTCGTTGGACTACACTCATCTGATTGTATCAACTCAAGAGGTTTATTCATTTTGATCTCCACCACCTTTTGTCTCTTGTTCACTATTTTTAATTTATGACATGTTTAAAAAGTGTTGAGTCTTTCATGATTAAAATTTATCATATTCCTTTACAATTCATAATTTATAAGTTTATCTGAGGTTTTTATCCTAAATGACCATGTATTCTATGCCACAACTCATTCTCCTCCTTTATACTCAAGAAACCTAAACTTTTATCATTGAAAATATGAAATAAGTTATCATTGGTTTGTTTTCCCTTAATGATAATTTATCCTTCCTTGTATATTATTAATATAGATCCATTCTTGTGAAATATCACCTTATTACTATTATAAAAAATCTAAGAGATAGTCAAGTGTTTTTATTCATCTAATCAACAAAGAGAACATCATTAGATTTAATTTACTTATCACTAATTTTGGGACATCCAACTATTTTAACATTTAGTGATCTATGGTTTTTTAAAGTGATACATCCTCTATCACACCTTTGGATACCTTATGAGAGTTATTTTTAGTTAGTCATGTATGGCGAGATACTACTATCATATATCCAATTATTTCCACCTTTAGATACTTTATAATATACCACAACCACCAATTAATTTTCATGATCACTACTCCTTCTATATATTTCATTAATTTTAAATTACACCAATAGTATTGTGAGAATTATTTTGGCAGTATGTCTAGGTTGATCACACCTCCCACATGTTTTCTTAAGAAAATTAAATAAGTAATTCGGTTGTACCTGGTATTTTTTATGTTTTCATAGTTGAACAATTGGAAATTCTAGTTGAATCAACCTCAAATCATAGACCCTTATAAATTAATGGAGTGAGGGATTATACCAATACATATAGGATTTATATCTATAGACTCCACAAGAATAACATCTCCCTTAAAAGAAAAATCCCTTGGTTAGAAATATGTTTCATCCAAATATAATCATTGACTTTCCTTATGATTTGAAATATATTACATTCATTAAAAACCATCATGCATAGAAGGATCCTCTTTCACCTTGGATTTTTTACTTAGGCTTAGCCTTGGTTTTCTTCTCCTTTCACGCCACACATTTTTTGTAAATTTTAACACCACTAACTGGGTTTATAATGAATTTTTTATCCTTATTAGGTGATGTGATCACCTTATTTACTTTCTTTTCACTATTTCCACCATTTTAATTGTAATAATGATGTCCAATATGATAGTTAGGGGAAGCATAAGATAATATATAATTTTATTTGGGGTATAAATAACTTTCATAGGTAATTTTCAATAATTACTAAATTTATTGATTAAATTTTGAAACTTAAATTAATTATTTTTCATGTAATTATCAATATCCACCAACTTATCCTCAGGATCCTTTACTTTCTCATTCTTGCTAGTATTTTTTACTGTAGTAATTTTAAGAATACTGTCTCTTTATTAAAGGATGTCATTGAGATCAACCATATTCTATATGAAATCTACTTCCATATCATTAGTATTCTTTAGTTTTGAGGTATCAAGTGATTTCATAAGAAATTAATCGCCTTTATATAATACCTTATTTACTTTATCAATATTTTTGATTTATTTTAAATTTAAAAAAGTTACATTCTTAATTGGAGTAATTTTAGAGTTTCCTCATCATCAATTATCTCGTCAATGGTCCTTTATCTTCTTCTACCTTAATATTTATTAAATGTATCTTCGGGCTATTTATACTTGATAATGAAAAATTTGAGTCCTTCCTCCTTGAAATTATCTTCCTCCTTTACACTTTTCTTATCACAAGATGTGTCATCATATTTTAATAGAAGTTTTATTTTCCATGATGTGTTTTACTTTCCCTTTCCTTTGAAGAAACTTCCTTCATCATGTTCACATTACTTCTTTTTTATCTATGATAGTCTTTGAGGTTGATCATCACTTTATTCTACATTATTAATATTGGGGAAACTAACTGAAAAGTGTCCAATATTTTTATAATTTAAACACTTAAAAAATAAGTTTACCCTTATATTTAACTTTAATTACTTCATTCCTTTTTATGAGATTTATAAGTACTCATTTAAATTCATGGAATTTTCCTATTCATCGGTTTCCACCTTACAAGATTTCATAGGTTAATTTTCTTTAGAACATTTTGATTCTTTAAAATCCATCTCCTTTTAAAACTTCCTTTTATCCTTAATTATGATCCTCTATTTACTGAATATCCAATCAATGCATTGGTGAGTTTATTTATGGTGCACTCATCCAAGACTTGATCCAATAGGGTATAAATATTTGGAGAAAACTTATTTGGGATAATCCTTATCAAATTATTCACTACTATGTAATCTTCAAGAATTTTTCCTTATATTCAAGTTGAGTTTATAATTTGTTACACTCGAACAATGAATTTTCCTACCAATTCATCATATCCTATTAGAACATACTTAAATTGATCCCAATATATTTGTAACCATGAATCCTTTATTATCTTCCTTATGGATATCATAAAGTTTCTACTAAATTTTATTTTCAATCCTCAATATTTTAACAATTTTCAAATAATTCCCCGAGAGGGATGAGAATAATGTATTTTTCACCCTCCAGTAGAATTAAATATTGTTCTAGTCAAATAAAGTGTTTTCCATCCCAAATTTAGGAATATGTACAAAATTCTTAATGATCTTAAGAATATACAATCCAAGGTAAAGAATGTATGGAACTATAATATCCTTCTATATATGGAATCCTTTCACATCAAACATAAGAACTCTTTTTTTGGTCAAGATATTAATGTATTTTATAGATATATTTGATCAAAAGATTCTAGTAATAAAGAGGGAACTCATATCCAATGTAAAATACTTGGAACTATTGTGATATATTTTATAATTATAAATTAACAAGGTACTAACATTAAAGTATTGTATATTGTTCTGATTCTAAGTAAAGGTACCAAGATAGAGAAAACCACCCCAAATAGGGAGGGTGAATTAGTGGTTAGAAAAACACCAACTCTAAAAATCATTTTTCCTTCAATGACTAGTGTGATTGGATATCAAACGAAATGATGAAATTATGAGATATAGAGAAAAAACACAAACAACATGAGGTATTTTACAAAGTTCTCTCTCTCTTTTTATCAAGTGGTCAATCCTCAATGAATAATATCTGTGATCCTTCTACAAATTTTCTTATCATATTATCAACAAGTTCCTATAGAATTTATACCACATGTACACTCTTGTTCTTCTCTTTAGTCTCAACAAAAATATCCCTAGAATTCACCATGGACTGGGTTACTAGTTCTACCAATGTTTCATTATGAATATATTTGAGAAACACATAATTTATTTATAAGTGGATAACCACCATGAAATATTCTCAAAAAATACTCACTTTGGTACTAACGTTAGCTAGATCCAATCTCAGCTATTGTATCTCATCCATATCTATCAAATTTCCTCAATCCATTTTAGTTATAGATATAACTAAATACCACAATACAATTCATTCTCCAAATTTCATAGCCTTATAACTAAAACAAAAAATTCCCACTGAAATGCATGTTTCAAACTCAGGGCCATGTGGTTCTTCTCCCATAACTCCCCTAAAAATCCCAAATCCACTATGTCATTTTCTTACTTTGAAAATGACATAGAGAACCATAGCATCAACATAAGAAGATAAAACTCTAATTTTTTTTCCTTAAAGAGTGGTACATGTTTAACCATCTTAAGAATAGTGGTGTATTTATTATCAATACATGGTAATTTTGATGCTTATAGAACTGATCCTCATGTGAAAGAAAAGTACTAATGAAGTGAAAGTGATGTCCATAGAAGATTATCAATGATGGAAATTTCCAAGAATGTGAAGTACCTATATGTGGCATAAATATCCCATACATTTGATCACCAAGATAAAGTTTCTATAAATAAGGAGTGAATCTTTATTAGATGAAGTTTTTAAATGTTTTTAAATGATTTTTTAAGTTTACTTGATGATTGAGAAGCTTATATGTAATTTTACACTTGGAGAAAAATGAATAATGTTTCCTGATGGTCAATCCAGTTCATACGCTTACTTTAATATCATAAGTCCACTTCATACAGTTGGTATTCATGGTTAGTTGAGTTTTACATGAAGTAGATCCATTCATGGTTAGAAATTTTTACATGCAGTAGATCCTACGTTTCTTCATGTGATATATTCAAGTAAGCATGGTAAGTCAGGAATGGAACAATCAATTGGTTGTTCATGTGGTCAACACTCATGATTGATCTAATGAATTTTTGGTTGATCCAAGATCTTTATGTGTGGCTGGTTTAGCACATGGTAAGATTTCATATATCTGAGACTATTATATAAACCTCAATATTCCTATTTATAAACACCCTCTCATGTTGCATATGAATGAAATAATTATATTGAAACATCAAAAAGATTAGTGTAAGTAACATTCAGGTGTTGTGACCATAAATGGATTTTTCATAGACATGATCTATGTAGACATAAATCTATGTAACCATGAATTTTAGTCTACACAAACATCATCTGAGTAGCATCTACATGATATGGATTCCGTATAACCATTATTGAAAATTTATAGAATATTCATAACAAATTATATAAATATTAGTATAATAAAATCAAATGATGAAATTGTGATATTATTCATGGATAAAATATCATGATCAAACACATGATCATGATCCTAGATAAAATCAAAGGATAACCAAATGAGGTAGAAGCTGGTGATGCTGAGAGAATTCTACACCATAGAATGAGGTGCCATGTCACAGTTTCATGAAGACATGTTTATGATGAAATATGAAAAGAATTAAAGACTGCATATTTTATTCAAGATTTAAATAAATAAGAATATTTTGATAATTAAAATATCACATGGAGGAATCAGGTTTACTCTTTAGTTGAACATTTAGGAAGAATTTGAGTGAATCATTGACTCAAAGTTTATGAGTTTGAATGAGATCAAGCCTATAACAATCCATATAGATTTCCATAAATACTATGGAATAAATATTCACACAATATTTAGTGAATATAAATAATAAATAAATAAATAGATAGATATTTTTATAATTCTAAGAAGCATAACTGATACAATGCTCTATCATAAAAGAAAACTTGAGAATAGACTAGTGAGATTTTTATGAAAGGAATAAGAAGAAAAGAATAAATTGGAGTTTAATTAGCGGATTATAAAATCATAATAGATCATTCATTAAAAGGATTTATATATTTTGTTAACGTAATATTATAACTAGTTGGTTCTAGTAGTTTTACAAGTTCAATATAGTACCCTTTCTCAAGTTTCTTTTGATAATAAGAAGGAGACTATGTGCATTGGATAATAACCATGACACATCAAGGATGAAATCATCCTTAAGGGAGGATAAAATCTTTAAAAACATGTTATATATATTTATTTTACCATAAGTGAGAATTTGTACTGAGAAAATTGTAGAATGTATATGAGAGTATAATAGGAGTTAAATATATTTTTACACTGATCCACCCCCCTCTTAGTTTGTATCACCACTCGAGTGATCCAAAAATTAATATCAGAGATATGAATACTATATTGTTTCTCTCAAGAACCTATTATGGATCATCATAATTTAATCATGAACAAATAAATCCCAATGTTTGATGGAAATTATTTTTATTTATAGTAATAAAGGATGGTACCCTACATTTTTCTATAGGGATTGATATTTTTGATTCAGTTCAATATAAATTCACTATTCTAGATGAATCATCAGTATGGAATCTTATTGGAGAAATAAAATTTAAAATAATGGGATGTCTAAGTATTATTTATTTTTGGACTTATCAAAAAAGGAGATAACAAAGGATATGAGTTTCAAAACTACTAATTCTACTTGGAAGAGGCTTTATAGAATTTATAAAGGGAAATAGGTGAAATAAGTAGAGATGAAAATCAGTCAATAATAGTTTTAAGATGTTATAATTAAGGAGTATGAAACTATTAATGAATTATTTACTAGGGTAAATCTAATTTTCAACACTGTAAAAGGGTTTAGAGAAACTTTTGAAGACTCTACTATGGTGAAAAAGTTAATGATGGTATTTGCAGATAAATTTTATGTAAAGATATTAGCCTTAGAAGATTTATATCTTGATGACTTCACCATTTACCAGATTCAAAGTAGTCTTGACAACTATAAAATAGGAAATAGACCTAAATTTAAGTGAAAATAAAATTAGGGAAATGAAATTTCTTTTAAAATGCTCAATAGTATGAAGATAGAGAAGAAGTAGTATTTTTTGAATGAAGGATACGACATGGAATATTATATAGAAAATATTTCCCTTATTTCATGAAATTTCAAAATAGGTGTAAGAGGTGAGTATAGAGGTTTTCTAAATTTTAAATGATTTAATTATGAAATGGTTGGTCATTTCTTCACTAACTATCCTATGAAATTTGGAGGTGAAAATGATAACAATGAAGATTCTTGAAAAAAAACTACTATAGATATGTAATATTATTAATCAAAAATAAATAATAATATTTCACATAATTCCTTCATATATTAATTTATATTAGTTTAAGAAGGTGTGTCTGATAGTGAAAAATTAGTGATAAGGATGCTCCGAGAGATGTCTCTCAAAGAGTGGTTATGACACTTAGAAAATAAGAGGTGGACCCATACAAAGATGAACTTCAATACAATGGTGAGTGTATTGGGGTAGATTGATAGACCACTAATGAATATACTATGAGAAGGTTGATCAAGATATTTTTAAAAAAAATTGGAAGGCTGAGGGAAGACAACACTCATCTGAAAAATGGATCAAATAGGAAAATTCTTGTTATTGATGAAAAAGAAAATGTTTTCCAATAAATTGAGATATTAAAGAATGATATTGGAAAAAATGAAAAAATAATTGAAGACATTAATTACACCATTATCCTATGGGATAAGAAAATTGATAAAAATAAAATGAATAATGCTAAAATGAAGAAGCGAGATAAGAAAATTAAATGAAATGGGAACAAGGCTACTACAGAACAAAGAGATTGTTCTTTGAAACCTACAAAAATCAACCACTCTAAAAAATATGTAAGACATGAAAATGAAAATTCTACATAAGACCTATTAAAAATTGAAACTACTTATACTGGAAAAACCCTTGATAGCATGAAATCTAGGATAATCAACATTTATATGGATAAGATCAAATATACTCTAATATAAAAATAAAAAAAATTATAAAATGGTTCAACATTAGCCAATAATGTTCAATGAAGATTCCTATAAGACGGATTTAAGAAATATACTCATTTTATTATTGAAAATAAAACAAGATAGAAACCCATTCAACAATATAATTATTCTCAAAACAAAATATTTCAGGATTACTACTAGTGTTGTTCTTGGTTTGATCACAAGGATTACAATTTTTTGGCATAATATGTCTTTACCTAGACTTAGAAGAGAGAAGGAATCAAGGGGGATACAAAAACAATGGATATGAATTTGGAAAAAGGCATAGAAAACCTGAGAAGAAAGTTGAAATATGAAATTATTTTTGATATCCTATAGAAGTATTTATAATATGTGATGAATAAGGGAACACCTCAGATGTATGTGTGTCATTTATACCAAATTAGCTAAATATATGTTAGAGTTTTTTAATAATCCATAATCAAATTCAATTTCGGAAATAGGTAAATGTGGTTGATTTTTTATTTAAAACATGTAAATCAGAGAAATATTAGATCATGGATAGTGGTTGTTCATATTACAAGATAAATGATATAAAAAATCTTTAATAATTTCTAGAAATATAGAGGATAAATGAAATTTGTAAATGATATCTCTTTTAATATCAAAGTGGTGGAACGACTAACATTAGGAAAAATCAAATCATGTTGTTGATGTACTAAATCACAACTTGTTAAGTGTATAAAAATTGTATGTAATGACCCAAAATTTTATCAAATGAATTTATTTATTCTTATAGTATTGTCATATAGTATAAATATCATAAAATTACTTAGTGAACATAATAAAATCTTTATAAATTAAGAATTAATGAAAAAATAAGTATTTATAGAAGTTAAGGAACCAATACCGATAAAATAATAACTTGACCTTAGGAGTAGTAATATGAAACTTATGAATAGTAAACCAGCCAAAATAATAGTAACCCCACCAATGAAGGTATAAATAAAATCTAGGTATCTTATAAATGAATTTATGATATAATTATATGATAGTATAAGTAGGTAAATATTTTAAAAATTATTAATTAAGTGTTGGTATTTTTGTAAGTCATAAATATTTAATTAAAATTTTATGATTAATTTAATAATTTATAAAAAAAATTGTTTTCATAAAATGTATTCATAAATTAATATTTTTATGTCTTATGATTTTAATATAATTTCATGAAACCTTAAGTAATTTTTCAAAGTGTTATAAAATCAGTTATAATTTTAAAATCTGTATTTTCTGAGTAAATGAAAATTTTAATTAAAAATTAAATTACTCATATTTAGAAAATTATTTTTATAAAATAGATTCTATTTTTGAATTATAAACATAAAAAAATGGTCAGGGTAAATTTTTGAGATTTTTCTGAAATACTTGAATTTTTGGTGAATAGTAAAATACAGTAATTTACGGTATATAAACATTTTAAGTTAAATAAACTATTCATTGAGTCATCGCTGATGTAGTAAACATTGGTTTGAACTCACATTATATAATTAATGTATTTAGTCTCAAGGATCAACAATATTTTCTATCTTGAGGAAAATAATAAACTAATGAATTAAATAATGAGAAAACACCCCTCTCCTCCACCATAAATACCACCTCTCACACCCTCTTCTCCTCAGACCTATAAAGATTTTATAATTTACCAAATTCTACTCAATACTCCTACCTATAACCTTACCCAATTCTAGGATCTCTTGGCCTCATCAAAATACCAAAACCTTTTTCCTAAAGAGGTTCTCAAGGAGGAGATATTTAAGAGGTAAAATCATATTCCTTTTTCTTTTAATTTATTTCCATTTTCATTTATTTTCTTCTATTCTCCTCACATTATATTATCCAAAATTCATGGTAACTACATTATGTTTAATATACTTGAATTATATCACGTTAATGGAAGATCCATCATCAAAATCCTTTCTCTCTCTATTTTACTCTAAAAATGAAATTGTCGCCCGTGATGTGTCAATTTACCGACATCGTGGGTGATACACTTTAATTTTACTTCAATACCTTCAAGTATGTTAATAAAACCACTAAATGGTTGAAAAAATATTCCAATTTTTATTTTATAACCCTTTTTTATATTCTTTAAGTAACATTTATGCATAATACTAAATGATAAAACAAAAAAAAAATCTTTGTGATCGAAAAACCACCAAAATTAGCCTAAAATGATCATCATTAATGTTTATCTAATGATTAATACTCATAAAATATAAAACAAATTCTTTATAAGATCATTTAAAATTTTGGAATATAATTAATATCATATAATAACAATTCTATATATTTATCCTCATTTTACACGAACTTCCATTCATGTATACAAGTGAACTGATCTTGAAAACTAAGAAAATGAACACTCCTGAATGATAAAATTAAACTATAAAACTCATATAAAAGCTCATAAATGAACTTAATAAAACCATAATTAATCAAATTATTGTATAAAATCTAATTTATTGGTTAATTAATTAATCTAATGGGATTATATAGGATATTAAACTGAAGAAAACATTCAGACTTATGGTAAGGGGATTTCTCAAACCTAACTTTCTTACTTTGGGTTTCCCATATTTCACCCCATTTTCAGTATGAATATTACTTAAATATAATTTATTAATAATTATATCAACTTTTATAAGAAATACATGTTTTATAATTGATTTTATTACAAAAACATTTTTTCCAAAAGAACTCTTCTTAAAAAACACACCTTTTACTTCTGAAGATTGTTTCTTCTTCACTCCAGGTTAATGATTTTTATATCAAGTTTGTTATTACCTCTTACATTTGGGAACCCAAAGTTTATGAATGTATGATTTATGAATTAAAACCCATTCATTTCCATTTTTTATTTTATTTTTGGGATTGATATATGTTCTATGTGTCATGCATGATAATGTAAATGTTATGATGTGACAGGTGCACCCGTAATTATATAGCGCAATGTAAATGTTATGATGTGGTGGGTGTAAAAAAAATTATATAGATCTCAAATAAATTGTGTAATGTGATGTATCTCATGAGAAAAAAGTGAAATATTTAGGAACATGATGCTATCTTTGTTCAAAACTATGTGTGGCAGTTGAACACTAAGACATGATGTTTCATTTTTATGAATTGACACATTCCAAACCCTCTCTTAATGCTTACTCTCATGATTATGATCATATTCCTATTTTATGATGATAATTATTAAGATCACCCCATGTTATATTGTTTCATGTTCTTATCTATACTCTTACTAGACTTTTATATCACCCCTTTTTTATATATATCCTAAGGTGATTACTTGTACTAAGGAGAATACGAAGACCTCTAAGAAGCTATATAAGAAGGAATTAAATAAATGTTTAAATTTTATTTTGTAAATGTTATGTATGGTCCTGATTTACCTAGGATAGTAAACTTTTGGATCCTATTCATGTAATGTTTTTATGTTGTTTATCATTAAAATGATGTAAAAGTAATGTAAGAAAAGAAGGGTCTATATAGTTGGTATCAGAGCATGGTTTAGTTAATTTGAGAATTGGGATTAGAGAAACTTAGTGAAAACCCTTAGTATGAGACTAAGTATATCTAAGCTCCCAATAAGTTCTTTTTATAAAATACTAAACATAGTGACCCCACAAGATATTCCTTTAGACTTAATTGCAGAAGGGAATAAAATATTTATTCTTGACTTATTGACTTAAGTTTTTTTCTAACCTTTTATATTTTAGAAAATAGCAAGAACCAAGAGAAACTAGACCAAAAACCCGTGAGAGAGACAATCTAGAAATTTTATGAATGACATCCCCAATTATTTGGGAGGCGAATTAGAAAATTTTATGGTTATTATTAACCATCTATTTCAGCTTATGAACAATAACCTGAATAATGCAGAACATCCACCTTCACCTAAGAGGAAGCAACTGGATATAGAGTGTTTTATGCATCAACGACCACTGAAGTTTAGTGGATATTCTAATCCACTAATTGTGGAATAGTGGGTCAATTAAATGGAGAATATCTTTTCTATTATTTACTATTATGATATAGAGAAGGTAAATCTCGTTGTTTATCATCTATACGAATAGGTCAATCAATGGTGACATTTGATTAATAATACTAAGCCAAAGGATTAAATTAAAGAGATAGAGTGGGAAGACTTTAAGATAATGTTTCTTAATAAGTATTTACCTCAAACTCTTCTTAAAAATATGGATATAGAATTTATAGAGATGAATAAAAAGGAAGGAGAATATTTCAAAACCTACAAAGAAAATTTCACAAGGCTTGCAAGGTATGATTAAAGTTTTGTTATCAATAATGATAGAAAAATTGATAAATTAATTAGTGGTTTAAAAACACACCTTAGAAAGGATCTTGCAACTTGAGACTTTGGGAGTTATTAAGACATTTTTCAATGTGATCTCAAAGTGGAGATAGAGTTTCAAGAATGGTCCCTTGGATATGGTGATAAGAAATGAAAGATACAGTTTGAAGTGGGAGGATCTCATGAAAAAGGTGTAAAGAAAACTCAACCACCCACATGTAAAAAATAAGGGAAAATCATCATGTGAATTGCCTCAAAGGTATGGGGAAATGCTTCAAGTGTGGTAGGGAAGCCCACCAATCTCATGAATGTTGAAAATAAATGAGGAAGCAGAAAAATGTGGTGGAGGAATGAAGAGCACCAACCATGGTCCAATGCTACAACTGTAGGGAGTAAGTGAACTATAAAAACCAGTGCACTAAACCTTGAGTCCTCGAGGGTAATCAATGTCAGAAACCAAAAAAACCAAAGTAGAAAGGAAAGTCTTATGGAATCACAACTTCTTAAGTTGAGTAAGAAAAAAAAGTCACATACGGTGCACTTCATATTCACTCAAAAATAGAAAAATTCTTATTTGATTATGGATCTACACATTCCATTATATCTTTCAAGTTTTCTAGAACCATTGAATCAAAGACCTAAAACCTTGAAGTAGAGATATCCATAAAAACACCTAGTGGTGCAATCATTGCAACCCATGTGTTGGAATCTTCTCCTATTTGCGTATGTGGGAATATTATTCCAGATAATCTCATAATTCTTCTCTTTGTGGAATTCGACACTATACTAGGAATGGATTGGATCTTGTTATATAGAGCACATATAAACTATTGGTAAAAGGAAATATCTTTTCATACCATACTTCTACACAAATTCAAGGAATATCATGAATCAACTTTTGAAAATCCTTCAATGGTGTGGGTGTTGATTCCCTATGAAGAAGCATACATCTCACAAATGGTTGAGTCAAAGGAAGTTATCAAGCTAGGGGAAATTCCCATTTTGAGGTAATATAGTGATTTATTTTCTGAAGAGTTATTCGTACTCCCCTCGGATTATGAGGTAGATTTATCAATAGAACTCACACCCAAAGATACTCATATCTCAAAGTGTCCTTATAGGATGACTCCAATCGAACTAGAGGAGTTAAAGAAGCAGCTGCAAGAGCATATGAAAAAAGGATTCATAAGTCCTAGTGCATCACTATGGGGTGTTCCAGTGCTCTTTGTCAAGAAGAAGGATGGATCAATGTGGCTATGTATCGATTATCAAGAACTCAATTAGATCACCATAAAGAAAAAGTATCCTTTTTCCAAGGATTGATGACTTGTTCAATCAGATTCAAGGAGATCGGTACTTCTCATAGGTGGATCTTCATTCTGGATATCATTATCTAAAGGTGAATAAGGAAGATATTTAGAAGACCGCCTTCCATAAAGGGCATGGACCCCACAATTTTCTGGTAATTCCCTTCGAACTTAATAATTCCTCTGTAATATTCCTTGATTTGATGAATGGAGTCTTTAGAAATTACCTTGAATTTTTTCAATAGTGTTTATCAATGATATTCCCATCTATACCAAGAGCAAAGAAGAACATGAAGAATATCTGAGGCTTGTGTTGGAGACATTAAGGAAGTATAAGTTGTACATGAAGTTTAGAAAGTATGAATTTTGGATGTAGAAAGTCACATTCTTGGGACATGTGATCATAAGTGAAGGAATTTATGTGGACCCTTCAAAGATAAAGGTGATTAAGGAATGGCCCAAACCCTCTAGTGTCACAAAAATCCACAGTTTTCTTGTCTTAGTAGGGTACTATTAACATTTTGTGAGAAATTTCTCACAATTTTCAATATTTCTAACTAAGTTCATAAGAAAAGGGGTAAATTATGTTTAGATGAAATAATGTAAGGAATGCTTCAAGGAACTAAAGATAAGGATGATCATTGCACCTGTACTTACATTACCAAAAATTGGAGATTTTTTTTCTTCATATATAGCGATTCTTATAAGAAATTATTGGGTTGTGTACTCATGAAAAATGATAAATTGATAGCCTACGCCCCATGATAGTTGAATATCCATGTGCAAAACTACCTGACACATGATCTGGAGCTAGAAGCTATGATTTTTTCCTTGAAAATATCATATAATTACCTCTATGGTGAGAAGTGTGACATATATAATGATCACAAGATCCTAAAGTATAAATTCACACAAAAGGATCTAAAAATGCATCAAATGATATGGTTATAGCTAATAAAGGACTATGATTTCTCTATTAAGTATCATCCTTGCAAGGTGAAAAAGGTAGCTGATGCTCTTAGTAGAAAATAACCTGATACTCTATCCATGTTGTGGATTGAGAGAGACCCCATATCATGGATATGCAAAGGATGGATTTGGAAATCATGATGATGGGGAATAAATCCCACCTTTCCCAAATTATTTCCCAAACATCAATCTAAGAGAATATTAGGGAGGCACAAATGGATGATCTAGAGTTACAAAAGAAGGTTAATGTAGTAAAAAAGGGAATCTTCAAGAGTTCCATATCGATTATGATGGTGTGACTTTGTTTGGAATGAGTATTTATGTGTCTTCGTCACCTGGGATAAAGAAGGATATATTGGATAATGCACATAGCTCAACTTTCTCTATCCATCTTGGGAGTACCAAGATGTACCATGATCTATGAGAACACTTCTCATGGGACAACATGAAGAAGGATATTGTTGAGTATATATCAAGGTGATTGATACGCCAGTAAGTTAAAGTTGAGATAGAAGTCTAAAGGGATGATGTAACTATTTCCTATAACCATGTGGAAATGGGAGGATGTCACTGTGGACTTTTTCATGGGTATCTTGAAGACATGAAAAGGAAATAATGTGACATGGGTTGTGGTGAACTAACTCACTAAGATTTCCCACTTTATATCTATTTGGGAATATCTATCTCTTGAAAAACTTTCTAAGATATATATGAAGGAATTGATGAGAATAAATGGTGTTCTACTCTCAATTATATCTAGTCATGATCTCAGCTTCACATCTAAATTATAGAGGAGTCTTTAATATGATTTAAGTACTGAATTAAATTTCAACACGGCTTATCACCCCAAACTGATGGCCAACCTGAAAGGACTATTGATACACTTGAAGATATGCTAAGATATTACTCTTTAGAATTAAAAGGTGGATGGGATCAACATTTACCATTGGTTGAGTTCTCATATAATAATAGCTTTTGTTCGAGTATTCAAATGGCTCAATATGAAGCTCTGTATGGAAAGTTATGTAGAACTCCAACCTTTTGGGATAAAGCTGAAGAAAGAAAGTTACTTGGACATGATCTTCTGTAAGAGATGACAATGAAGGTTCAAGCCATCCAGTAACATATCAAAGCTTCTTAAAGTCAGAAAAATAGTTATGATGACAACCATCTAAGGGACTTGGAGTTCAATTTTTGAGATAAATTATTCATTCAAATAACACCATGGAAGAGATCCATGTAGTTTGGAAAGAAAGGGAAACTAAGATCAAGGTACATTGGACCATTTTAAATCATTGATCACATCAGATATGTGTCCTATTAGCTTGAAATTCCACTGAATATGGCTCAAGTTCATGATGTGTTCCATTTATCACTCCCGAGGAAGTACATACCAGATCCCTCACATGTACTGAACTTAGAGGTGATACAACCGAAAAATGATCTCTCTTATGAGGAGAAACCAGTAAAGATTTTGGATCAGAGATATAAGGTTCTACACAATAAAACAACCCACATTTTCAAAGTGTTGTGGAGGAACCATAAGTATGAAGAATCGAGTTGGGAACTGGAGGAGGCGATGAATGAGAAGTATCCTCATTTGTTTATTTAAAATAAATTTTGAGGGAGAATTTTCAAAAGGGGGGAAGAATGTAACGACCCAAACTTTTATAAAAGGAATTTATTTCTTATTATAGTACTTTTATATAGTATAAATCTCCTAAAATAATTTATAGACCATAATAAAAGCTTTATAAATGAATAATTAAGGAAAAAATAACTATTTCTAGAAGTTAAGAAACCAATTCTAATGAAATATTAACTTGACCTTAGAAATAGTAATATGACCATTATGAATAGTAAACTGGCCAAATGAATTGTAACTTCACCCATGAAAGTATAAATAAAATTTATAAATCTTATAAATGAATGTATTATATAATTATATCATAGTATAAGTAAGTAAATATTTTAAAAAATATTAATTAAGTGTTTATATTTTTGTAAGTCATAAATATTTAATTATAATTTTATGATTAATTTATTAATTTAAAAGAAAATTTATTTTCATAAAATGTATTCATAAATTAATATTTTGATGTATTATTATTTTAATATAATTTTATGACACCTTAAGTAATTTTTCAAAGTGTTATAAAATCAATTATAATTTTAAAATCTGTATTTTCCAAGTAAATGATGATTTTAATTAAAAATTAAATTACTCATATTTAGAAAATTATTTTCATAAAATGGAGTTCATTTTTTAATTCTACACATTGAAAAATGGTTAGGGTGAATTTTTTCTATTTTTCTGAAATACTTAAATTTTTGGTGAATAGTAAAATACGGTAATTTATGGTATATATACATTATAAATTAAATGCACTATTAATTGAGTCATTTCTGATGTAATAACCATTGGTTTGAACTAACATGATCTAATTACTGTATTTAGTCTCAGGAATCAACACTATTTCTTGTCTTAAGAAAAATAATAATCAAATGAATTAAATAATGAGAAAACACCCCTCTCCTCCACTATAAATACCACCCCACACGCTCTTCTCCTCACACCTATAAAGCTTTGATTCTTTCCCAAATTCTACCCAATAATCTTCCCAAGAAACTCCTCCACAATATCTCTTAGTATCATAAAAAGACCAATACCTTTTCCCTAAGGAGGTTCTCAAGGAGGGGATATTTAAGTGGTAATAACCTCTTCCTTTTTATTTTAATTTCTCTTCAATTTAATTTCATTTCTTATCTTCTACTCATATTATCTTATAAAAAATTCATGATAACTATAGCATGTTTGATATAATGGAATTATATCATGTTAATGGAAGATCCATCATCAAAATCCTTTCTCTCTCTATTTTAATCTTAAAATGAAATCATCACCCGTGATGTGTCAATTTACCAACATTGTGGGTGATGCACTTTAATTTTCCTTTATCACATTAAAGGATGTTAATAAAACCATTAAATGGTTAAAAAAGATTCTAAATTTTATGTTATAACCCTTTTTATGTTTTGTAATTAACAATTATATGTAATACTAACTGATAAAACAAAACAAATTCATTGTGATCGAAAACCCGCCAAAATTAACCTAAAACGGTCATCATTAACGTTTATATAATGATTAATCCTAATAAAATATAAAAAGATTATTTATAAGATCATTTAAATTTTTTTAATATCATTAATAACATATAATAACAATTCTATATATTTATCCTCATTTTACACAAATTTCCATTCATGTATATAAGTGAACCGATCGTGAAAACTAAGAAAATGAACACTCCTGAATGATGAAATTAAACTATATAACTCACCGAAAAGATCATAAATCAACTTAATAAAACCATAATGAATAAAATTCATTTATAAAAAGGTTATTAATTTGTTAATTAATGAATCTAATGTGATTATATAGGATATTAAAGTGAAGAAATCATTCAAACATAAGGTAAGGGGATTTCTCGAACCCAAATCTATTTCTTTGGGTTTTCCCTATTTCACCCCATTTTCAGTATATATATTCCTTAAATATAATTTCTTCATCATTATCCTACCTTTTCTAAGATATAAATGTTTTATACTTGAGTTTATAACAAACAAAATCTTTTCCCAAAGAACTCTTCTTTCAAAAAAACACACCTTTTACTTCTCGATATTGTTTCTTATTCACTCAAGGTTGATGATTCTAATATCAAGTATGTTATTACCTATTTAATTTGGGAACCCAAAATTTATTAATGTATTATTTATTAAATTAAACCAATTCTTTTCTATGGTTTATTTTATATTCAATATTGATATATGTTCTATGTGGCATGGTTGATAATGTAAATGTTATGATGTGACGGGTGCACCTGGAATTATATAGTGCAATGTAAATGTTGTGATGTGATGGGTGCACCAGGAATTATATAGTTCTCCAATGAATTGGGTAATGTGATGTATCTCAAGATAAAAAAGGGAAATATACGTGAACATGATTCTAGCTTTGTTTACAACTATTCATGGTAGTTAACCACTAAGACATGATGTTTTATTTTTATCCATTGCCACATTCCAAGACTTACATTAATTATTAATCTCATGAATATGATCCTATGAATATGTTATGATGATAATTATTATACTCACCCCATGTTATATTGTTTCATGTTCTTATATATCCTATTATTGGGATTTTATCTAACCCCTTTTTGTGATATTTTCTCAAGTGATTACCTTTACTAAGGAGAATGCAAAGACCTATAAGAAGCTAGAGAAGAAAGAATTAAATAAATGTTTATGATTTATTTTGAAAATTTTATGTATGGTCCTAATTTTCCCAAGGCACTAAACTTTTGGATCAGGTCCATGTAATGTTTTTATGTTGTTTATCATTAAAATGATGTAAAATTAATGTAATAAAATCAAGATTTCTATAATTGGTATCTGGGCACTATTTACTTAATTTAGGAATTAGGATTAGATAAACTTAGTGAAAACCCTTAGTATGATACTAAGTATATGTAATCACCAAAAAAAATTTGTTTTATAAAATTATAAACATAGGGATCCCACAATATATTCCTTTATACTTAATTACACAAAGAAATAAAATATTTATTCTTGAATTGTTGACCTATGTTTTGTTCTATCCTTTTCTATTTTAGAAAATGGTAGGAACTAGGAGAAACTAGACCAAAAATCCATGCAAGGGAAAATTACAAAATTTAAAGAACAACATCCCCACTTCTTTGGGAGGTGTAGATTAAAATTTCATGGCGATTTTTACATATCTATCTTAGGTTATGAACAATAACCTGAATAATGTGGAACATCCACCTTCACTTAAGAGGGAGAAACTGGCTATCGAGTGTTTTATGGGGAAAAACCACAAATGTTTAGTGTATCTTCTAATCCACTAGTTGCATAATAGTGTTTCAACTCAATGGATAAGATCTTTTCTATTATTTTTTATTTTGAGATGGATAAGGTGAATCTCACTGTTTATCATCTAGATAAAGAGGCCAATCAATGGTGGGATTTGATTAAAAAAATAAGATGAAGGATGAAATTTAAGAGATGGAGTGGGAAGATTTTAAGATAATGTTTCTTAATAAGTATTTCCCTCAAACTCTTCATACAAATATAGAGATAGAATTCATAAAGCTGAAGCAAAAGGAAGGAGAATATGTCATGACCTATGAAGAAAATTTCACACAAGGCTTGAAAGGTATACTTCAGGTTTTGTTATCAATAATGATAGAAAAATTGATAAATTCTTTAGTGGTTTAAAGCCACACCTTATAAAGTCTCTTTCAATTAGAGACTTCGGGAGTTATGAAGAAGTTTTTTGATGTGCTCTCAAAGTGGATATGAAGTTTGGAGAATGGTCCCATGGACATGGTGATAAGAAAAAAAATAAAGTTTAAAGATAAACAATCTCATGAAAATGGTGGAAAGAAAACTCAACCACCAACATGTAAGAAATGTGGGAATAAGAATCATGGGAACTGCCTCAAAGGGATGGATAAATGCTTAAAGTGTGTGAGGGAAGGAAACAAAGCTCCTGAATGTTTAAAACACATGTGGAAGTAGGAAAATGTGGTGGAGGAAAGGAGAACACCACCCATGGTCCAATGATACAACTATTTGGATAAAGGGAACTATTAAAGCTAGCAAACTAAACCACAAGCCCTCGAGGGTAATTAGCACCATCAGCCACAAAATCCAAAGGATAAAGGAATGTCTTATACCATAACTACTGCTTGAATGGATCAAGAAAATGAAGCCGCACAAGATACACTTCCTATTAAATCAAGAATGAAAAATTCTTATTTTATTATGGTTCTATACATTCCTTTATATCTTTCAAGTTTTATAGAACTATTTAATCAAAGCCCTGGAACCTTGAAGTAGAGATATATGTAAAAATTCCTAGTGGTGCATTCATTGCAACCCAAGTATTGGACTATTCTCCTATTGGAATATGTAGGAATATTATTTCAATGAATGTCATAATACTTACTGATGTTATTCATTTATTCATAACTTTTTGTATACTCCCTTTAGTAAATTTCATGTAAAATTTCATAATTGGTGTGAGATACTCATGTTTTAATAATAAATATAATTTTGAGCATTATTTCAAGTATTCCAATTGATTAAATTTAATATTTTAATTATAACTCTCATCCTAATTATCCAAATTTAATGGTTTTTGTTTTTAGGCTTTCTCATTCCATATAAAACAGTTCATTAGAAGGGATCTTGGCCCAATTCTTCCATTTTATGGGTCATATGGACCACACAAGAATTCTCGCAGAATCTATGAAGAAAATGGGCCAGCCATGAAGATTGAATTACTGGGCTCAATCCAGAATTCCAAAATCTTTTATTCTCCTATAAAGTCTTGTGGATAATAAAATTTATCTTGTATAAAAATTTCAAGGCTCAAATCCACAAAAAAGGGGCCCAACTGATGAATTTAAATACAACCCACCATTCTGTCATGGAATTGAAATAAAAAACCATATTGATTTTTATCCTGATATATACATCCATTAGAGATGATATTTTTCAGTGTTAAAGGGAAGATATAGGCGTACAAATTTTTGTAATAAAGTGTTTGAATTTTAGGGCATATTCCTGTTCAAAAATCCATTCACATTATGGCCTTTGAAAAAGTGTTGATGAAAATGGACAGGTGAAAACTATTTAGTAAAATAGCCACATCTTTGGCTCCAAAAGTCCAATGAAAACCAATTTTTAAGTTATTAAATTAAAAATCAATATCTAAAACTTTAAAGAAGATGATATATTGATATTAAGATATCTGTATGGACAAATTGGCGAGCCAAGTGATGGGGCATATTTGGAATGAAAACAGTCCACCACCTTTGGCTATAAATGCATCCCCCTATCCTCCTTGCATGGGGTTGGAAATTAAGAATAGAATAGGATCAATTGGAATGACCAAGGCTCTGAAAAAATCCTAGGAGTACATGAAAAACTCAAGTTTTCACTTTAGATACCCTTCCTTCTCTCGTTTATTTCATTTACTTTTATGTTTTTCTTCATTTGTAAACTCGTAAGTGTTTATTTTTGTAATTATATTTTAATGAAAATTTCTTCTTAATATTCTCTTTTACTAATCCAACCTCTATTATTAAATATTATTACTCTTAAAATAGTTTAAATAATGTTGAACCCCCTTCCCTTCTTTCACTTTCTCATTCAATCTAAAGTCCATTTTTAATTCTCATCACCATTCGTGTGTGTGTGTGTGTTCGATGCAAAATTCTTTTATTATCCCATTATTTTCACTCTATTTATAATTAATCACCATAAAAAATATTACCAGATTAATAAACATATTAATTGCTGAGTAAATCTATCATTGGGGCGAGTCATTATTTGGGGATGTTAAGTGATTGAGAGCTTTTGCTCGATGAATATTCTTTAAATTAACACTGTGTTTGTTAAACTTAAAATGTCATGGATTAATGAAATGCTTTATTTGACGTGTGGTTTCCATGTATTATTGGATCCATAAATACACTACCATAAATAATCTTTGATTATGATTAAAACCCTAAGTTAAGTTAACGCTTGGATTAAAGCCTTAACACTTGGGAATCCCAATCAAAGTCATCTTGTGAATTGGGTGTTCATTTAATGAAATATAAGGCAAATCTAAATGATATAACAAGATTAAATACATAATAATGAATTCAACCCAATATATATCAAATTGTTAAATCAATCACCAACCATTTATCACTTCATTTAAGCTCTGCAAACAAACCCCCCTAATAAAAATACAATCAATTAAAAAAATCGACTATAAAAAGTATCATCGTCGAGGATTCAACCCAAGTGATGATATAAACATCAGGTTGAGTTCATTATTTGGAATTTAATCTTGTTATATCCTTGATCTTTACCTTATATTGCATTAAATTAACACCCACTTCACAAGATGACTTTGATCGGAATTCCCAAGTGTTATGGCTTTAATCCAAACCTTAACTTAACTTAGGGTTCTAATATTAATCAGATATTATTTATGGTAGTGTATTTATGGTTAAAATAATACACATAAATTTCATGTAAAAAAAATCTTGTCATTAATCCATTACATTTTATGTTTAACATACACAATGTTAATTTAAAGAATATTCATCAAGAAAAAAGCTCTCAATCACTTAACATCTCCAAATAATGACTCAACCCAATGGTAGATTTACTCAGACATTAATATGGTTATTAATATGGTAATACATATTTATGATGATTAATTATAAATATAATAAAAATAATGGGATAAGAAAAGAGTTGTGCGTTGAACATACACGCACGAACGTTGATGAAAATTAAAAACGAACTTTAGATTAAATGAAAAAGTGAAATAAGGGAAGGGGATTCAACATAATTTAAACTATTTTAAGAGTATTAATATTTAATAACATATTGTGGATGATTAAAATATAATATGAAGAATAAACTTTCATTAAAATAGAATTAAAAAAACAAACACTTACGAGTTAACAAATGAAGAAAAACACAAAAGTAAATGAAATCAAAGAGAGGAGGAAGGATATCTAAAGTGAAAAATTGAGTTTTTCTTATCCTAATAGGATTTTTTAATATCCTTATTCGTTACAATTTACCCTCCTCTATTCTGAATTTCCAACCCCATGCAAAGAGGAGAGGGGGAATCATTTATAGCCCAAGGTGGTGGACTGTTTTCATTCCAAATCTTTCCCTCCACTTGGATCGCCAATTTGGCCATACAGAAAGATTAATCTAGAGATATTATCTTCTTTAAAGTTTTATATATTTATTTTTACTATCATACCTCAAAATTTTGAGGCCATTGGACTTTTGGAACCAAATATATGGCTATTTTACTAAAAAAGTTTCACCTGTCCATTTTCATCAACACTTTTTCAAAGTCCATAATGTGAATGGATTTTTGAATAGTAAGACGCCCTAAAATTTGAAAACTTTATTCAAAAAAGTTGGCTGCATATATATTTCCTTTTAAACTTAAAAATATCATCTCTAATGTATGTAAAGAGAAAAATCAATAATGGTGTGCTGATTTCAATTCCCATACAGAATGGTGGGATGGATTTAAATTCATCATTTGGGCCCTTTTATTGTGAAGTTGGGACTTGAAATTTTTATAAAAGATGAATTGAATTGTCCCCTAATCGTTTTATGAGAATCAAATATTTTTAGATTCAGGATTAAGCCTTGTAATTCAATCTTCATGTCTGGTCCATTTTCTTCACAAATTCTGTGGGCCTTCTTGTGTGGTCCATATAACTCTTCAAATGGAAGAATCAGCCCAAGATCCCTTCCAATGAACTATTGGATATTGAATTAGGAATCCTAAAAAACAAGAACCATGCAATTTGGATAATTATGGTGATATTTATAATTAACATAATAAACTAAATCAATTGGACTACTTCAAATAATGCTCAAAAATTAAATTTAGTATTAAAACATGAGTATCTCACACTAATTATGTACTTTTACATAAAATTTAATAAATTAAGTATACAAAAAGTTTTGAATAAATGAATAACATCAACTTCCCCACACTTAGTATTGTTAATTTACTCATGTGAAACAAAAAACATAACTAAATCATTCTCACTTTCCAACAAATATTAAAATTTTGTTTTCCCCAATCAGGAGAGGTTTAGACCATTTAACTAATCCATATTGAATTCCACCATAAATTGTTACAGAAATAATATTCCAAAAACAATTCATTTTTTATGTTCAAATTTAGAAATGGAAAATATTGGCACTTAAAACTCACTCCTCTTAAGATGATAAAAAATTTATTTCGGGAGGTTCACTCATTCACCAACCAAAAGTGAAAATCTTAGAGTTTGAAAGAGATCTTATCATCCATTCCCTTTCCTAAAGTGAAATATAATCAAGAGTTATTTTTAAGGGGTTTTTCTATGGATATGGGATGGTAGGAATATAATGTCCAAGAGAGAGGAGAAGAGGGGTAAAATATTAGCATGGGTAAAACAATGCACAATTTTTTTGAAATGAAATATGGAAGGAAATGAAAACACATATTTACAAGGGCATGATTGTGTGAAGAAAGACACAATGGAGGAAGAAAATTGAAGGGGGTGAGAAGATGAAATATTTACAGAACACAAAACTTGTCCCAATGACATAAGAATATATAATGCAAGTGTTCTTTCTTTTCTTTTCTTTTTTTGATTTTTTTTGAAAGTTGAACTTGAAAAGGATATCACACTCATATCCCAACCCATGATTGATCTCCTTATGAAACTAATTATAATAGTTATAACAAGATAAAATGTTGAAGAAGAGTGATTTTTGACCCGCCCAAGAAACAACCCATTTTTTTCATTTTTTTTTGATTTTTTTCATTTTTTTAAAACTTTTCAATAAAATTTATAAAATATGTAATAAAATATATATAAATTCCCAAAACTCACTAAACTATAACCTCCCCCCAAAACTAAAATATATTCTTTCCCACAAGCATATAATAACATGCTGAAAGATTAATAAAATGATACCCAAAATGAAATCCATTCCCCCCACACTTAAATTTCAATAAATTATGAAATGTAAATACATGTAGATATCGAGTGGGAAAAGGTATTGGGCTTGTAATGTGGATATAAAATAAAATGTTTTCATAGGCTAGTTTGGGATTTCAAAAAGAGGATTAATGTAAGGGAAATGGGAGGCTATTTGGCTATTGTAATTCTTATGTGGTTAAGAAAATGCCTCTATCATATTAATGCACACCAAAGTAGGAAGTGCAGCTTAAAGGTCCACAAACTCAAGAATCACAATCAGGGGTGAAAAACACACATTTTGAAAAGATTTCCATAGATTATCTTGGAATGAAATATAATATTGTTCCTCACGGTTGGAAAAAATCATTTTCCAAATCAAAAATTGAGCATTCAAAATTTTTTGGTTTTGAAACAAGATTCTTTATCCAAAGTCATGAAGAAAATACAAAAAAATTGAGATGAAAACATGTATTTTTGACTCCCCAAAATGGTTGGAAAAAATTTAAAAATTGGATGGTGAGTAAGTATGACTCGTTTTGTTATTATGCATTTTTTTTAGTTTTTTAGTTTTTAGTGTTTTTTTAAATACACACCTTCACAAAAGAGAAAGAGAAAAAGTATGGGTTTGATGAAGGAAGTGGTAAAAAAATGAAAAATAGAGGAAGAATAAGAAAGATTAAGAGAGAGTAAGAGAGGTATAGTTTAAGGGAAAGAGGTTCCCCTGGTTTGGATTTGGTGGGTCATCATCCCCATATAGTGTTGGGTTTATTGTAGAAGTTGTGGATCTGATGGAAGTTGATGTGGTTCCTGGAATGATTATACTCTCATGGTGATGCTTTAACTGATGTCCATTAACCTTGAATGTCCTTTTGAAAGAGGGGTCTTAGACTTGAACTGCACTAAATTGGTAAACATTAGTAATAATAAAAGGACCTTCCGAATGAGAATTATTCTTACCTGGGTGAATTCAAAATCGAGAATTGAAGAGCATTACCTTTTCACCTTCATGAAATACCTTTATTAGGATTTGTTTGTCATGGAGAACCTTATCCTTTTTTTTGTATATATTATAATTCTCATAGGAATCAAGTCGAAGCTCCTCCAATTCAGTCAACTATAACAATCTTTTTTCTCCATATTTTTCACAATCAAAATTACAAGTTTTTACAGCCCAAAAAGACTTATGTTGGATTTAAAATGATAAATGAAATACTTTACCCAAAATTACTCTAAATGGAGACATACCAATAGGTGTTTTATAGTCAGTTTGATAACCCCAAAGCGCTTCACCAAGTCTATCAGGCCAATATTTTCTAGTTGGCTTTACAATTCTCTCAAGTACTCTTTTTTACTTCTCTATTAGAAAGTTCATCCATGCCATTTGTTTGGGGGTGATATGAAGTTTAAGTTTTATATACAACACCATTATTTTTCAAAATATATTCCATGGTTCTATTACAAAAATGGGTTCTTAAGTCACTGATCAAGGCATAAGGAGTTCCAAATCTATGGAATATGTGGGTTTTTAGAAACTCACTAATAGTATGTGAATCAAACTTTCAAGTGGGTTTTTCCTCGACCCACCTAGAAACATAATCTACCATAATAAGTATGTATGATAATCCATTAGATTGGGCGAATGGTCCCACGAAATTGATACCCCAAACATCAAAGATATCATGGAAGATTAAATGCTTTTAGGGCATTTCATTTCTTTTGTAAATTGTGCCAAACTTGTGGTAAGTGGGACATGATTGACAAAACACATGTGAGTCCTTGAAGAGTGAAGGTCAGAAGAATCATGAGTCTAATACCTTTAGGGAGGCCCTTTTTGGTCCAAAGTGTCCACCACCAGGCATTGCATGACATAATTCCAAGATGGAGGAATGTTCATCTTCATCAACACATCTTATAATTACTATGTCAGCCCCAGTTTTCTAAAGTTTATTTCTTCCCAAAAATAGTATTTTGAATCACTTTTCAACTTTATTTTTTTATTTTGAATTTTTTTTGTAAAAACACCAGAAACAAAGTAATTTACAATTAGGGAATACCATGGTGACTTTGGAGTGAGATATGAAAGGTGCTCAGTGGGGAACTCAGGATCAATGATTTCTGAATGATAAGGATTAGAAATTATACTCAGGTGATCAGTCATACAGTTTTCTTTTCCTGGTCTATTTTTGATTTCAAGGTCAAAATCTTGGAGCATTAGGATCCATCTTATTAGCCTCAGTTTGGAATCAATTTTGTTGAGTAAGAACTCTATACCAGAATGGTCTATGAAGATGATGATTTTGGCACCTAAGAGATAGGGCCAGAATTTATCTAAGGCAAAAACCACTACTAAAAGTTCTTTTTCATTCACAATGTAGTGAGATAGAGTTTTATCCAATGTTTTGAGGCATAATAGATGACGTGAGAAATTTTTTCTCTTCTTTGATCAAGAACATCCCCAATAACTCTATCAAAAGAATCACACATCAACTCAAAGGGTAAGTACCAATATGGGGGTTGGATTATTGGGGCCGATGTAAGATCAGTTTTGAGTTCAATGAAATCTCTCTTCCAAACCTCATAAAAATGGAAAGTGACATCATATTGGAGAAACCGAGTGAGTGGGAGAGAAATCCTACTAAAGTTATGGATGAATCACCAATAGAAACTAGTATGACTGAGGAATGAACAGATGTCTTGAACAGAGGTGGGTTCAACAAGTGATTGGATCACTTCAATTTTGGAAGGATCAACTTCAATACCCTCTTTTGAAACTATGTGCCCTAGAACAATCCCATTTTTAATCATGAAGTGTAATTTTTCAAAATTTAACCCAAGGTTACACTTGACACACTATTGAAGGACTAAAGAGAGTGAATTCAAGCAAGATTCAAATGACTCACCATAAATGGTAAAGTCATTCATGAAGACTTACATGTAGTGTTCAATTAATTCAAAAAAGATACTCATAATACACCTCTGGAATGTTGTAGGAACATTGCAAACGCCAAAAAGCATTATCCTATATGTATATGTTTCAAAGGGGTAAGTGAATGTTTTATTTTCTTGGTCTTGAGGTGTGATTGGGATTTGGAAGTAGCTGGTGTATCCATCAAAAAAGCAATAGTGTGAATTTCTAGCTAATCGTTCTAGAATTTGATCAAGGAATGGAATAGGGTAGTGATATTTTCTTGTTTCAACATTCAATTTTCTATAGTCGATGCACACACACCATTTGTTCTTCACTTGAGTTGTGACTACCCCCCCATGTTCATTTATGATAACAATTATCCCACCCTTCTTGGGTACAACTTGAATTGGACTAACCCATTCACTATCAGAAATTGGGTAGATAATACCAGCTTGAAGAATCTTGGTGATCTATTCCCTAAAAACCTCAAGTATCAGTGGATTGAGTCTTATTTATGGTTGTCTAAATTGTTTGGATGATTCCTCAAGATGGATGTGATGCATTCAAAGGGAAGGGTTGATTCCTGGTATGTCATCTAGGGTCCAACCTAAGGCCTTTTTGTTTTCCTATAACACCTGAACAAGTTTGGACTCCTCAATTTCAGTAAGTCTATCAAAGATAATGACAGGATAAGAGTGATCATGGAAAAGGAATGTATATTTTAGGTGTGCAAGAAGAGGTTTCATATCAGTATCATCTTTCATTTGTGGGTTAGAAAACTCAGTAATGGAGGAAGGACTTTCAGTTGGTTTTGATTAATTTTCCTCAATACTGTACAAGGTGGAACAATAGAGATCATAGTTGATATGGGATTCAAGAGAATTTTCATGATCCTCTATATTGATGGATTTTATGAATGAGAGGTCAACATTAACTTCCCCATTTATGACTTGATTAATCATGGTACAAATATCACAATGTAACACCCCGAGATTTTATGAAAAATATTATTTTAATTTCATTAATGTCTTGTGTTGTATGATACACCAAGATTACCTTGCGCTATACGCAACACCGTATTATCTTGCAGTATACGCAACACTATTCTTGGATCGTGTTACACACAATTTTGATAATAGTTATTCTACGCAACATTGAGTATATATATATATATATATATATATATATATTCAATGTATAAATGAAATATGGTTGTATTCTGTTATATGAAACAATGAAAGATTCTTGCACAACACGCAACCCTGACTTGGCTTGCATTACACGCAATCGCGACCTTCCTCGATAGTGTGTGTTGTACGCAATACCAGGTTTTACTAAACAATGATATATTATTATAATATTATTATGAACTAGACGTTATAAATAGTATTAACTAAAATTTTGAATTTTATAACATTATTATTCATCTTACACATTTTCTAGAACATGGTATAAGAACAAAATAATTTTTTTCGGGTAAAATAAGTATTTTAAAAAAAATGCAGTTTTGCCGTCTTTTGATGGTGCACCCACTTTAAATCTAGTTTTTTACATGTTTATAAGTTCAATTTGACAAAATAAAATTCTTATTTTTAATCAAGAAATAAAAATTTACTTTGGATAAAATTTTCATATTATTCTGGTAACATTCATATTTTGATGAATAGTAAAAACACGCTATATTTTAATTAAAAACAACTTTTTTCATCGCAATAATTTATATGAATAAATTATAATATTGAGTGGTTTTAAAGTATGAATAGAATATATTTTTACCACTTAATATAATGTATGTCATTAGCATTTATTTTACATTGAATTCGTAGGTTAAATCAATTCAATCTTTTGCAATGTTTTAAACAAAAACACGTTTTCATTCGACAACGGGATTAATTTTAATTTAATTTATGCAACTTATGTGTATTGAAATTTAAAAAAATGGATTCCATATTTGGAATCAGTGGGTCCAAATTATGTTAATAGGCTACTTTTTATTTTTGGGAATTATGAATAGTAACTACGGTAAATTTTATTTACCATAGTTAAAGGTAAATAGGGTAATTAAGGGTAAATATAATATTATAAAATTACCCTAACACATGAAAGAATCCTATTGGATGACTAAAAGTCGACCCATATCACCTAAGGGTCGGATTAGAATCATTTAATGGACTTTTGTCCATGAAAATAACTTAATTATTATTAAAACCAAAGAAAGTGACAACATGTTACTCTCTTAAATCTTATAAGTATATTAATTTTAATTTGGTGATAAACTTCATGAAACATCAAACATGAATAGTCTCAACAAATCTAATAAAATTATCAACATCATGATAATTTATTTAGAATTTTTTGGGATTAAATAAATGTAATTAATAGTGATACATTAATGATGCAGAAATTATTTATTTAGTGAAAAATCAATAATATAGTTTTTATTGAAATAGTAATACATATCAAAAGGCCCAAAAATCTGCACAAAACTTATTATTAGTATATATATAAACCCTAATCATCCACTGACCGAATTTTTGACCATTTGGATCCTTATTAAGGAAATTATGACACTTATATTATTTTATTTTAAATGATTCCAAAGTTGTCACCTTCATAAGTTAATAAATATAACAATTTACATATTGTGATTTTAAGATTATAAATTTGAGTAAAAGTATTATTGTGAAAGTTAATAGATTTATCTTCCTCATAGGATTTTACTTTTAATTTTTATGCCACAAATAAGTATATTAAATAATTATACAAAAATGATTTAGTAATTATTTTATTAAGAGATAAACCAAATAAATGGTTTTAAAAATAATAAAATAAATATTATATGAACTATTTAATGTTCTCCACTAATTGTTTAGATACATATGACCTTTTATAAATCTATTATATGAACTATTTAATGTTCACCTTTATTTATTCTTCCACTTCTTCTTCTTAGGTTGTTTCATTATGAAGTAATAACATCAATATCAATCATATACTGATATGTTATTATAAGTATTAAAAAACCCTATTTCACCATCTATCCATCCTACAGAAAACGAAATCACCGCGCGTGCGTACATACGGAATACCGTCTCCACGCCGTGGTGTAATCTATTTTCCACCACCACCTTACTTGGATGGGTATAATGGTGTAAATAATAACTATATATGATTATTATAAATTGATATTGATTCTGTAATATTATACATACACTCCAATAAAATTCCACAATCATGGGAACGATATCATCGCTCGTGCGTACGTACGGAATACCGTCTCCACGACGCGATGAGATTCACTCTCTATGATAACCATTCAAGAATGATTATAAAGTATATATAATAAGTAATCATGAAATATATGACATAATAATTCTACTGGATTTATGTATATATATATTCATGTCATCTACTTAATTCCATTCAATTCAATAAGGAAACGAAAACAACGTTCATGCGTACGTACGGCCTACCGTCTCCATGAACGGTGTATTTCTTTCCATTTATCGATAAATTATATATATATATATATTCTGAATATATATTATATATAAATCATGTTTTACATTCTGGATTTAAGTAATCATGATCTAAGTAATCATATGAATAATTATAAGTTAAAACACGAACGACAAATGAAACGATTTTACCCAAAACGCTACTTTAACATGAATTTACAAAAGAACGGGTAATATAAAGTCATAAGTGAACCATATATGATATAATAACAATTAATATGATTCTATAATAAGTCAATGACATTATTTAAATCATTATACAGGAGGTTTGGATACGTATGAAGCATATCAGACCTAAGGTAAGGGATAATTTTGCAAAATCTCATTTTTATCCAAGATTGCTTATTCGTATGTATTTACTGGGGGTATTGCTATCATCCATGTCCATGTTTTATAAAAGTGTATTCATGTATGTTTAAAGTTTTTTTTACCCATTTGACTTTTACCCCATGGTATGGAAGGAAATCTTTCTTTTATTTACCCCACAAGGTACTTTTTGACTTTTCCGACAAAAGTACGAGAAGAATGTTTTTTTAACTTATACGGCACGAACAGATTTTTACGGTTTTATAAAGACTTATTTTCATGAAGCTTACTCCAAAATATTTCATGACTATTTTCAAAAAAATCTCTTTCTTTTAAAATTTCATGGCATTTTGTGAAAAGAAAATTATTTTCAAGAAGAAAGGATATTTTCCTCAAGAATTCATTTCAAGTGTTTTATCAAAACCATTTTCAATCTAAGATGACATTATTTATTATGTGTATGTTTCAAGTATAATGTCTCTATGATTTACATGGTTTCACTTTTCTTATTATGAAATGATATCCATTTTATTTATATGGATTATGTGATGATGGGATGATGTTTATGAAACCCATTTTTATTCTTTGGGTTATGATGAATGTTTTAAGTTTATTTTGTGGCACAAGTAAGAATGATTTCATTATGAGATGGGTGGGACCTATATCTCCCTACAATGATTTGGGTAAATATTTTATATCTCATGAGATAGACATGGCTGGAATGGTAAGTTAATCCGGTTCAGTGTTACAGAACTGAAATAAGGAGTGAACTCGATTCAGAATGGGACTTTGTCCACTAAGATGGTCTTGGCAGCAATGCCTTAGATACTATGGAAATAATTACATGTGCTTAATGGATGCCACAATTACATGTTTTATTCCCATGCTATTTTATCATGGTTTATGTTCCATTATGATCTATGCCTTATGTACTTCCATGTTTTATGTCGTTGCTCAAGATTTTTAATGTTCATGTTTTTTTAAGTTCAAATGTATATGGTATGTTTTATTTTATCCATTCTTACACTTACTGAGCATTTGAGCTCACCCTTTTTATGTTTTCTTTTCCCCGAGGATTAAAAGAAAGGTTTTAGGTACGGAAAAAAATGGGAAGATCTTTATGGGAGATGTTGAAGATCTTTCACCACGATTAGAAGATTGTGTTCCAAGTATCCAAATACACTAAACTATTACGGTCCTTGTGTGTCTGTTTTTGTTATGTACTAAGTATTCCACAAAAGTAATGTAATGTCTATGTACGTCAAGTTTCGGGTCTCTACACACAATCTCCTATCTCATTAAAACATTATGAACATGATGGAATGGGGTTCAATTTACTCTCAGAAGTGTCCTCAGAATCATGGATTGAGAATGCAGAGTGATCCTTAGATGGGCATTGCATGGATTAGAAAATGTTGAACTTTACCAGTTTTTCACCAAATTCTATGGATAATATGCCTGAATAGACATCAATCTTGGTTCTTGATATCATTAGGAATGGTCTTCCTATAATTAGGGGAGATCAAGAAGAGTTCATCTCACCTTCTATGTCAAGGACACAGAAATCAACAGGGAAGATAAGATCATTCACATAAGCAAGTACATCCTCAATTATTCCCTTAGGATTGGAAGTTCATTGATTGTCCATTTGAATGACAACAAAAATTGGATGTAAGGTACCTAGACCAAGGTTAGGAATGATGGATTTGGGCATGACATTAATTGAGTCTCCTAGTTCTATAAGTGCATCATCAAAGTTGGAACTTCTAATTTGGTATGGAAGCATAAAGGTCCCTGGATCTTTGCACTTTATGGGAATAGACTACTGTAAGTAAATATTTTCAAAGGTCCTAAGTTTCCTTTTATGGGTGCACAATTCCTTAATAAACTTGGCATACTTATGGATTTTTTTTATGGAATCTAAGAGGGGAATGTTGACTTTAAAACGTCTAAACACGTCAAGAATTTCAGGATCAGGATCAAAGGATTTCCTTGGCTTAGAAACAGCTTGAGGAAAATGAATTGGATTCCTAAGTGGAATGGAAGGAAGTGAGGGAATGGCTTTAGGTTCCTTTTCTAATTTATTTTTATTTTTATTTTATAGGTTAACATTTAAAGGGGAGTTGGAGTACTCATCATGAGGCATAGAAATTTTCTTTCCCGATCTAAGTGAAATTGCACTTACATTACCCTTGGGGTTGGGTAATGGTTGAGCTGGGAGTTGGTAAGAATTTGATTGTTGTTGTTGGATCATGTTGGATGCAAGTTAACCAATTTGGGTTTCAATATTTTAAGGCTATAATGGGTGAAGGAGGAAAGATCTTCCACTGTACTTTCCCATGGTTTCTTGGAAGAAGAGGCTTGTCCCAAATTGGGATTTCCATGATTTTTGTTCTTGGGAAAGCAATTGTATTGTTTTGGGAATTGGGAAGGCTCATTAGGATATTGGAATCTAGGATGAGAAAGAGGAGGATTGATCCTTTGAGGTTGAGGAACAAAAGGATAAGGTTGTTGGAAGTTACCAATACCTTGAACATATTGGAATTGGTTTGGGTTTTGAGGATGGAATTGAGGGGAATGAGAAATGGGATTCTAATTTCTCAATCTATAGTTATAGGTAGAAGATAAGGGCTAAGAGTGGGGTTAGTTGAAGTTTCTAATGAACTGGCCTGATTGTTGAGGGTTGTTGTTCCTCTGAGCATATACTGCATTGAGATCCATTGGTTCAGATGAATTAGATGGATCCTTTTGAAGTTTAGGGAATGTGTCAGTTGGATGATATGGGGAGTTGTAGATTCCATAGTTCTTGATAGGTTTAGGGAATAGAGATTGTGGAGAAGTTGAGGTTGGGACTTTGGCCACCATAGCTAGTTTTCTCACAAGACTTGTAAGTTTGCTCATCCAATTGGTCATCTTCTTTGGCTCTATCGATTGAATATCTTGCGCTTGTTTGTCTTGATCACGTGCTCAAGTATGGAATCGTTGTATGTTTTCATCCATGTTTCTTATGAGATCTCTTGAAGATGTAGGAGTTTTTTCAAAAAGATCACATGCACTTGTGGCATCAATGAGAGTTCTCTCCATATACAATAACCCCGCATAGAAGTATTGGATCAAGAGTTGGTCAGGGAATTGGTGGTTTAGAAAGGTTTACAAAATATTTTTTAACCTCTCAGAATACTCATGGAGTGATTCATTTGGGAATTAATGAATACCACTTATTTCCTTTCATATAGAAGCAGCACAAGAAGCAGGAAAAAAAATTTCTAAGAAAAGTCACTTCATGTCATTCCATATGGTTATGGAACCAAGAGGGAGGTAGTAAAGCCATGACTTGGTAGTATTATCTAGGGAGAAAGGAAATTCTCAGAGTTTTATTTGTTCCTCAGAAACACCTTGAGGCTTCATGGTAGAGCACACCACTTGGAACTCTTTAAGATGAAGATGTGGATCCTCACTGGCTAGCCCATGGAAATGAGGAAGAAGATGAATCAAAACCGATTTGAGTTCGAATTCAGCCTCTATGTTTGGATATTGAATACTAAGGGGTTGTTAATTCATATCAGGGGCATAAATTTCTTTATGTGTTTGTTTCCTAGGATTAGCCATATCTAATTAAATTGGTTGTACAAGGACAGGTTCTTGAATGATTTGATTATCTCTTATGTTCCTCCTAAGTTGGAAAAAATTTCTCTCTATTTCAGGGTCAAATAGATCCGAGGGATTTTTTGGGAGGCTACGGAGAATTTGGAGAAAATTTGGAAGGATGAGGAATATAGTTTTTTCTTTGTTTTTTTCGTTTATGATTTTTATGAGAATGCAAGTTTTTCTTTGTGTTTTTTTTAATTTTTTTTAATTTTGTTTTTTTTTTGTTTTTTTTTGTTTTTTTAAAATAATTAAAAACTAATGAATGCTTAATAAAACATCCTCAGAAACAATGTCATTTGAAGTATTAACGATTGTTTCCTATCGACCGTTCAAGGTTCCGGTGCTCTGCTAATGTGTATAGCAGCACTCGGGTCGAATCCTCGGTGATGATACTTTGTATAGTCAATTGTTTTTAATTGATTTTATTTTGATTGAGGGGGTTTTGTTTGTAGAACTTAAATGAAGTGATAAATGGTTGGTGATTAATTTAAAAATTTGATAAATATTGGGATGAATTCATTATTAGGGAGTTAAACTTGTGATATCCTTGAGCTTTTCCTAATATTGCATTAAATTAACACCCACTTCGTAAGATGAATTTGACCGGAATTCCCAAGTGTTAAGGCTTTAATATAAGCCTTAACTTAACTTAGGGTTATAATGTTAATCAAAGTTTATTTATGATAGTGTATTTATGGATCCAATAATCCATGGATACCACAAATTAAACAAAGCATGTCATTAATCTATGACATTTTAAGTTTTACATACACAATTTTAATTTAAAGAATATTCATCGACCAAAAGATCTCATTAACTTAACATCCCCAAATAATGACTCAACCCAATGGTATATTTACTCATCCATTAATATGGTTATTAATCAGGCAATATGTGTTTATGGTGATTAATTATAAATATAATGAAAAGAATAGGATAAGAAAAGAGTTGTGCGTTAAACAAACACACATGAACGATGATGAGACTTATAAACAAACTTTAGATTGAATGTGAAAGTGAAAGAAGGGATGGGTATTCAACATTATTTAAACTATTTTAATAGTACTAATATTTAATAATAGATGTTGTATTATTAAAAGAGAATATAAAGAGTAAACTTGCATTAAAAGAGAATTACAAAAACAAACACTTACGAGTTTACAAATGAAGAAAAACACAAAAGTAAATAAAATCAAAGAGATGAGGAAGGGTATATCAAGTGAAAACTTGAGTTTGTAATGTACTCCTAGGATTTAGGAAGATACTTGGTCATTCCAATTGATCCTCTTCTATTCTGAATTGCTAACCTCATGCAAGGAGGATATGGGTATGCATTCATAGCCCAAGGTGGTGGACTATTTGAATTCCAAATATTCCCCTCCACTTGGATTTCCAATTTTTTCATAAAGACAGCTGAATATAGATATATTCTATTATTTTAAGTTGTATATATTGATGTTTAATTTCATCCCTCAAAATTTGGTGGCCATTTGACTTTTGGATCCAAATATATGGTTATTTTACTAAACAGTTTTCACCTGTCTATTTTCATCAACACTTTTTCTAAGGCCATAATGTGAATTTATTTTTGAATAGTAAGATGCCCTCAAATTCGAACAATTTCTTAAAAAAAATTGTCTTCCTATATATTACCTTTTACACTAAAAGATATCAGATCGAATGGATGTTTATATCTGGAGAAAAATCAATAATGGTGTGTTGATTTCAATTCTGGGTTGGATTTAAATTCATTAATTGGGACTTGAAATTTTTATCCAAGATGAATTGCATTGTCCCTAGACCTTTGGAGAAGAATCAAAGCTTTTGTACTTATGGATGGATCCCAGTAATTAAATATTTATGGTTGGTCCATTTTCTTCACATATTTTGTGGGCCTTTTTGTGTGGTCCATATGACCCTTCAAATGGTAGAATTGACCCAAGATCCCTTCTAATGAACTATTGGATATTGAATGAGGAAGCCTAAAAAATAAGAACCACGTAATTTAGATAAGTTGGGTGCGATTTATAATTAAAATAGTAAACATACTCAATTGGACTACTTCAAATAATGCTCAAAAATTATATTTAGTATTAAAACATGAGTATCTCACACAAATTATGCACTTTTACATGAAATTTACTAAAGGGAGTATAAAAAAAGTTATGAATAAATGAATAAAATCACTTCCCTTGGTGTAATTAAACTCTATACTGAGGATGGATTGGCTCTCATTATATAGATTACATATAAACTATCAAGAAAAGGAAATATCTTTTCATATTCTGAACCATCCCATGCTACTCTACAAATGCAAGGAAGATCATGAATCCACTTTTGAAAGTACATCAATGATGTGGGTGTTGATTCCCTATGAATAAGTATACCTCAATCAAATGGTTGAGTCAAAGGGAGTTATCAACCTAGGGAAAATTCCCATTTTAAGGGAATACAATGATGTATTTCCTAAAGAGTTACTGAGACTCCCCCTAGATTGTGAGGTAGAGTTATCAATAAATCTCATAACCAGAGCTAATCCTATCTCAAAGTGTCCCTATAGGATGGATACTATCGAACTGGAGGATTTAATGAAGCAACTCAAGAGAATTTGGAAAAAGGATTCATACACCCTAGTGTATTACCTTACGGTGTGCTAGTGCTATTTTTCAATAAGAAGGATGGATCAATATGGATGTGTATTGATTATAAGGAACTCAACAAGATAACAATAAAGAAAAATTATCCTCTTACAAGGATTTAAGACTTGTTCAATTAGTTGTGAGGAGATTATTACTTCTCAAAGGTGGATCTTTGTTCTGGATATCATCAACTAAAGGTGAAGAATGAATATATTCATAAGACTGCCTTCTGTATAAGGTATGGGCACTATGAGTTTTTGGTAATTCCCTTTGGACTTACTAATTCCCCTGAAATATTAATTGATTTGATGAATAGAGTCTTTATACATTACCTTGAAAAGTTTTTGGTAGTGTTTATCGATGATATTCTCATCCAATCCAAGAGAAAGGAGGAACATAAAGAACATTTAAGGCTTTTGTTGGAAATATTAAGGAAGGAGAAGTTGTATAACAAGTTCATAAAGTGTGACTTTTGGATGCAATAAGTCACATTCTTGGGACATGTGATCACAAGTAAGGGAATTTCTGTAGACCCTTCAAAGACAAAGGTTATTGAGGAATGTCCCATACCCTCTAGTCTCATAGAAATCTTCATTTTTCTTGGCTTACTAGGTTACTATTGATATTTTTAAGAAATTTATCATGATTATCAATCCTGATATCTAAGTTAATAAGAAAAGGATTAAAGTCAGTTTTAAAGGAAGAATGTGAGGAAATATTTAAGGAGATAAAGTGAAGGATGATCACTGCACCTGTACTCACATTACCAATAAGTGGAGAAAGTTTTGTTATATACACTGATGCTTCCAAGAAAGGCTTGGGTTTTTTACTTGTGAAAAATGATAAATTGATAGCCTACACCTCACGATAGTTGAAGATCCATAAAAAGTACTACCCCACACATGATCTAGAGCTAGCAGCTGTGATTTTTTCCTTAAAAATCTCATAGCACTACCTTTGTGGTGAGAAGTGTGACATATATACCGATCACAAGAGCCTAAATTATATATTCACACAAAAGGAGATCAACATGCATTAAAGGAGATGGTTAGAGCTAATACAAGTATATGATATCTATACTCACTATCATCCTAGAAATTTGAACAAGGTAGCTGATTCTCTTAGTAGAAAAGAACCTACTACTCTATCTATGTTGCATATTGAGAAAGAACCTATCTTCATGGATATGTAGAGGATGGATTTGGAAATCATAATAGTGGGGAAAAAATCCTACCTTAACTAAATGATTTCTAAACTATCTATCCAAGAGAAGATTATGGAGGCACAAAGGGATGATCCAGTGTTAAAAAATATGGTGAATTCCATAAAAGAAGAGAAGATGCAAGAGTTTTATATTGACGATGATAGTGTGATTCAGTTTCGAATGAGACTTTTTGTTCCTTCATCACCTGGGATAAAGAATGACCTATTGGATAGTGGACATAAATCAAATTTTTCTATCCATCCTAGGAGTACCAAGATGTACCGTGATCTCTGAGAACACTTCTGGTGGGACAACATGAAGAAGGAGATTGTTGAGTGTATCTCAAGGTGCTTGATATCTAAGAAAGTTAAAACCGAGTGACAGATGTACAAAGGGAATATGAAACCATTGACTATACCCATGTGGAAATTGGAGAATGTCACTATGGACTTTGTCATGGGTCTCCTGAATACATCCACAAATGAAATAATGTGATATGAGTTGTGGTGGACCGACTCACCCAGACTGCCCACTTTATCTCTATTCAGGAAGATATCTCACTTGAACAACTTTTTAAGATATATGTGAAGGAAGTGGTGTGACTACATGGGGTTCCACTCTCAATTGTCTCTGATCATGATCTCAGGTTTACATCTAAATTCTGGAGGAGTCTTTAACATGCTTTTTGTACTGAATTAAATTTCAACATAGCCTATCACCCAAAAAATGATGGCCATTCGGAAAGGATTTTTTAGATGATCAAATATATTCTAAGATCCTTCTCTTTAGAATTAAAAGATGAATTGGATCAACATCTCCCATTGGTTGAGTTATCATACAATAATTGCTTCCACTCGAGTATTCAGATGGCTCCATATGAAGCTCTGTTAGAAAGCGATGTAGAACTCCATCCCGTTGGAATGAAATTGGTGAAAGAAATCTACTTTGACCAGATCTTGTGCAAGAGATGATATAAAAGGTTCAATCCATCCATCAACATATCTAATATTCTCATATTTGGAAAAAATAGCTATACCGACAACTGTCAAAGGGACTTGGAGTTCAAAATTGGAGATAAAGTATTCATTTGAATATCACTATGGAAGAGAGTCGCACAGTTTGGAAAGAAAGGGAAGCAAAGACCAAGGTACATTGGCCCCTTTAAGATCCTTGATTGCATCAAAGTCATGGATTATCAACTTTCACTTCCACTGAATATGGATTAAGTTCATGATGTGTTCCATGTATCACTTTTGAGGAAGTACATACGAGATCCCTCATAATGACTAAACTCATAGGTGGTATAACTAGAAAATGATCTCTCTTATAAGGAGAAACTAATAAAGGTTCTGGACCAGAGAGATAAGGTTATAAACAAAAATACAACCCACCTTTTTAGAGTGTTTTGGAGGAACCATAAGTATGAAGAAACAACTTGGGAACTGGAGGAGGTGACGAAGGAGAAGTACCATCACCTGTTTATGTAAAACAAAATTTGAAGGGAGAATTTTCAAAAGGGGGGAGAATGTGATGACCTAAAATTTTATCAAATGATTTTCTTTCTTCTTATCGTAATTTAATATAGTATAAATCTCATAAAATCACTTAGAGACCATAATAAAAGCATTACAAATTAAGAATTAATGAAAAAAGAAGTATTTATAGAACTTATGGAATCAATACCGATGAAATAGTAATTTGACCTTAGGAATAGTAATACGACCCTTATGAATAGTAAACAGACCAAATAAATAGTAACCTCACCCATGAAATTATAAATAAAATTTAGGAATCTTATAAATGAATGTATGATATAATTATATCATAGTATAAGTAAGTAAATATTTTAAAAATTATTAATTAAGTGTTGGTATTTTTATAATTCATAAATATTTAATTAAAATTTTATGATAAGTTTAATAATTTAAAAGAAAATTTGTTTTCATAAAAAGTATTCATAAATTAATATTTTTATGTCTTATGATTTTAAGATAATTTTACGAGGCCTTAATTAATTTTTCAAAGTGAAATAAAATCAGTTATAATTTTAAAATATTTATTTTCCAAGAAAGTGACGATTTTAATTAAAAATTAAATTACTCATATGTAGAAAATTATTTTCAGAAAATGGAATCCATTTTTTAATTCTAAATATTAGAAAATTTTTAGAGTGTATTTTTTTAATTTTTCTGAAATACTTGAATTTCTGGTGAATAGTAAAATATGGTAATTTATGGTGTATATACATTATGAGTTAAAAACAATATTCATTGAGTCATCTCTGATATAAGAACCATTTTTTTAACTGAAATGATCTAATTATTGTATTTTTCTCAATAATCAATAGTATTTCTTGTCTTGAGCAAAATAATAAACCAATGAATTAAATATTGAGAAAACACCACTCACACCCTCTTCTCCTCACACTTCTAAAGCTTTGATCCTTTCCCAAATTCTGCCCAATACTCTTACCTATACCATCCCCAATACCCAAGAGCTCTTTTTATCATCAAAAGACCAAAACCTTTTCCGTAAGGAGGTTCTCAAGGAGTAGATATTTAAGAGGTAAACCATATTCCTTTTTCTTTTAATTTCTTTTTAATTTCATTTCTTTTCTTCTATTCTCCTCTCCTTATCTTATCTAAAAGACATTATAACTCCATTATGTTTGATATAATGTAATTATATCATGTTAATGTAATGTCCATCATCAAAATCCTTTCTCTCTCTATTTTACTCTAAAAATGAAATCGTCGCCCGTGATCTGTCAATTTACCGACATCGTGGGCGATGCACTTTCATTTTTCTTTAATGAATTCAAGGATGTTAATAAATACATTAAATGGTTGAAAAAATATTCTAAATTTTATTTTATAACCTTTTTTATGTTATGTAAGTAACATTTATTCATAATACTAAATGATAAAATAAAATAAATTCGTTGTGCTCGAAAACCCGCCAAAATTAACCTAAAAAGATCACCATTAACGTTAATCTAATGATTCATCCTCATACCATATAACCAAATTCCTTATAATATCATTTAAAATTATGAAGTATAATTAATAACATATAATAACAATTCTGGATATTTATCCACATTTTACATAAACTTCCATTCATATATACAAGTGAACCGATCTTGAAAACTAAGAAAATGAACACTCCCAAATAATGATATTAAACTATATAACTCATTTAAAATCTCATAAAAGAACTTAATAAAACCATAATTAATCGAATTAATGTATAAAAGGTTTTTTTATTTGTTAATTAATGAATCTAATGTGATTATACATTATATGAAAGTGAATAAATCATTCAGACATAAGGTAAGTGGATTTCTCAAACCCAACTCACTTTCTTTGAGTTTTCCCTCTTTCACCCCATTTTCAGTATAGATATTCATTAAATATAACTTCTTCATCATTACATTACCTTTTTTTGGATATACATGTTTTCTACTTGAGTTTTTGACAAACACATTTTTTTCCAAAAGAACTCTTCTTTAAAAAAACACACCTTTTACTTCTCGAGATTTTTTCTTCTTCACTCAAGGTTGATGATTCTTATATCAAGTATGTTATTCCATATTTCATTTTGGAACCTAAAGTTTATGAATGCATGATTTATGAAATGAAACCCATTTCTTTATATGGGTTATTTTATGTTCAATATTGATATATGTTATATGTGGCATGCATGATAATGTAAATGTTATGATATAACGGTTGAACCCAAAATTATATAGTGCAATATAAATGTATGATGTGATAGGTGCACCTATAATTATATAGTGCTCTAATGTATTGGATAAATCGATTTATCTCATGATAAAAAATTTAAATATGCATGAATATGATGCTAGATTTATTCACAACTATGTTTGGTAGTTGACCAGTAAGACCTGGTGTTTCATTTTCATGCATTGCCACATTCCAAGCCTTATCTTAATGCTTACTATCATGATTATGATCATATTCCTATGTTATGATGATAATTATTATTCTCACCCCATGTTATATTGTTTCATATTCTTATCTATCTTCTTACTAGGGTTTTTTCTCACCCCTTTTTAATGTATATCCTCAGGTAATTACTTGTAATAAGAATAATGAGAACTCTAAGAAGATAGAAAAGAAGAAATACAATAAATATTTATGTTTTATTTTTTAAATTTTATGTATGGTCTTAATTTTCTCATGACACTAAATTTTTGGATCCTGGTAATGTAATGGTTTTATGTTGTTTATCATTAAAATGATGTAAAATTAATATAAGAAAAGCAGTTTTTCTATATTGTAATGAATTAAAATGGGATCTATTTTAAAGAAAAATGGGTGTATAGTTGCTATAAAATAAATTAAAGAAATTGTTTCAAGGTTTTTGAGAAACCTAGGAAATTTGTCTTAAGTTGGGGAAACAAATTTAAACTTCTAAAAAAGTCAACAAGCAGAAAATGAGTTATGGAAATTAGGGGTTCAACATCTTGACCAAAATAATATGAATTTTTATTATTCAAGATGAAGATAAGAGTAATTTTATCTTATTATAATAATACACTATTACTATTTTTAAAACTTATAAATAGGAAAAATAGTGAATAAAAATCACAAGGGAGGTTATATCCAAACATCAAAACCTCTTGAGTTGATTCACTCCGATGTGTGTGGCCCTATGGATAATAATTCATAAATTAAAGAATGATATTTTATAAATTTTATATATGATTTCCCATGAATGAAATTCATCATGTTTATGAAACATAAATCATAATACTTTTAAAGTTTCAAAAGCTTTAGAATACCGATAGAGAAGAAAATGGGTTTGAAATTGGAGATATTGAGGTTAGAAAATGGAATTGAATACACTAATATTAATTTCAATGGATATAAAAAAATCATGGCATAAAACATGAATTAAGTGTTCTATATACTCCTTAGTATAATGGAGTTCATTAGATAAAGAATAAGAGTTTAGTTTACATGGTTGGAACCATACTTTCAGAGCATGATACCTAAAGCTACTACTAGTTACTGGAAATAAAAACAATTAGAGTAATTTAAAATATATTCCTCATAATATCAAAATCACATATTACTCTCTATGATATGTGGTTCAAGAATAAATTGTATGGTAAAAATCCTAGAGTGTTTGGAAGTCCATGTCTGATCGAGAATAGGAAAAAAATGGAGAAAACTTTGATGAAAAAGATTAGAATGGAATTTTCTTAGGTTATACACCAAATGGAATATTTTATCGGTTTTTTTAAAATAAATATAAAAGGATTTAGAAATTTATGATGTATTATTTCTATAAAATGAAAAAGGAATCATAAATTGTTTCATTGAAAATGATGAGGATTATTTTTTCTATTCTAAACCAATTGAAGAAAATTTTAAAAACACATAGACTCATATTGAAGATATATATTATACTATTATTAGTGATGAATATGAAGATCATAAGCATAAATAATAAAATTAAAGACTGATAAAACATGTTGATGTTGAAAATATAATTAGTGATTAAAACCATGTTGTGAAAATCAGAAAAAAAAAACATACCAACTAGTCACATTATCTTTTTGTCAAAACTTATACCAAAAGTTGTTAAAGAGGATTTGAATACAGGGAATGGTTTCACGTAATGAATTAAGAACATGATTAGATTGAAAATAATGTTTTTTGGGAACTTATTTCTTGGCCCAATAAAAATAATCAAATTGGAGAAAAATGGGTCTTTAGAAACAAACTTTATGAGAATAGTGAAGTGGAAAGAAACAAATACAGACTAGTGTAAAAGGGGTTTTTACACTTTTTTGGGGTTGAATTTGATGAATCCTTTTATCCAATATCCATACACGATTCCATTATAATCTTCTTAGTTATAAAAACTCATAAATGATTCAAAATATTTCAAATGGATGTAAAATTATCTTTTCTGGATATTGAAATTGATGAAGAAGTGTATATGGAATAACCTAAAGGTGTTTTTTTGTAATTATATTGAATCAAGATATATAATATAAATAATATATGGATAAAAATAGGCTCTAAAATATTTTTATATTAAAATTGATGAGTATATAAAAAGAAGAAAATTTTAGAGAGGTCAAGTGGAGAGAAATATGTATATGGAGAAGATCAACACCATACCACTCTTTGTGATAATGTATGTCAAAGATATAAATTTGACCAATAATGAACAAATTATTTAAACCAAGGTGATTTGGGTTTGAATATTTATGTTTTTTTGTCTTTCTATTTATAGATTTCTTATAGATTTTGATATTAAAGAAGGATTTTCTTGAATAAGTTAAGGTCCATAAAGGGAATTTTAGAAGGCACTATTTTATAGTGTTTTCCATATTTTAGATTGTAAAAAATTAGGGCAAAGGAAGAATTTATGTGTGATACCTTATGACTCATGTTGAACATGTATGTTTAAAAGAATTGAGCATAGAATTTTAGGTGGACTGAGAAGGTAGAAAAGGATCACAGGGTCCGCGTAAGCATAAATGATTCATGTGGGCCATGTGAAGACAGTTACATTCATGAGTTTTCTAAGGTAATTTTTTAAGGCCAATTAAATAGATTATAAAATAGTGGGTTTATGAGGAATCACATGATAATAAGAATGTTAGGTCTAAAAGGGTCCTAGATACCCTGAGAGGTGGGGCGAGTGAATTAGGGTACATATATTATTTTCTAAATTCTTCCTACCTCAATAGATCTTGACCACTTTATTATAAGGGTAATTTTTTTGCACATAAATGTTAATGTTGATCCTATTCTTTATTTTCTTATCTGATGATGATTCTTTGAATTTAATGTGGGAAAGCAAGCACAAGGACGTAATGATTTTTACTTGGTTCACCCTCACTAGACAACATCCAAGGAGCATACAACGATGATGTGTGGATTGTACCAAATTAACTAAAGCTCATTGCCAATAATGATGGTTCATGCTAGATTAATTTTATGCCCAAGATCACTACCTTTACAAGGTTTATGATATTCTCACTGAATTCCCAAGGGTCACTCCCTATGTGTCTACCTCTGGTTCACTACAGGTGGGAAGGACCACCGTCTTCCTCTTCCTTCACTCACTATTCTTAGAAGGGATCCACTCATAGTTTATGGACTTGTAGGTCTCTTCATTATCTCAAATAAATGAATCCTCCACTATAAGTAGATGCTCTATTATATCCCAGTTTCACCCACTGATGAATGCCACTTTACCATAGATGTATTGGGAAACTCCAAAACTTTCATGCAACCCTTACTGTGTATATCACACAAATTTAATGCCTTGCGTGCAAGATTCAAATTTTTTTGTGAAGCACCTCTTTCACAAAACTTCAATCTTTCGTGGAATTCAAATCTTACGCACAACTTTCTTAACTTGTGCGCAACTACAATTATTTCACACAACTCCCTTTGTATGAAATTATTACATGATCCAGAGCTTGTATTCTCTCTAAGTGTTGAGATACTTCGAATGAGGGGGTCACCTCTTATTTTTAGGAATCACTGACCCCTGTGTGAAATATTCGACATGTCGTGAAAGATCCCTTATGTGCACGCAAAACCCAATTTGACATTGCATTGGGAGCACAAGTTTATTTCGTGCAAACTCATCTTTCACGCACATTTCCAAAAAAAAATTCACACTTCATGCCTTTTCCATATTTCGAAGTTCTGATCCTAAAACATTACTTGTGCGCAAGTTTCCAAATCACCTTCAATATTTCATGCAACTTCCTTTTCCAAAAACACATTTATCCATTTTCCTGATTTTGGACACTAAAAATTTGGCAAACACTAGAAAACAACACCACCTTTTATCTCTTCCTTTTTTACCACCACTAGATCACCCATTCCTTTTTTATGGTTCTTTGTCAACATAGATTTTCAACAATATCTCTTGAACACCAAAACTAACCAAGGAAACCCTCTTTTTCAATAAACACAATCAACCAAAAAATGCTTCAATGTTACCTTGAGGGATTTTTCCCCAACAGAGAGTTCAGGTAGACCTTTAAATAGTCATGTGATGTTGGGTGACATGTGTTAGGAGGATATAATAAGACTAAATTATTTACCTAATCGATTCATATAGACCATGTAAGATATAATATATCACATGGGCATAAGCCAGAGCAGTTAAGCAGTGACAGTCATGCAGATACATCACACAAAGAGGTTACACAAAAAGGGGTTGATAAGGGATCACACATACCATGTGTGATAGAATCACATGGACATAATGTGTAAATTTTTTATAAAACACATGAGCTGTTATTATGTGGTTGTAAGGTGGTGTGTTTGGGTTGATCAAAAAAAACCCTTTACAAAGTGATTTTTTTGGAGAAAGGTGAAATAGTAATCATAAAAATTATAGTTTTTTGAGGAATAATCACCTATAAATACCTCATTTTTCACATCATAAGTAGGGTTAAGATGTTTAATAATATCTATAGAAGAGTGGCTTTGAGAAGATTTCTGGGAGAAGTTCACACAGAGAAGGTCATGCGTGGAAGTTCTGGGAGAAAAGTTCATGAAAAGAAGTCCACACAAAGGTGTCATATGAAAAGTGACATGTTGAATATCTCATGTGAAGCATTCATGTGAAAGGCCTCACACATATAATTTAGTAGGAATGCCTTAGGACAATCAATCATATAAAGACCCATACTTTACATTCATTGATATTACTTCAAAATTGAAGAATATTCATTAAAAAATATAACAAATCCATGATAGGACCATATAGGTATATTATCTTTAGAAATTTGAAAATATAAACAACTGGTTCATAATAAATCTTTATTTTCTCCCACTTATTTTTTCATAACTAGACCCCTTTTTGACATATCTTATTTAATAACCTTCTTCATGACCTGGGGAAAAGAAACATATGAAAGGGTGAGCTCAAATTCTCAGTAAGTGTAAAGAAGATAGATATCAATTATATAATAATCATAAGGAATAAGAACATAACATTTGAAAATATTAATCTACATATGAAGGATTGTGATATTATGCCATGGTATAAATCATAAAAGTTCATAAGAATCAACGAACACAATCCCAAAAGTCATAACATAAGAAATGAATTTTTTTTGGAATACACATAAGTATAGAAAATCATTTCATATTTTCCAAGGATCATTTAAAATACCATCACAATGGAAAAATTCCATTACTGAATAGAGTTTACTCCTCGTTCTAGCCCTGTACTACTGAACTGAGATCAATTTCTGTTCCATCCATGCCTATATCATGAGATAAAAATCTTTACCTAATGCATTGGAGGGAGATATAAGTCCCAACCATATCATAATGAAATCATTCTTATATGTGACAAAAAAAAATAAATCATCCATTATAGAATAACCCAAGGAATAAAATGGGTTTTTTAAACATCATTCTATCATAACATAATCTATATAAAATAAATGGATTTTATAAATAGAAGTTCATCATAAAAAAATCAAACCATAGGAATAATATGAATATTATACTTAAAACAAAACCCAATTAAAGAATTTAATCTTATATGGAAAATAATTTTTATAAAACACTTGAAATTGATTCTTGAGGAAAATATCATTTCTTCTTCTAAAACGTTTTCTTTTCTTAAAATATCGCACAATTTTAGAAGAAAAGAATTTAATTGAAAATAAACTTTAAGTATTGAAAAGGAAGATTCATGGAAATAATGAATTATAAAAATTTAAAAATCATTTCATGCCGTATAAGTTAAAAGAGAATATTCTTCTTATACTTTTGTCAAAAATTCAAAAAGTACCTTGTACCAAAAACGAAAAAATATTCCTTTCATACCATTTAATAAAAATTAACCAATGGGTAAAATTGAATTTAAAAAATTATAGAAGGATAGAAATAATATTTTGGAATATATATTTAGGAAACATGGATGCAGATGATAAATATACCCCAATAAATACTTATGAATAAACAATCTCGGATAATAATGAGATTGCAAAAATATCCCTTACTTTAGTTCTGATATCCTTATTATGTATCTGAACCTCTTGTATAATGATTTAAATAATTTAATTGATTTATTAAAGAATCTTAGTTATTTTTTTGATATCATATATGATCATATTATTATCTTTTTGTTAATAACATTTCATTATTACTTGTTATTCATGTATTAACTACTTTATTTGTTTATGCATGTTTTGTCAAATAAGTTTTGGTTCCCCTTCTTAAGTCCTAGTTATGTCTTTAAAAAAATGACATGAAAATAATATAAACCATATTTATTCATTATATACATTTATATAATCATTATTTAATGAATATCATGTATAATGAATCGTATCGCATCGTGGAGACGATAGGTCGTACGTACGCACGAGCGATGATATCATTCTCATAATTGTAGAATGGTATTGAAGTGGATAGTGTATAATATTTCAGAATAAATATCATGTTATAATAATAATATATAGTTATTATTTCCATTATTATACCCATCCAAGTAAGGTGTTTGTGAAAAACATATTACACCACGATGTGGAGATAGTAAGTCATACACACACACACATAGTGATTTTGTTTTTCGTAGGATGGATAGAAGGTGGAATATGGTTGTTTCATAATAATAATAACATATAAATATATAATTTACACTATATTTATTACTTTATAATGAAAAACTCACTAATATGAAGTATAAGAAGAAATAATTTTGAAAGAATCGGTAGAGGAGATTACCTCTTCTTCGGCGTGCTCCCTCTAAATCTCCTCTTAAAGCACTAGAGTTGGTCTTTGAAAAAGACCAGAACCTCTAGAATGTAAATAGGGAAGATAATCAGGGAAAGTTTTAGGGTATTGAAGATATTTAAGGTTCAATGTGAATTTTAGAGGTGAAGGAGGGGGTTACCTTTTATAATTGAGGTGAGGGGCACTTTTAGAAACACCATAAATAATAATTTATAATAAAATCAAAATCTGCTCAAAAACTTCCAAAATGTCAGAATTTAGAATATGAGATGATATAGGGTTGTAATATCATCAACCAATAAATTTTTGACAAGTTTAATATCAATTTAAACCTAAATATTTTAATTAACATTTGATTATTCTATTTAATTTTTAACTATGGTAACAAATATTTAAATATTAAATGGGTAAAAAAATTACTTATTTGATATCAATTAGACCATAAATAAATACTTTAGAAAATTTTAAACCATAAAATAATTATTATATATTTTTAAAAATGTTTTATGATTTTTAAATAATTTAATAAAAAATTATTTATATAAAAAACAATAGTATCAATTTTGACACTATTCAATTCATTGATTTTAAAAAAATTAAGATAATAGGTTAAATTCAAAAAAAAACTATTTTATTATATTTCTAAGATTTTAAGGTTATCTATAATATTCATTGAATATATTAATTATCCCAAATTATATTTATTTTAATATTTTAATAACATTTATTTGTTATCTCCATTAATAAAATAATTACTACATCAGTTTTATGTAATTATTTAATATACTTATTTGTTGAATAAAAATTAAAAATAAAATACTATAATGAATATAAATCTACTATATTTTATAATAATACTTTTAGTAGAATTTATCTTCTGGAAAATCCTACATTAAAAATGTAATAATTTTGAAAACATGAATGTGACAACTTTAACATCACTTTAAATAAAATAATATAGGTGTCATAATCTCTTAAATAAGGATCTAAATGGTTCATAATTATAAATTTGGATGTTTACGGTGGAGATATACTCAACCAATAAGATTTTCTCAAGATTTTGGGTCTTTTATTTGTTACTATCATGTTAATAATAATCATTTCATTGATTTCTCATCAATTAAATAATTTATGCATTAAAAAAGTATAATTATTTAAGGTAATAATTTATTTTATAAAAATTAGAAATAAATTATCCTGATAAATAAAAACATTTTATCTTTAAAATGAGTATTTATAATATAATTTATCTTTAGTATAAACTTATTTTAAAAATGATATAGTTTTTAAATTTTGAGTAAGACATATTTAATTTTTCTTTAGATAAAATAAATTAAATGTCTTAATCATATCCGAGTGGTTTCAAAAAGACGTAATTTATACCCAAGGATTATTTTGGTAAAAAAAACTCATCCAATGATATTAATACAAGAGTTTGGATAATTTTATAATAGTATTATTACCCTGAATTACCTGATTTACCCTTTTACCGTATTAATAAAAATTACCGAAGTTATTATTCATAATGCCCAAAAATAAAATAAATCTATTTAAATAATTTGGAACTACTGATTCCAAATATGGAATCAATTTTTTAAAATTAAAAAGCATAATTTGTGGTAAATAATTTAAAATTAATCCTGTTTTCAAAAAGAGAGAGCGAGTTTTTAAAGTTAAAACATTACAAAAGATTGAATTGTTTTTACATCTAAATTCAATGTAAAATTATTGCTAATAACATACATTATATTGAATGATAAAAATATATTATATTTATACTTTAAAACCATTAAATATTATAATTTAACCATATAAATTATTTTGATAAAAAAAAATTAATTAAAATTTATTGTATTTTTAATATTCATCAAAATTTGAAAGTTATCAGAAAAATATTTAAAATTCATCCAATGTAAATTTTTATATATTTCTTCCAAATAAAATGTTTATTTTTTCATATAAAAATTATTAATGTGTCAAAATATTAATTTAAAAGGGGTTCTCCATTAAAAGGTGGAGAATTACCCTTTTGAAAAATATAGGTTTTTATACATCATATAGGGTTTATTCATATCCTATGAAAAAAATATCTAGTATATGAATATAAAAATATTTTTTTAAGTATAAAACATATATATTTCGTTAATTTCATTAATTTCATTTATTAATAGTAATTCAATCAATTTATTAATAAAAAAATATAAATATATAATTGATTTATATTTTTTTCATAAATAATTGCTAGCCAATGGATTCAACAAATATTTTCATAAGTTAGTTATATTTATTACCACTAACCTAAAAGCTAGGTTAAAATGGTAATTTTATACTAAATTAATCTTGCGGTTCATTTAAACTCATGATTACATGCCATGAAAGATATTAAAGAATTAAAATTATTTAAAGAAAATATTTCATTAAAACATCCGGGTGTTACATTATTTCCCCCTTAAACTGAATTTCTCCGTCAAAATTTGTCATTTGTAAACAAACAGATGAGTATACTTCTACCTCATCGCATCCCCAAGTTCCCACACAGCTTCCTTAAATTAGTGGTTCCACCATAAAACATTAACCTAGAGATTGATTTTGTTTCATAGAACTTTTTCATTACGATCCAAAATCTTCATCGGTTGTTCTTCATAAGAAATATCTTGCTCCAGTGGTCTAAATTCTGAGTTTATTACAAGTGAAGGATCAAGTATGTACTTTATTAGGAGATATACTTGGAACACATCATGATCTTGAGAGAGTTTAGGTGAAGGCGCTAATTGGTATGTTACCTTCTCAACTCGATCCATAATTTCAAAAGGAATGATATACCTAGGGCTTAGTTTTCCTGTAACGACCCGAGAAACCATGTTTCGAGTAATGACAAGTTTGTTTTACAATGTCACCCGTTAAGTGAACAAAAAATCATCTTATAAGATAATAATATTTATAAAATAAAAAAACGCATCAAATGAATGAAAGGGCCTTTTTATTCAAATGATTAACATATCGGTGGCTACAACTCACACTGATCGAACAAGAAGATAATCTAACCAAAATTCCCAATTAAAAACCCAATTACAATTATAGGGAGACCGCTTAAAACCACCAGGACCCCAAGAAAGCGGTAAGGGTTTCTGCCATCCATCAGAATAAACATGAGGATGGTCTAAGCCACTGCAACCGTGCTGAGCACCAAGGGGATCACACGAACCATCTCCTCTTTTCTCCTTCAGTCACCTTGAGTGAGGGATACCCTAAGACCAAACTCTTTATAAGAACACTAATTCGACCGTTGAACCCTAATGGCTATAAATATAACCGTTGGCTCCCCATGATTCTTCTATCCACTAATGTTTTATTTTGGACCGTTGGAGATAAGAATGAATGTAATTTGATTTAATATTTAAAGAATGACATCAATAATAATATAATTAATTTATTTCTTGTTTCCCCAAAATTCGAATTATATTTTATGTTTCAAAATGGTGAAAATTAATATTATTTTTTTCCACTATTTACTATACATGTTTTTAAATTGAGCAATTAAACTTTTATTTTCTAATTATATTGAATCTGATGGATTTTTTACTTTATGAGTTATATATATATGTTGCATCAAACCTTAAATTAAATGTATTATTTTTATCTCTAAATTAAATATAAGTGATAATATTAATGCGAATGTTTATAATTTGAATTAACAGTTTTGAAAACTATGTCAAATCATGATTTCATTTACTTATGTGTTTCGTAATGATAATATTTATATCAACGCACTCTTATGTGTGATTTTGGAAATAATTATAAATGTAGTTATGTTTAATGTTTAATTGTATTAATAATATTAATCTTTAATTAAGGAAATTAAGATAATTAGTTAATAAAGGAAATTTAAAGAAAAAATATATTTAATAATATGTTTTGATTAATTAATGTATTTTTTTGTATTAAATAAACTATTGACCAATGACTTATTTTTAAAATAATAAAAGTTAGATTAATAATTGAATGTTAATAATAAAAACAATGATATGACAAGTTAATAGAAAATTAATAAAACAACTTTGTTTTTTTTATTTAAACAGAAGAGTCACGTTTTTTTTCACCGCAGCAGCCGGAGCCGTCCGATCCCTCCCCTCCCAATCGCAGCAGCTCATTTTTTTTAAGTCGCACTGCATCTGAGCCGTTCGATCGACTCCTGTGTAATCTCATCCATCCACCGTTTTTCCAGTCTTCTACCTCCCCCGCGTCCCGCGTCCCGCGTCTCCTTCTTCTTCGTCGCGCCGTTGAACCAGTAGAGTAGGGCTTCATCTTCTTCTCGTAGGCCGGCGAGTAGACCCCGATTTTCCCCTCCTTTCCACAGGTTGGCACTGACTTCACCTCGGATACCCGGGTCGACGTCTCCATGAAGGGTTCTATGTTTTTTTTAAACCTTGGGTCCCACCGAAGGCCGGAGAGTTGGCACCCGAAGCTCCTTGGATCTCCAACCACCGGACCGGCCTCGTCGCTGCTTTGTCTTCCTCTCCTCCTCTCCAAGAAAAGGTAAGGGACAAGTTTCTTTTGGTTTTGATTAAGTTTCGGTATATATAAGTATACGTGTTATATATATATTTTCTATTTGTATAAACCCGGTGCAAACCCAGACCGTGAGGATCTCCCTTTCAGCTTGTAGATCCAAATAGGGGTAAAGAAAACTCCTCTGCTTCGTTTCCTTTAGTTTCAATAAGCTATACATATTTATATACACTTTTTATATAAATATGTATAGATATATACGAGACCATATGAAGCTATTTTTTTCCTCTTCCTAGGATCGAACCTGAGTAGGGGAGGTCTCCTTGTTTTAATTTTTCATATGATTTAGAGAATATACAAGGTTATATATATGTATATAAACATCACGCATATGTATGTACTTTAGAGAATATACATGGTTATATATAAGTATACAAACTTCACGCATATGTATGTACATATATATTTGTATTCATACATATATATACAACAATACATGCATATGTACACATTTCTTTCACATGTTTATAACCCTGGTTTTATTCTGCCCTATGGAAAATGGAGTTTGCGGGTAATTTTATCAACATGTAAGATTATGCGAATATATAGAGCATATAGATATATATGTACATGTGTTTATATAAGATGTACATGTACATATATGTGCGAATATGAGGATAAGCTTATTTATTTCTTTTAAAATTTACCATAATATCGCATAAAGATTTATTACAAATTATATGTACCCTTTAAGATTATTACTTGAAGAACAATACCCAAAACCATTTTTATACATGTTTATATGTATGATGAAGTTTAAGGGTTAGTTTGATATCAAAATAATTCTTTCAATTGAAAATTTTCATTTATCACCATTCTTGATAAATCATGATTTTGTTTTGTGAAGATGGGTAGTGTGTGAAATTCCTTAAACGCTTACAAATATATATATATATATGTATGTATTCATATATATATATGTAATCATATTTTTGGATCGACCATGTTGTAGGCAAGAATGATTTTATGCCAATAAGGGTTTTATGAAAATTATGTTCACTTTTTTTTTATGTAAAAGAACCCCATTCGGTTTTACCAAACATTGCTTAATGTATAACATGAGAAATATTATTGAGTATGGTTTAATTTGGTAAACCCATGCACAAGTGTATACGCACCTAAATTTATATATATATATGTATATATAACCATGTATCGATATGTTGTCTTGAAATACAAGTTCTTCTTATGGTGTTTGAAAACTTTTCAAAGGAAAGGTCATGTTATTTAAAGTGCAGATGAGTTTTTACACAACTATATATATATATATGTGTTCATGCAGTTTGCTTACATATATACATGACTTCCCAATATGAACCTAATTGCAAACTTTATAACTATATGTATATTCACACAGTTTTAATTAAACACCCACAATACCCATTTATCAGCATGTGTATTAGTTATGAACGGTCTTGTTTTAACTTGGTATTATGATGCTTTGGAATGTTAAAGTGTTTATGTTCACCCATGTTTTCAATTGTTAAGATAATTTCTTATGTGTACGGATTTTTAGCATGCATGTTTTAGTTTTATTAATGATTGAATTGTCTTCAAGTTATGAATATGTATGTGAAAAAGGGGATTTGATTAAGATTGTATGAATGAAACCCTATGAATGAAAGACCATGTCAAGATATGTGAGGGATGTATTGGACTTAAATGTAACGGGTGTGCCTGGATTTATATAGCGCAATATGAATGATGTGACGGGTGTGCCCGGAATTATACAGCGCTCCAATGCATTGGGTAAAGTATGAGTCTCATGAGAAGTTATGTGTGACGGTCTTGGAAGTTAGCCTTGGCTTGTGCTACCATGGAAACGGGATTGGCGATTAGCCTTGACCCGTTAAGTATGTTATACAGTCTTGACGCAAGGTCTTGACAAAGTCTGGCATTATACATTCCCTCTGCATGTGATGATAAATGGTCAACCAGGGGTTAGTTCAACTAACAGGACATCCCCTAGTTGAAAATTCACATGACTATGAAAATGTAATTATGTGATAAGAACTGTATTTCATGTGGTAAAATGTTATAAGAACTTTACGTGCCCATGAATCATGTTATGAATGTTTTCCTTTCTTACACACAGATTTTTCAGAACTGAAGTAATCTTGGTTGTAAATTATGCATTATCTATGTGTTGCGCTCTCTGATCATGTTTACTTTAAATTTTATTTTAAGTACGTATTTCTTCCCTGTGCAAGTGATTTTCAAAAATGTTGGATTTCATGTTTTTTTTTAAAAGTTAATGCTTTGTTTTTAGAGAAGTGTTTTATTCTCTTAAAAAAGGACTGCTTTGAGAAAGAGTTTTCTTAAAACATTTTTAAAACACCTTACTGGGCATATTTTCTCACCCTACGTTTTTGTTTTAAATTTTTCAGGCATGGTTTGTACTAATGAAGTTTATCAGAAGCAGCTGGTTTCCCAGAATCCTGAGCCTCGCGATCTTCTGTAGTAACGGGACATGATATTTAATTTGTAAATGATGTAATGAAATGTTAGTATATCATGTCTCATTAGGCACCCTGGGATCGAGGTCGCTACAGTTGGTATCAGAGGATGGGTTCAGGAAACTCTGGAAAACCAGGTGGTATGAACATATTACTATGATTGACTAAGTAAAAATGTTATAACTTTTAGATGGCTGGTCAAATGAACATCTCATCACTACCCGATGAGTTAGTAGAGGTTATCATGATCAGGGCATGCACGGTGGATTATCCATATTTTCTCCACCTGCGAGGGTCCTGCCAGCGTCTGCTCGATCTAGAAAATCGTCCTGAGATTCTTCGTTTGTGTCAAGAGGACGATCGTGTTTTTCACCTTATTTCCACTGCTCAACTCTCCTGCTATAGGAAAAGGGAAAGATACTATGAGGGTCTCTTTCAATGTTTTACTCTGGCACAAAACTTCTCTGCCAGAGCGTGCTTCCTTATAGCTGCCCAGGATGGCCAGCTTAGTGCAACCTATATGTTCTAGGTCTTAAATTTCATTCTCCTCAATCGCATCATTCCCCTCGACTACCTCGAGCGTGATGTGGCCCGGAGAGTTATCAGGGAGTTTATCTACATGGACGTTTCTGATATTTTCACTGCACGAACCTCCCATTGGAATCCTGTGTGCAGTACGCACGAGTAGGAGTTCAAGACGTATTGTTTGAAGTGAATTTGGGCTAGGGAAACAGAAGAACTATGTGCCAACTTTGGTATTCCGTTAACCGAGCTGGATCCACTGTTTCGGTAATGTTGTACGTGTGGGGTTTCAGTTCTTTTTTTTCTTTTTATGAATAGAATTGCGAGGGAGCAATTCTTTGAAGGGGGAAGTAATGTAACAACCCGAGAAACTGTGTTTCGAGTAATGATAAGTTTGTTTTACAATGCCACCCGTTAAGTGAACAAACAATCATCTTATAAGATAATAATATTAATAAAATAGAAAATGAATCAAATGAATGAAAGACCCTTTTTATTCAAATGAGTAACCTCTCGGTGGCTACAACTCACACTGATCGATCAAGAAGATAAGCTAACCAAAAATCCCAATTAAAAACCCGATTACAATTATAGGGAGACCGCTTAAAACCACCAGGACCCCAAGAAGGCGGTAAGGGTTTCTGGCATCCATCATAATAAACATGAGGATGGCCGAAGCCACTAAAACTGTGCTGAGCACCAAGGGGATCACACGAACCATCTCCTCCTTTATCATTCAGTCATCCTGAGTGAGGGATACCCCAAGACCAGACTCTTTATAAGAACACTAATTCGACTGTTGGACCCTAACGGCTATAAATATAACCGTTGGCTCCCCATGATTCTCCTATCCACTAATGTTTTATTTTGGAACATTGGAGATAAGAATGAATGTAATTTGCTTTAATATTTAAATAATGACATCAATAATAATATAATTTATTTATTTATTGTTTCCCCAAAATGCGAATTATATTTTATGTTTCAAAATGGTGAAAATTAATATTATTTTTTCCACTATTTACTATACATGTTTTTAACTTGAGCAATTAAACTTTTATTTTCTAATTATATTGAATCTGATGTATTTTTTACTTTATGAGATATATATATATATATATTGCATCAAACATTAAATTAAATGTATTATTTTTATCTCTAAATTAAATATAAGTGATAATATTAATGCGAATGTTTATAATTTGAATTAACAGTTTTGAAAACTATGTCAAATCATGATTTCATTTACTTATGTGTTTCGTAATGATAATATTTATATAAACACACTCTTATGTGTGATTTTGGAAATAATTATAAATGTAGTTATGTTTAATGTTTTATTTTATTAATAATATTAATCTTTAATTAAGGAAATTAATATAATTAGTTAATAAAGGAAATTTAAATAAAAAAATATATAATAATATGTTTTGATTAATTACGGTATTTTTTTGTATTAAATAAACCATTGACCAATGAATTATTTTTAAAATAATAAAAGTTAGATTAATAATTGAATGTTAATAATAAAAACAATGATATGATAAGTTAATATAAAATTAATAAAACAACTTTGTTTTTTTATTTAAACAGAAGAGCCGCGTTTTTTTTCACCGCAGCAGCCGGAGCCGTCCGATCCCTCCCTCCCAATCACGACCACTCGTTTTTTTAAGCCGTACTGCGTCTGAGCCGTTCGATCGACTCCTGTGTAATCTCAGCCGTCCACCATTTTTTCAGTCTTCTTCCTCCCCTGCATCCCGCGTCTCCTTCTTCTTCGTTGCGCCGCTGAACCAGTAGAGTAGGGCTTTGTCTTCTTCTCGTAGGCCGGCCAGTAGACCCCGCTTTTCCCCTCTTTTCCACGGGTTGGCACCGACTTTTCCTCGGACACCCGGGTCGACGTCTCCACGAAGGGTTCTATGTTTTGTTTTAAACCCTGGGTCGCACCGAAGGCCCGAGAGTTGGCACCCGAAGCTCCTTGGATCTCCAACCACCAGACCGGCCTCGTCGCTGCTTCGTCTTCCTCTCCTCCTCTCCGAGCGAAGGTAAGAGACAAGTTTCTTTTGGTTTTGTTTAAGTTTAGGTATATATATGTATACGTGTCATATATATATTTTTTGTGTGTATAAACCCGGTGCAAACCCAGACCGTGAGGATCTCCCTTTCAGCTTGGAGATCCAAATAGGGGTAAAGAAAACTCCTCTTCTTAGTTTCCTTTAGTTTCAATAAGCTATACATATTTGTATACACTTTTTATATAAATATGTATAGATATATACGGGACCATATGAAGCTATTTATTTTTCCTCTTCCTAGGATCAAACCTGAGTAGGGGAGGTCTCCTTGTTTTAATTTTTCATCTGCTTCAGTGAATATACACAGTTATATATATGTATATACACTTCACACATATGTATGGACATATATATTTATATTCATACATATATATACAACGATACATGCATATGTACACCTTTCTTTCACATGTTTATAACCCTGGTTTTATTCTGCCCTATGAAAAATGGAGTTTGTAGGTAATTTTATCAATATGTAAGATTATGAGAATATATAGAGCATATAGATATATATTTACATGTGGTTATATAAGATGTACATGTACATCTATGTGCGAATATGAGGATAAGCTTATTTATTTCTTTTAAAATTTACCACAATATCACATAAAGATTTATTACAAATTATATGTACCCTTTAAGATTATTACTTGAAGAACAATACACAAAACCATTTTTATACATGATTATATGTATGATGAAGTTTAAGGGTTAGTTTGATATCAAAATAATTCTTTCAATTGAAAATTTTCATTTATCGCCATTCTTGATAAATCATGATTTTGTTTTATGAAGATGGGTAGTGTGTGAAATTCCTTAAACGCTTACAAATATATATATATGTATTCATATATATATGTACTCATATTTATGGATCAACCATGTTGTAGGCAAGAATGATTTTATGCCAATAAGGGTTTTATGAAAATTATGTTCACTTTTTTTTATGTAAAAGAACCCCATTCGGTTTTACCAAACATTGTTTAATGTATAACATGAGAAATATTATTGAGTATGGTTTAATTTGGTAAACCCATGAAAAAGTGTATACGCACCAAAATTTATATATATATAGGTATATATAACCATGTATCAATATGTTGTCTTCAAATACAAGTTCTTCTTATGGTGTTTGCAAACTTTTCAAAGGAAAGGTCATGTTATTTAAAGTGCGGATGAGTTTTTACACAACTATAAATATATGTGTTCATGCAGTTTGCTTACATATATACATGACTTCCCAAGATGAACCTAATTGTAAACTTTATAACTATATGTATATTCACACAGTTTTAATTAAACACCCACAATACCCATTTATCAGCATATGTATTAGTTATCAACGACCTTGTTTTAACTTGGTATTATGATGCTTTGGAATGTTAAAGTGTTTATGTTCACCCATGTTTTCAATTGTTAAGATAATTTCTTATGTGTACGTATTTTTAGCATGCATGTATTAGTTTTATTAATGATTGAATTGTCTTCAAGTTTTGAATATGTATGTGAAAAAGGGGGATTGATTAAGATTGTATGAATGAAACCCTATGAATGAAAGACCATGTCAAGATATGTGAGGGATGTATTGGACTTAAATGTGACGGGTGCGCCCAGAATTATATTGCGCAATATGAATGATGTGACGGGTGCGCCCAGAATTATAAAGCGCTCCAATGCATTGGGTAAAGTATGAGTCTCATGAGACGTTATGTGCGACGGTCTTGGCAGTTATCCTTGGCTTTTGCTACCATGGAAACGGGATTTGCAGTTATCCTTGACCCGTTAAGTATGTTATACGGTCTTGACGCAAGGTCTTGACAAAGTCCAGCATTATACATTCCCTCTGCATGTGATGATAAATGGTCAACCAGGGGTTAGTTCAACTAATAGGACATCCCCTAGTTGAAAATTACCATGACTATGAAAATGTAATTATGTGATAAGAACTGTATTTCATGTGGTAAAATTTTATAAGAACTTTATGTGCCCATGAATCATGTTATGAATGTTTTCCTTTCTTACACACAGATTTTTCAGAACTGAAGTAATCTTGGTTGTAAATTATGCACTATCTATGTGTTGCGCTCTCTAATCATGTTTACTTTAAAGGTTATTTTAAGTACGTACTTCTTCCCTGTGCAAGTGATTTTCAAAAATTTTGGATTTGATGTTTTTTTTAAAAAGTTAATGCTTTGTTTTTAGCGAAGTGTTTTATTCTCTTAAAAAAGGACTGCTTTGAGAAAGAGTTTTCTTAAAACGTTTTTAAAACCCCTTACTGGTCATATTTTCTCACCCTACATTTTTGTTTTAAATTTTCAGGCATGGTTTGTACTAATGAAGTTTATCAGAAGCAGTTGGTTTCCTATAATCCTAAGCCTTGCGATCTTCTGTAGTAATGGGACCTGATATTTAATTTGTAAATGATGTAATGAAATGTTAGTATATCATGTCTCATTAGGCACCCTGGGATCGGGGTTTCTACATTTCCCTTATTTCCAAATATCATTACTCTCTTCTAGGGAGATATTCATAAAAACACCTTGTCTCCCACTTCAAACTTCAGGTTTTTTCGTTGGTTGTCAGCATAATTTTTTTGTTGACTCTGATATGATCTTATGTATTGTCGAATATATCTGGAATTTTCTACCATTTTATTAAATAGATAAGGTCTTAATATATTTCTTTCCACAAATTCATTTTAGTAAGATGGAGTTCTATAATTATTTCCATAGAGGGCTTCATAAGGATCCATCTGAATACTGGAGTGAAAGAAATTGTTGTAATAAAATTCAACCAAATGTAATTTTTGATCCCAAACACATTTTAAATACATAGAAAAAGATCTCAACATGTTTTCTAGAGTTTGAATTGTCCTCTCGGAATAACCATCTATCTGAGGATGATAAGCAACATTGAAACTTAACCCTGTATCCAGAACCTACTGAAGACTTCACCAGAACATTGAGGTAAATCTTAGATCCTGATCAAATATAATGGAAAGTGGTACTCTATGTAATATTACCACTTCATTTACATATATCCTAGAAATATGTTCAAGAGAGAAATCCTATCTAATAACAATGAAGTGTTCCTAATTTGTAAGGTGATCAAATATAACCCATATAGCATTATAACCTTTAGATGTTTTGGGAAGTTCAATGAAAAAGTCCATAGTGATGTTTTTTCCATTCCCATCCTGGTATGGGTAATGGTTGTAACATACCCTTAGACTTTTTTCTCTTAGCCTTAACTTGATGAAAATCAAGCACCAAGTGACATATTCATCAATATCTCTTTTCATGCCATCACACTAAAAATACTCTTTCAAGTCCATGTACATCTTTGTGCTTCCAAGATGAATAGAGAATGAAGAACTATGTGCCTCATCCAATATATCCTTATTTAATTCTGGTATGGGAGGAATAAAAACCCAATTCCTAAACCTTATTATTCCATTACAATCAAGGTTGAATTCAGGAACATTTCTCACCTTCTTTTTTAGCTCTATATCTTCCTTCTACTTCTTCTTAATCGTCACTTTTATATATGGTTAAACATTCATTTAAGAAAGGTAATATTTCTCCCCTTCCTTTCAAATTTCAAGATTCATCCTTTTTGAATCCATAAATATTGGATCTTTTTTGATCCTCATCATGGATAGTCTAGCATGGTCCTTTCGACTCAAAGCATCTTCCACCTTATTTGCTTTCCCGGGGTGGTATTGTATTGAGAAGTCATAATCTTTAATCAACTCCAACCATATTTTTTTGCTCATATTCAACTCTTTTTGTGTGAAAATATACTTTAAAATTTTATGATCAATATAAATATCACACCTTTCATCATAAAGATAATTCCTCCAAATCTTTAATGCAAAGATTACCGCAGCTAAATCCAAATCATGAGTTGGGTAATTTTTCTCATGGATTTTCAATTATCATTAGGCATAAACTATCACCATATCATTTTGCATGAGAAAACATCCTGGTACCTTTTTGGATACATCACTGTAGGTCACAAACCTTTCTCCACTACAAGGTAGTGTAAGCACAGGTGCACTGGCTAACCTTATTTTGAGCTCTTTGAAATTCTCTCCACATTCCTCTATCCACATGAAATTAACTCCTTTCCGAGTCAACTTGGTGAGTGGATTAGATAATCGTGAAAAATATTTCACAAAAAATCGATAATATCTATCCAAAACAAGAAAACTTCATATCTCAGTTACTATTATTGGTTTCAACCAACTTTCAATAACTTATTTTTTTTGGATCCACATATATCCCCCCTTTTGAGATTATGTGACCAAAAAATGAAACTTTCTAAATCCAAAATTCACACTTGGTAAATTTTTCATAAAGATTATCCTTTCTCGGGGTCTTTAGTACAATTCTCAAGTGATATTCATGTTCTTCCATACTATTCGAATAGATAATAATATCATCTATAAAGAATACCACAAACTGATCAAGATAGTCTCGAAAGACTCTATTCATTAGATCCATGAAGATAGTTGGGGAATTAGTAAGACCAAAAGGCATCACTATAAATTCATAGTTTACATACCTTGTATGGAATGTCGTCTTTTGTATATCCTCCTTCTTGACCCTTAATTTATGATATCTTAAATAAATATCAATATTAGAAAAGTATTGAGCTCCACATAGTTGTTCGAATAAGTCATAAAGTAGGGAAGAGGATATTTTTCTTAATAGTGATCTTGTTAATTTCTTGATAATAAATGAAGAGTCTCATTGATACATCTTTCTTCTTAACAAATAGAATAGGTGCACCCCAAGGTGATGCACTAGGGAGTATGAATCCCTTGTTAATATTTTCTTGGAGTTTCTTCTTCAATTTATACCACTCAATTGGGGACATTCTATAAGGTATCTTTGAAATAGACATAGCACCTGGTATGAGTTCTATTGAAAAATCAACCTCATGATTTAGTGGAAGACCTGGAAATTATTCTGGAAGTATTTCCTCATATCTATTAAAGTCTCTTATGGATAATTCCTTTCATATACTAAATTTTAAGGTACTAAAGAATCAAATAATTTTACTCTTAGGTTGGATAATAATTCCAGAAGCATACCTTGTAAGCCTTGTAAAATTTTCTTTATAGGTACCAAAAAATTCATCATCCTTTTTCTTAAGATTAGGGAACTCTTTATCCATCTTTGTTCAAAGAATAATAGGAAAGTAATTATTTAAAAATAATTTCTTGAACTCATCCCATTCTATGGATTCAATTTCATCTCTTTGCCTCCTATTATTAATAAGGTTCCACCATTGATCAGCTTCACCTTTCAAATGATAGACTTCTAATATGAATTTATCATGTTCTAAACATTGGAGAACTAAAAATATATTTTCATTGGTACTAATCCATTTTTCAGACACTAATGGACCAGAATACCCGCTGAAAGAAGGTGGACACTACCTCATAATGGAATCAACATAATGATGTTCTTTATGCTTGTTTGGAATTCAGGAATGATTCATAGATTTAGAAATTTGTGTGAGCATAGCTACAATATTTTTCATTCTAGCTCACATAACATTTGGTTGCTTAGGAGGACAATCATTGCATTACCCATCGCATTCAGTATTAACGTGATTCCTCTAGGTTCCGGCCATTGACTAAAACCAAGAAGTATAAAATGAGAAATACTAACAATAATGGGGAAACCACATAATAAAAAATAAAATTTAAATTTAGGATATTTAGGTTTTATCCTAGGTTATTCAAAATCATTTCTAAAACACTATTATTGCAACCTATAGTTCGACATATCATTAGGGTTCTTCCTATGGTTTTCTTATCCTAGTTTCTAAAGGTTAACTATACCTTTCCTCTAATACCAACTATAAATACCCATAATTTGCATTCATTGATATTATATCAAAATTGAAGAGTATTAATTAAAAAATATAACAAATCCATGACAGTACCATATAGGTATAGTGTCTTTAGAAATTGGGAAACATAACCAATTAGTCCATAAGACATCTTCATTGTCTCCCACTTATTTTACCATAACTAGACCCCATTTTTGAAATATCTTATTTAATACCCTTCTTCATGACCTGGGGAAAAGAAACATATGAATGGGTGAGATAAAATTATCAGTAAGGTTAAAAAAGGGAGATATAGATCATATCATAATCATAAGACATAAGAACATAAAATTTGAAAATCTTATTCTGCATATGAAGGATCTTGATATTATTCTATGGTATAAATCATAAAAGTTAATAAGAATCAATGAAAGTAATCCTAAAAGTCATAACATAAGACTTGAAATTTTCTAGCATGTTCATAAGCATAGAAAATTATTTTATATCAATCAAGGCTCATTTCCATGACCATTATAGGGGACAAAGTCCATTACTGAACTGAGTTCACTCTTCATTCCAGCCCTATACTATTGAACAGTGATCATTTCTCGTTCCAGCTATGTCTATCTCATGAGATATAAATCTTTACCAAATGTATTGGAGGGAGATATATGTCCCAACCATCTCATAATTAAATCATTCTTACGTGTTCCACAAAAATATAAATCATTCGTCATAGCATAACCCAAGGAATAAAATGGATTTTTTTAAACACCATTCCATCATAACATAATCCATATAAAACAAATATATTTCATAAATATAATTTTATAATAAAAAAATAAAACCATAAGAATAATAGGGATAGTATACTTGAAATAGATCCTTATTAAATAATTTCATATTATATGGAAGATAATTTTGATAAAACACTTAAAATTAATTATTGAAGAAAGTACCCTTTCTTATTCAAAAACATTTTCCTTTCTCAAAATGATGCGCAATTTTAAAAGAAAATAATTTAATTGAAAATAAACTTAAAATATTGTAAATTAAGCCTCATGGAAATAATTTTTTATGAAAATATAAAAATATATTAATGTCTAATAAGTTAAATGAGAACATTTTTCTCGTACTTTTTTCAAAAAGTCAAAAAGTACATCGTACCGAAAATGACAAAAAATTCCTTTCATACCATTTAAGAAAAATTTACCAATGGGTAAAATTGAATTTAACAAATTTAATAAGGATAGAAATAATATTTTGGAATAAATATTTAGGAAACATGTACATGGATGATAAATATACCTTAGTAAATACTTACGAATAAAAAATCTTAGATAACAATGAGATTGCAAAATTATCCCTTACCTTATGTCTGATATCCTTCATATATATCTAAAACTCATATATAATGATTTAAAAAATATCATTTACTTATTCTATAATAATATTCATTTTTATGATATCATATATGATCATATTATCATTTTTTTGTTAATAACATTTCATTATTACTTGATATTCAGGTATTAACTTCTTTATTTGTTTATGCATGTTTTTTCAAATAAGTTTTGGTTATCATTCTTAGGTCATAGTTATATCCTTAAAAAATGATATGAAAATAATATTAACAATATTTATTTATTTTTTATATTTATATAATCATTATTTAATGAATATAATGTAGAACGAATCACACCACATCGTGGAGACGGTAGACGTAAGTACGCACGAGCGATGATATCATTCTCATAATTATAGAATGGTATTGAAGTGGATGGTGTATAAAATTTAAGAATAAATATCATGTTGTAATAATTATATATAGTTATTATTTCCATCATTATACCCATCCAAGTAAGGTATTTATGAAAAACAGATTACACCACGATGTGGAGACGACAAGTCGTACGTATGCACGCATGGTGATTTTATTTTTCATAGGATGGATAGAAGGTGGAATATGGTTTTTTGTAGTCATAATAACATATCAGTATATAATTGATACTGTATTTATTACTTTATAATTAAACAACTCATTAATAGTAATTATAAGAAGAAATAAGTTTGAAATAATCGGTAGAGGAGATTAGCTCTTCTTTAACGTGCTCCATCTAAATCTCCTCTTTAAACACTAGATTTGGTCTTTAAAGAAGACAAAAACCTCTAGAATTTAACTAGGGAAATTGATAAGAAAAATGTTTAGAGGATGTATGAGCTTGAATGTTCAAAGTTTAGTGAAGAGATGAGGGAGGAGGTGCCCTTTTATAATTGAGGTGGAGGAGACTTTTGGAAACACCATAAATAATAATTTATAACAAATTAAAACCCTACTCAAAAACCTAAAAATATCTAAATTTAGAATATGAGATGAGGTAGGGTTGTAATATCATAAACCCATAATTTTTTTACAAGTTTTCTATCAATTTAAACCTTAATATTTTAATTAACAATTAATTATGCTATTTAATTTCTAACTAGGGTAACAAATATTTAAATATTAAATGGGTAAAATATTTAATTATTTTATGTAAATTAGGCCATGAATAAATAAATTATAAAATTTTAGACTGTATAATAATTATTATATATTTTTAAAAAAATTATGATTTTTAAATAATTTAATAAAACATTAATTTGATAAACAAACTATAGTGTCAATTTTGAAACTATTCAATTCATTGATTTTTAAAAATATTAATATAATAGGTAAAATTAGAAAAAACTATTTTATTATATTTATAAGAGTTCAAGTTCATGTATAAAATTCATTTTACATGTTAATTATCAAAAATTATATTTATTTTAATATTTTAATAACATTTATTTGTTATCTCCATTAATAAAATAATTATTACATTAATTTTTTGTAATTATTTAATAAACTTATTTTTTGAATAAAAATTAAAAATAAAATACTATGATGAATATAAATCTACTATATTTCAAATAATACTTTTATTCAAATTTATCTTTTAGAAAATCATATATTAAAAATGTTATAATTTTGAAAACATGAATGTGACTACTTTAACATCACTTTAAATAAAATAATATAAGTGTCATAATCTCTTATATATGGCTCCAAATGGTCCATAACAAGAACCTTGTATATTTACGATAGAGATATACTCAAACAATAATATTTGGTCAATATTTTGGGCCTTTTATTGGTTATTATCATTTTAATAATAATTATTTTATTTATTTCTCATCATTTAAATAATATATGCATTAATAAAGTATAAGTATTTAAGGTAATTATTTTTTCCTAAAAACTAAAAATAAATTATCATAATAATTAAAAAAAATTATATTTAAAATGATTATTTATAATCATATTTATCTTCTATATAAACTTATTTTAAAAATGATATAGTTTTTAAAATTTGAGTATGACATATTTAATTTTTCTTTAAATAAAATAAATTAAATGTCCTAATCTCATCCAAGTGGCTTCCAAAGGACATCATTTAGACCCAAGGATGATTTAGGTAAAAAAACTCATACAATGACATTAAGACAAGTGTTAGATTAATTTTATAATATTATTCTTACCCTTAATTACCCGATTTACCCTTTTACCGTATGAATAAAAATTACTGAAGTTACTATTCAGAATTCCCAAAAAAAATATTTACATAATTTGGACCTACTGATTCCAAATAATAAATCCATTTTTAAAAATAAAAACACATAAGTTACAGTAATTAATTTAAAATTAACCCCATTTTCAGAAAATGAGAACGAGTTTTAAAAGTTAAAACATTGCAAAAGATTGAAATATTTTTTCATCTAAATTCAATGTAAAATTATTGATAATGACATACATTATATTGAATGATAAAAATATATTATATTTAAACTTTAAAACCATTCAATATTATAATTTAATCATATAAATTATTTCAATGAAAAAAGTTATTTTCAATTAAAATTTAGTGTATTTTTACTATTCATCAAAATTTGAAAGTTATCAAAAAAATATTAAAAATTCATCCAAAGTAAATTTTTATATCCCACTTCCAAAGAACATGTTTATTTTTTCATATAAAAATTATTAAATCGTCAAAATCTTAATTTAAAAGGGTTTCTCCATTAAAATGTGGAAAATTACCCTTTTGAAAAATATAGGTTTTTATACATCAAATAGTGTTTATTCATATCCATTGGATGAATATCAAAAATAGTTTATTAGGTATATAAAATATATATTTCATTAATTTCATTTAATAATAGTAATTCACTCAATTTATTAATACATAAATATAAATATATAATTGATTTATATTTTTTTCATAAATAATTGGTATCCAATGGATTCACCATACATTTTTATAAGTTAGTTATATTTATTTCTGATAACCTAACAACTAAGTTGAAATGGTCATTTTATACTAAGGGTGTCTCTTGGTTCATTTAAACTCATGATTGCATGAAATTCAAGCTATTGAATAATTAAAATTATTTAAAGAAAATATTTCATAAAGACATCGGGTGTTACAAATCATGTGGAAGTAGACATGCAACCAACTTATGAAAAATGAATCTCATGGTTTAGTCAGGGGATATAGTCACACAGGGAAAAAAGCTTCCAGATTTGGAAGAACATAATAAAGACTATCTGGAGGAAGTTGAAAAATAATTCAAATTTGATATAGAATATGTTATGATGGATATTGTTGAGAAGTAAGAACCGTAACATGAAAAAATTGATGGACCTGAAGGGGAAGTTTATCTCAACATAGAACTTGAGGGATCTATTAAATAGATTAATATTCAAATAATTAATATTGAAAGGGTAAAATAATTATAAAATAATCCTTTGAATATATGGATCTACTCAAATCATAGATTGACCGGTTATAAGAAGAGTTGGATAATCACTAATCAAGTCAAGTGAATTAAAAATATGTTTTGACTTTCAAATAGAAGATTGGGAAACCAAATAAAGTGATTTATGACCTTAATGAAAGCCTATAAGGGATAGATAATAAGGTTGATTTCCCTAGAGAATAGGTTGTTTCATTAATAATGAAACTTGAATTATTATTGAAATAAAGTGATTTATAGAATAAGTTATACTTTAGGAGGTTCAAAGATAAATAATTTATAAAAATATTTAATCAAGTCTCAAAAGGCATCAATAACATTTTGAATAAAAAGAGACCTATATTTTTATTTAAAAGTGGGATCAGCTCTGATTTCGAGACATCAAAATTAGAAATAGTAATGGATTTGGTTAAGGGAAATTATAAGGTTGGTGGTTTAAGCATCAAACCTAAGTCACAGGATGTTCAAACAATGATCACTCTGAACATAGGAAGTTATAGGACTGAAAATTTTCCATAATTCATGAATACTTATCAACACCAAAGAAAATTTAAAAAGGCTAGGGACATGTGGAGGAATGAATAATAGGATAGTTTTCCTTCGATGAAGTTTCAATTCTGTGGCTATCTTAGTCAAACTATGTCATAATATGAAGAGGCGGGAAAAAAATTGAAAGGATAATATATTAGAAGTTAGTAAAGGAGAATTAGAACTTATCATTCATAAAATATAGTAAATAATTTCTATGGATATTGTTTTCATTATTCTAACTATTGGAATAATTTCATGAAATATAGGTAAAGAGGAAGTGGAAACAATAATTTCATAGCTCTGAGACATATGAAGATAGTTCAACCCAAAAATATTCCATTGAAAAATATATACACTATATTTCAATATGAAGAAGTGTATAACTATACTACTTGTGTTGAATAGAAATAGGATAGTACATATTTTTTCTCAACTCAACTCATATCTCATGAAATGAAATGAAAAAACAAAGAAGGATAATATCATTGAAATTGCTCTAAAATCTATAAAAATAGGAGCACATGTATCCTTAATAGTTGGTTATCAGCTCACATAACTAGATATATGAACTTTATAAATTATATAAAGGTAATAATTAATGTGGAAATACATTTAGAAAATGATGGATCTTTAATGATCAAAGTAAATGGAAATACCCATATATGAGGTGACGAGTTAAAGAATATAAAAGTGTTGTATGTAGATGGTTTGTGACACAAACTATTAATTTTGAGTCAAAACTATGACTTAGGACACAAGATTATATTTATTCAGAAAGGATGTGCTATAAAAGTAATATTTGAGAATTTTCTTATGAGATATTAGATAACAAATGAAAATTTATATTATTTGGATAGTAAAGGAAACACCTATCTCATAACAGTTGAAGAAAAGAAAACATGTTTCATTAGAGCCTTATCTATCTTCACCATTAGATCATTTAGAATTTGTCTAAGTTAAATGTTATTGTGGATATTAAAAATATGAAATAAGATCGTTAGAATATTTTTTATGATTGTATATGGGGAAATATGGTCTTAAATCTATACTAGAAAAATAATAAAAGAGAATACAATCTCACCGACTTGGTTCACATTGATGTCTATGGCCCAATGTATATAGTAGGCACCTATGGGGAGATGTGTTTCCTTCTTTTTTTGATGATTATAATAAAATTGATTGTTTTATTTATATGTTTAGAAAGAGGTAATTGATTGACTACATTAATTTATATAGGTGAAGAGTGGAGAATGAAATTGGTTATACCATCAATATATTGCGATTCAATAATGGAATAGAGTGAAAATTCATTGAGTTTAAATATCACATTTAAAAACATTGAATAAAACATGAAGTGTACTCAGTGTTAATTCCAAAACAAAATTTAGTTATAGAATTATGTAATTGATATGTAAACAATATCGATGAAACAATTATTATTGAAATTGGTTTCTCCCGACATTATTCATACAAGTTTTAGTGTACACATAGTCCTTAGTAGTGTTGGTACATAGGGAAGAGAAAAATATGTATAAAATGTGGCATGGTAAAAATTACTCAATGAAACACTTTAAAGTCTTTAAAAGAAAATTCTAGATTCAAAATAAAGATAGTAATTAGGGAAAATAAGGAAATGTGACTGATGATGGTGTGTTTCTTGGTTACTCAAAAAAGAGTAAGGCTTAAAAATGTCTTAACAAGAGGTTGAATACAATTTTAGAATTTAATGAATTCAAATTCATTGAGGAGAAATAATTAGAGAAATCTAGAAACTCAAACACTAATTTTTTCTATGAAGAAGAAGAATAAAATGAAAATTATCAAAATCTAGGAGTTGTTAAATGTTATGAAAATGATGATGACAATAAGGATGAATCATAAGAGGATATTATTCCTAAAAACCATCATGAACCTCATAGGAAAAATAGAATAATGGTAATTGATCCTTTAAACATAATTATGGATCGATCACATCCAAATCAAATGAGAAGAATGTGTATCCTTGAGAATATAACTTTATTTTCCATAGTGGAGCCAAACTCATTTTAATAATTAGAGAAATAAGAGTCATGGATTAAATTGGTTAATTAATAATTAGATCAAATTTATAATAATAAAACACAGGATCCTTTTGTTAGTCTAGAGAACCACAATCTGATCAGAATAAAATTAATATTTAAGAAAAAATTCAATGATCATGGAAACATGATTAGAAAAAGACATGCTTAGTATGAAAATGCCATGCTCACACTGAAAGAATTGATATTAAAGAAACATTTTCACCAATTCCTTGATTATATTTTATTAGTCTCTTTCTAGATATGGAAATTTTAAGAGGTTTCCAAGACTATCAAATGAATGTGAAAATAACTTTCTTGAATAGTGTTCTATGAGAGGAGGTTTATATTGAAACTAAAGTGTGTCAATTAATTAATTCCTTGTTTGGTTTGAAGTAGAACCCTTAGACATGGTATTCTTTCCTTGAGACATACTTGAAGAAGTTGGAATTCGAAAGGGGTAGTATTGACCATAATATATATATAAAAATATATCGAGAAGAGTAATCTATGCTTTTTTATGTATGTGAATGATAAAATATTTAGTGAAAGCAAACAAAATTCGACAAAATAATTTTTTATGTTAATGATATCAGATATTAAAATGTCTATGATAAGGGAAATCAATTATTTTCTAGGAATCCATGTAGTTCAAATAACGGGTATGCTTTTATCTCTCAGCCTAAGTATAAAAGAGATTTGATAAAGTAAATCAAAAATCATGATTCCATACCAATGTCAAATACTATTATAGTTGTAACCAAGATCAGGAAGCATGTGGATTGAATGTTTGTGGATACCACTATATATAAGAATATTATTGGGAGATTTTTATATTTGATTATGAATCATAATGATATTGTGTTGGAAATAAGTTTTGAAGCTCATTTATAAAGTAATATGAAGATAAATTATATTTTATTAGATAAAAGGATCATGGGGTATATCCAAGGAACTCTTAATTTTATCTTACTCTTTGATGCTGGAAAAAATCATGAACTATTGGAATTTTATAATTTAGACTAGGATGGTGATGTTATGGATTGAAATTCTATAAGTAATGGTTCATTATTCATTATAAAAAATGTATTGATTTCTTCATTAAGAAACATGAAATCACTTTACTAAGTATGGTAGAATCATTATATATCTCCAGGACCAGATACTATACTCAACTTTTATGGATGCTACTATGAAAATAAGTTTTACTGATATCATAAATAATTACTTTTATCCCTCACATACCAAACATATAAATATCAGGTATCACTTTATCAAAGAAAAAGTTGAGAAAGTTATGATCTGCATGATGTGTATTAGAACTAATTAGTAGGTCTATGATATCATGACTATGCCATAGGACACTTCAATGTTTGAGAAGCATTGGTTGAACCTTGGTGTTTAACCACAACCCATAACTTGAGGAGGTTTAGTTTATTCTTATATCACTCATTTTATATATTTATTTATATATTTGTTTACTTTTGGTAGGTTTATTATCTTTGGGTTTATTTTTAGTGTGGGAGAATAACTCTATAAAATTTTAGGTGTTTTAATGTGACACATTTTTTTACTTTCAGTGATATTTTACATAGAATCATAGGTTTTTTAAGTCATTAAAGTCTGGGTGAGATATGATCTATGTGAAATGGGATATTTTCTTGTGCAAGGAATGTAAGGTGATTAAGCATGGAGATAGGGGGTTCTATCATGAGGAACAAAATGAAGCATGAAATGCTCTCTGCATTGAGAATTTTTCATATAGACTTAGATTGATAAATGAGATATTCTTTTTCTATATGCATGGTGGGAAAAATTGAATTTTACTTTGTATTTCCAAAAAAACAATGAAATAGAATATTGGAACTAAGGTGATCTAGGTTTAAATATAGATGTTGTTTTTGTTTCATTCCATGGTTAATGCTCTCTAAATCATGAATTTTTCATAAATAATTAAGGAAATATATGATATATTCTTTTACCATCTGGATAGTATGAAAAAATTAATTTAACTTTGGATTGACAACAAACCCAAATAGGGAGAATGTTGTAAATAAAGTGATATTGGTTTGATAATTGATGTTTTATTTTTTGTCAATGATTTTATAGAGTGTTCATATATTTTGATGTCAAATGTGGATGTTTTTCTTCAAGAATATAAGGCCTAACATAGGAATTGAATAGGGTGTTGTTTTTTGAAGATTGTTAAATTTTTTTATGTGAAAAACTTGGGGAAAAGGAAGAATTTCCGTGGTAGTCCTTATGAGTCACATGGAAATTATAATTTCAAATCATTGGGTAGATAAGTTTAGGCAGACTATATAAGTAGAAGAGGATCACAAAAACCATGTGAGTAGAAAATAATCACATAGACCACATGAGAGGAGTTATATTCATAGCCTTGAGACTATAATTTTGTGAGGCCTCTTAAATAGATTATGCATCATTGTGTTCATGAGTAATCATGTGATTTTGAGAGAATTGGAAAGTCTATGAAATATTTATGGGAAGTTGGTGATGTTCTCCATCACAAGGTAGATATTTTTAGCCAGATTATATTTGCTCAAATGGTTCATGAGATGAAGTCAGGTAGACTGTGTGAGATTTAACAAATCATATAGTTCACAGTGCAACAGTTGAGTTGATACAGTCATATGGATCCATCATAAAAAGAGGTTATATGATAAGTGGTTTGTGAATGGATCACACAAACCACATGTGATAAATAAATGTGGTCATAAGGTAAAAATTTTTCAAAAACTACATGATCCACTATTATATGGTTGTAAGATGATGTGCTTAGGTGTATCCCATAACCCATTTACATGGTGACTTTTTGGAGAAGGGTTCCACAATAATCTTATGGATTAGCAATTTTTTTGGAGTTTTTTCCAATTAATAACCCACTATTCACATCATTAATTGGGTTAATGAGTATAATAAAATATATATAAGATTACATTTGAGAATATTTATGGGAAAATTCCATGAAAAAAAGATTACATAGAGGAGGTTATGTGGAGGATTCGCATGGGAAGAGACATGCCAAAGCTCTTACATGGAGCAATCATGTGGAAGGCCCCATGTGAAGAAATCAAGTGGAAGTTCTTAGTTATAAAAGTCACATGGAATGATACATGTAACTGAGTCATGTAGAAGGACTCTTATGGTTTAGTTAAAAGGAAGGAGTCACACAATGGAACATACATTTAGGATTCATGTAAGGGGATATTTGTGGATAAAGTCATATAGGTATTAGTGTTCCTCTTGAGACTTATGCAGTGGGTAACGTTAAGTAAAAAAAGTTACACATATTTTTTATCAAGGTTCTTTCAAGTGTTCAAGGAGTTGATTGGAGAATCATATTATAAAAATAATTATGAAATTCATTCAATACATTCTTGATGATTTGGAAGCTACCATCCAGTCAATAAATTAAATAAGACTTATTCTATAGTTGTGCATGAGGGGAAGTTAAAGGAAGTGATATAAGGGAGGTAGTGTGCTATCCCTAAATTCATTATTATGATAGTGAGACTAGCATGGAGTGAGGATTATCAGATAGTTTTAATCTACATGGTACAAGACAAAGCATATGTGTGGAGTTTTCAAGACACGTGGAAGTAATATTTGAGATGTATATTCTTGGAGAAATGAAATTTTTATTAGAATTAAAGGTTACCCAAGAAACTAAATACACTTTTATTTAATGATAAAATATTTTATAGAAATCTTAAATAATTTTGAAATTCATGAATCCATAGGTTTTTGCAAACCAATTCCAGTTGGAACAAATTCGAGTAAGGATGATGATAGATAAGCAGTAAATGAGAAGAAGTTACAAATATTGATTGGTAGTTTTATGTAGTTTACAGTAACCATGCCTGATATTGTATTTGTTACCGCTCTTTCTTCATAGTTTTAATCTAACCCTAAGGAATCACATCTATTTTTATCAAAACGTATATTTATATATATCTAAAATACTTTCATTTATGGGATGATATATATAAATAATTATGAGTTTAATCTAAGAGGTGTCACATATGATGAATGATTAGTAGTTGTAGATGGTAAGAAGTCCATATAGAGTGAATTATTTTTTTGTTGGATGTAGTTGTGTCTCCTAGCATTCAAAGTAAAAACAATTTTTTACTTTGAGCACTTCCAAAACTAAGTATGAGGTTGCATCATTTGAAACAACACAAATGATATAGATGGGGACACAGTTTAATTATGTAAGTTTTAATGTTTTGTACCCTTTCGTTTTGAAAACCAGATTTCTATAAACCTATCTAGAAATCATGTAAAACATTATCGGTATAAACACATTGATATCAAGTTCATTTCCTAAAATACTAGGTGGAAGAAGGTATCTTGAAAATAGATTATATCCCTTAAAAGGAATAAATATCTAATATTCTCACAAAACCTTTAATAAATAAACAATTTGAGAAGTTGCGGTGACATATGGGGGTGTAATAGACTCCCAATTACTGAGGTATGAATTTATTTGAGTTACCTCCTCTATTATTACCTACTCATATTATTTAATATATTTTGTTTACAGGGGATAAAGTTGTTTCCCCTTTTCTTGAATAGTTTTAATGTGTGTTTTGAGTAATGCCGGAAATATTTTTCCATGTTTACTTTGTTCATTCATTTGAGATAATATTTTTTCAAGTCAAAGATGAGTTGTTTTAAGGACTACATTGATTATTGAATTAATCACACCTATTTTATATATGGATCTAGATCATGTATAATTAGAGATGATTTCTTCAAGAAACCTTTCTTTGACTTCATTGAAGGTCACCACTATCCTTTAATCACTTTGGATTTATTATTAATAAGGAGGAGATAATTTTGAGGTATTTTCACCAAATCCAAATCTTGGATTATTGAACACTCTTTAGGATGGTGGTCTATTTATTTCAAATACATGTTAAGTGTGTTGATTGATTAACTACTCCTCAAGTGAAATACATATAATCATGAAGTTAAAGTGTTGTCTACAATATATTATTGAAGTTGTAAGTTTCTATATGTGTGAATTAGTTGGTTAAGGCATAAAGGTTCCATCTATTTTATCACCAAGATAAATCTACTGTAAAAAAGTAGTGAATTTTTTTTGATGGAATTTATGAGATGTTTTGGGATGATGTTTTAAGTTTATATTATGATTGAGAAGTTTAAATTTCATTTATAACTTAGAAAAAATGAATAAATATTACCTCATGGTCAATACAGTTCATATGATCACTTGATTGGACCATTATCACTCCAAAAGGATAATCTTAATGGTCAGTTGATTTGTACATGTGGTCAATCCATTCATGTACATCCATTTGTACATGCATTCAATCATGAGTTTTATCATATGGAAGCTTCATGTCAGTATGGTATGTCAATAAAGGAATGGTCAGTTGGTTGTTCATGTTGTCAAGATTCATATATGATCCAATGAATGTGTGGTCAATCCAATATATATATATATATATGTGTGTGTGTGTGTGTGTGGTCTATTCATCCCTTAGAAATATTTCCTCTATTTGAGACAGTTTTATGTCTTCCTCTGTCTAAGAATCATCTCATACTATATATGCTTGAATTCATCCTGTATAAACATCAAAAAGATATTAATAATAATAATTCTAGATTTATAACCATAAATGGGTATGGTATAGACATTATCTATATAGGCATCAGGATGTGTAACCATAAAGTTTAGTATACAAAAACATCATCTGACCTATATCTACAAGATCTAGCTATTGTGTAACCATCATTGAAAATATGATGAATATCCAAAAATATTTTTTTTTTAATTTATTGAGAACCAAATTACATGTTGTAAGTGAAATTTTACTCATGGTTTAAATACCATTATCAAACACATGATCATGATCCTAGCTAAAATCAATGGAGAACAAGATAAGGAAGATGTTGGTGATGCTGAGAAAATTCCATGCCATAGAATGAGGTGCCACACAACACTCACATGAATCCATAGTTACATGAAAATATTGAGAGAATTGAAATATGAATATTTTATAGAAGATTTAAATAAATAATAATACCATGATAATTCAAATATAATGCGGAGGAAACAAGATGAGTCTCTAAACAATCATTTAGGAAGAATTTTAATGAATATTTTACTTGGATTTTATGAGTTATGAAGTGGAAAAAGGTGTTTGATTTTATTTTATTTTTAATTAGGTTTTTCAATGTAATAATTTAAAGGAGATATCTTATATGATTAAGAAATGGTCTACCCAAAGTAAATTGAATCTGCTACTGCTTGCGATGATATAAACAGGAAAATTCTAGGTAGCGATTGTTATATTTGATGATTGTTGAGATTGAATGTATTTATAAGATATGTGATACAAGGGTAAATAAACATTATCTAAAAAATTCATTTCTAAAATTTAAACATAAAAGAAAATATGGATGCCACACCTGTAGTTGATATCTTGAACAAGATGTTTTTTAACAAGGTTTAAAGTTTGTGGAGAATCCAACTGAAGTTGAAAAATATATCCTTAAGTACCAAGAAAGAAGGTTGTTTTGTTTAGTGTTTATACAATCCTAGATAAAGGTTTTTTTGAATAGATATGGATTAATATTTATTTGAGATAGACTGAACTTAAGTCAGGATATGAGTTTGTTGAAATGCGCTAATTTGAGTATTTATCATGATGCAACACCTTGGAAATATTCATGAAGGAGTTTGGAATTATTTTAATAATTACCATAATTATTTTAAGATTTAAATAATGATTTAAATAGGATTGAGAAGGCTTGAGAATATTTGAACCCGCCTAGATATCAATTGAATAAAAATGCAATTCTTGCACTAAAGAATAAAATATTGAAAAGGAAATCATCCTATGCAATAAGCATATAAGATGATTCATCTACACTGTAACACCCCAAGATTTTATAGTATGTTATTTCTTCAATGTAATTCAATAACTTGCACTACATGCAACATTGAGTTCAAGCGCACCACGACTTACCAAAATAGCTGTTCAAAAGTGGTTATGAATAGTATTAACTAAATTTTAAATTTTATATTATCCTTATAATTTTAGAATCCATATTATGAGTTTTTTAGACATAATATAAGAACAAATTCATTTTTTTCAGATAAAAGAATTATTTTTTTTAAATGAAATTTTACCACCTTTTAATGGAGAACCCTTTTTTAAATCCAATATTTAAAAAATTTATATATAAAATTTGACAAAATAAACTTATTCTTTATAATTGGGACATAAAAATTTATTTTTGATAAATTTTTGGTGTTTTTCTGATAACTTTCATATTTGGGTGAATAGTGAAAAATACTAAATTTTAACTGAAAACAAATTTTTTAATCAAAATAATTTATAGTGTTCAACTACAAATTTGAATGGTTTGGAAGTAAAATTAGATTATATTTTTACCATTTAATCCAATGTTGGTCATTTTAAGTAATTTTACTTTGAAATTGGATATAAACAAGTGTCAATCTTTTGGTAGTTATTATTTCTTAAAATACGTTTTTTGGTTTTGACAACAGGAATTAATTTTAAATTAATAAATTCAATTTCTATGTTTTTAATTTTGTAAAATAGACTTAATATTTGAATTCTGAATATCAAAATTATCTTAGGGTGAATTTTTGGTATGTTTCTGAAAACTTTCAATTTTTGATGAATAGTGAAAAACACTACGTTATTGGTTAAAACCGACTTTTCATTTAAATAATTATTTATTTTATTTAAATTTATTTTAGGTCAAAATAGATATTTAATACCTATATCAGTTCAATGTAATTCATTGGAGTCATTTTATAATAAGTTTAGATATATAAAAATTTTATTGAAATTTTACCGTCTTTTACCCACCTCCTAAGAGCATTTGCAAATTTGCATAAAACTTAATTTTACCATTTTTGTGAATTGAATTTAAAAAATTAGAGAGAAACAGTTGATATCAATAAGTAAAATATGGTTCAATAAGATAAAAATATTTTTTGGTGAATAGTAACTTTTGACTTTTATTTACCATGGTTAAAAGTAAATAGGGTAATTAAGGGTAAAAATGATATTATTATTACCCTAACACATGTACTAATTCTATTTGATAAGCGTAATTTGACCAAAAACAACCTTAGGAATACAATATGATCCTTTAGGTCCACTTGGATTAGATTAGGACATTTATTATTATTTAATTCAAAAAAGTGTTAAAAGTGTTAAAATCGTAGTTTAATAACTAAATAATTTTTAATATAGGGTTATAAATAAGATAAATTCTACTATAAATATTCATTAGAAAGATAAAAATATTTCCTACATAATGGTATTTTATTTATAATTTTTATACATTAAATAATTTAATTTAGTTATGCCACAATGATGATGCAGTAATTACCTTATTAATAAAATATTAAAATATTTGATATTATAAATACCCAAATAAATGTAATTTGAGACTTTTTATGAATTAAAATAAATTTCTAGGCTAATATTACATGTTAGAGTTTATTAAATTAATTATTTTCTATGTAATAATGTTGTTATGAATTTAGAAAAAACAAAATACCAAATAGTGTCAAAATTGACATAAAAGAGTTTTAAAAAACAATTATATTATTAATTGGTATTCTATTCCTAAAAATCTAAGTTTTGGCCAAAAATATTAAATACTATTATATATGTCATTAATGAACCACTTGGGGTTCGTTTGGAAGTTTATAGTAAGTTTATTAACCATATAATATAAAAATATAAAGAGACATGGTAAATGTCAAACTATTTAACTAAGAGTTAAATCTAAAAGATAAGGTTAATACAGTGACCCAAACCTATCTAAAGCCTATTATTTGAGTGGTTTTAGACCCATACCCACCTTATACTTTAAATAATTTATTTTTTATCCATTAGAAACTGAAAATGAATTTATTATAAAATAATATTTTATGTTTTTCCTAACGTGCCCCTCACCCCTCTTATAAAAGGGCACTTCCCCTTCTCTCAAATTCACACCTTTAAAGTCATTTGGCTCGGAAAAACCTACCAAAATATCCTCTATATTGTCCTAAATTCATCCTAGAGGTCTTACTTTAGTTATAAATCCAACCTAAAGAGCCCTTTTTATCAAATTAAAAGGAAGAACCCGAAGAAGAGGTAAATATTTCATCACCTCTTTCAAGTTATTTTCTTCTTCCACTTCCTCTTTCTTTATTGTTTCCATTCTAAAATTATAAATCCAGTATCTTCTATATACTGTGATGTTATTATAAAAATGGTACAACCATATTCATTATTCTATCCATCCTATAAATTACCAAGTCACCATACGTGCATACGTACGGATTACCGTCTCCACGTCATGGTGGAGTTTGTTATTCAAATACTTCATCATTTGGATGGGTATAATAATGAGTATAAATGATGTAAATAATAAATATAACAAGATAATTATTCTATTTAAATGATATAACATCCAATTATATATGATTTTAATATCAAAATAATGATATTGTCGCTCGTGCGTACGTACGAATTACCGTCTCCACGAGCGCGATGAGATTAATTCCCCATCGTATCCATTCAAGACTAATTTTCAATTTGATGATTAAAAATAATATTTAAAGACTTAATATCATTATGAATATTAATAATATACATCATATTCATAACAAACATTACTTACATAACAAATCATATAAAGGAAAACGAATCAGTTAACACCCGAAATGACGATAATACTAAAATATTATTGACAAAGCAATATTAAAATATCATATATGATATCATATTAATGTATATGGTTCTTGTATAATTTAATAAAAATTATTTCACCATTATACATGAGTTTGAACTACCCTCTACCAAGGAATAGTACAAGGTAAGGGGTTTCTTATCTCACTTTTAATTCCGTGAGATTTCCAATGTTCGCCACTTATTTATTGCATGTGGGGTATTGTGTACTACCATTTGATATATATTATCATGATTATATTTATATTCATGGTATTTTATGAATGATTTGGTATTTATTAAATTTTGGTCATATGACTCGATTTATTACAACATGGTAAGGGGATTTCATCTCACTTCTTATTCATGTGAGATTCACGTTGTATTGTCACTATTTCCTTTTGTGTGGTGTATGTACTGGCCATGATTGTATTCCTTGTGTAATATAATTTAATCTATGGATATTTACAACTTCATTGAATAATCCTTCTTTTATGGGGTGTATGTTTCGTGAGTTACCAAATCGGTAAGGGTTAATTCTACAATCTCTTCATTATCCGAGGTTGCTTATACATAATTATCTAATGGGACCTCTTTATCATCCACATCTGTGTTTTCTTAAAAATGTATTTCAAAAAAAAATTACTATTTAACAGACAATGGGTTAATTTCATTTATACCCTTATTTGACATTATATGTTTTGAAAGGAATCTTTCTGTCGTTTTCCAAATAAGGTACTTTATGACTTTTTTTGACAAAATTAAGGTAAGAATGTTTTTTTAACTTATACGGCGGGTGAAACTATTTTACACCGTTATAACATCATCAAAGCTTCCCTTACAAGCTTATAAGAATATTTTCAAAATAAATATTTTCTTTATAATTATGTGACTCTTAAATTATTTCAAAATAGAAAGAGATATTTATCTCAAATAGTTTTGATTTCATCTATGTCGACATCCTTTGATAAATTTTACACTTGTTTGAAGGTGATTTATTATGATACAAATATTCTATATTGTATTTAAGGTTTTGTGATATGTTTGAATGTGGATGAGTTACTTTTATTTCATTGATGTTTTATGGTTAAAGTATTGAAATTTCGTATGCTAGTTTTAATACGAATGTTTATGTTATATTTAGACCTATTCTTAAGATGAATGTGTTGGACTAGTATATTCCGGGTTGGGGACCAGTAAAAGTAATCCCTCTGGGTTGGGTTCTGGTTATAGTAGACCCTTCGGGTTGGAGTCCGGTTAGAGAGGCTCTCCGGGTTGGAGTCCGGTTATAGAGGCTCTCTGGGTTGGAGTCCGGTTATAGAGGCTCTCTGGATTGGAGTCCGGTTATAGAGGCTCTCCGGGTTAGAGTACGGTTACAGAGGCTCTCCGGGTTGGGGTCCGGTTATAGTTATCCCCTAGGTCCGGGCATGGGGCCTTGACACAGAAATTGAATTCCGAAATTATGCATTCCATCATTATGAAAGTTTCTATTGATATTTCATGTGATTAATAGACTAGTAGAATATCCACGTGAATAAGTAAATTACATTATTTTATTTTATCTTTTCCGTATTATGCTGAATTTCCAGTTTAAAAGGATTTTGTTTTAGTCTTATACATTACCTTAAATGTTTATACTTATTTATGAAAGGTTCCTCTATATTGTTATCCTTACTGAGCAACTAAGATCACCCCTTTCTATGTTTTAATTTTCCCAGGATGTGAAGAAGTATATTATTACTGACCTACAGGGATTGTCTATGGGATCTCAGTGTTGTCTATGAAAACAATTTTGTTATAGTTTTCCATTTTATGATGTAATGTAAACCTTATTAATGTATCTAGTACTTCTAAGGCTACTAAACTAATCGGTATTTCGAGACTAGATCTTTAGTGACCATGCCAATGATACATAATAATGCACCGACTCTGGGCTTCTGGGGTCGGGGTGTTACAGTTGGTATCAGAGGAAGTTTAATAACTAAATAATTTTAGAAGTTGCGGAAAACATATGGGGGTGTAGAAGACTCCCACTTAGTGATGTATGAATGTATTTGAGTTCCATTTTCTATTATTACTTACTCATGTTCTTTAATATATTTTGTGTGCAGGGGATAAAGTTGTTTCCCCTTTTTTTTGAATAGTTTTAATGTGTGTTTTGAGTAATACAGGAAAGATTTTTCCTTGTTTACATTGTTCATTAATTTGAGAGAAGATTTGTTCAAGTCAAAGATGAGTTGTTTTAAGGACTACATTGATGATTGAATTAATCGCTTCTGTTTTCTATAATGATCTAGATCATGTAGAATTAGAGATGATTGCTTTATGAAAATTTTCTTTGACTTCATTGGAGGTCACCACTATCCTTTACTCACTTTTTATTTATTATTAATAAGGAGGAGACAATTTTGAGGTATTTTCACAAAATCCAAATCTTGGATTATTGAACACTCTTTAGGATGGTGGTATATTTATTTTCAATACATGTTAAGTGTGGTGATTGAATAACTAATCCTCAAGTGAAATACATATAATCATGAAGTTAAAGTGCTGCCTATAATAGATTATTGAAGTTGTAAGTTTACAAATGTGTGAATTAGTTTTTTGAGGCATAAGGGTTCCATCTATTTTAACACCAATATAAATATACTATAAAAAAGTATTGAATTTTTTTTACTGAATTTATGAGATGTTTTTGGATGATGTTTTAAGTTTACATGATGATTGAGAAGTTTACATTTCATTCAACACTTAGAAAAAAATGAATAAATATTACCTCATGGTCAATCCAATTCATATGATCACTTGACTAGAACATGATAAATCCATAAGGATAATATTCATGGTCAGTTGATTTGTACCTTTGCTCGATCCATTCATGTACAAAAAATTTTACATGCATTCAGTCATGAGTTTTATCATATGGAAGCTTCATGTCAGTATGGTATGGTAATAAAGGCATAGTTAGTTGGTTGTTTATGCAGTCAATATTCATATATGATCCAATGAATGTGTGTTCAATCCAAGATATCTATATATGGTTTATTCATCCCTTATAAATATTTCCTCTATTTGAGATAGTTTTATGTCTTCCTCTGTGTAAGAATCATCTCATACTATATATGATTGAATTCATCCTGTATAAACATCATTAAGATATTAATAAGAATTATTCAGGATTCATAACCATCAATGGGTATGGTATAGACATTATCTATATAGGCATCAGGCATTGTAACCATAAATTTTAGTATACAAAAACATCATCTGATCTATATCTACAAGATCTAGATATTGTGTAACCATCATTAAAAATATGATGAATATCCAAAATAATTTTTTTAATTTAATGAGAACCAAATTACATGTTGTAAGTGAAATTTTCCTCATGGTTCAAATACAATCATCAAACACATGATCATGATCCTAGCTAAAATAAATGGAGAACAAGCCAAGGGAGAAGTTGGTGATGCTGATAAAATTTTATTCCATAGAATGAGGTTCCACACAACAGTCACATAAAGCCATGATTACATGAAAATATTGAGAGAATTGAAAGATAAAGATTTTATTGAATATTTAAATAAATAATAATACCATGATACTTCGAATATAATGCAGAGGAAACAAGATGAGTCTCTATACAATCATTTAGGAAGATTTTGAATGAATATATTACTTAAAGTTTATGAGTTATGAAGTGGAAAGGGTGTTTGATTGTATTTTTGTTAATTAGGTTTTTCAATGTAATAGTTTAAAAGAGATATATTATATGATTAAGAAATGGTCCACCCAAAGTAAATGGAAGCTACTACTGCCTGCGATAATATAAATGGAAAAATTCTAGGTAGCGATTGTTATATTTGATGATTGTTGAGATGGAATGTATTTATAAGATATGCGATACAAGGGTAAAGAAACATTGTCTAAAAAATCATTTCTAAAATTTAAACATAAAAGAAAATATGGATGCCACACCTGTAGTTGATATCTTGAAAAAGATTTTTTTTAACAAGGTTTACATTTTGTGTATAATACAGCTGAAGTTGAAAAATATATCCTTAAGTACCAAGAAAGAAGGTTGTTTTGTTTAGTGTTTATACAATCCTAGATAAATGTTTTTTTGAATAGAGATGGATTTAGATTTATTTGAGATAGACTGAACTTAAGTCAGGATATGATTTTTTTGAAATATGATAATTTGAGTATTTATCATGATGCAAAACCTTGGAAATTTTCATGAAGCAGTTTGGAATTATTTTAATAATTACCATAATTATTTGAAGATTTAAATAATGATTTAAATAGGATTGAGAAGGCTTGAGAATATTTGAACTCACCTAGAGATCATTTGAATAAAACTTTAATTCTTGCACTAAAGCACAAAATATTGAAAAGGAAATTATCCTATGAAACAAGCATATAATAGAATTCATCTACACTGTAACACCCCATGATTTCATAGTTTGTTATTTCTTCAATGTAATTGAATAACTTGCACTACACGCAACACTGAGTTCAAGCGCACCACGACTTACCAAACTAGCCGTTCAAAAGAGGTTATGAATAGTATTAACTAAATTTTGAATTTTATATTATCCTTATAATTTTAGAATTCATATTATGAGTTTTGTAGACATAATATAAGAACATATTCATTTTTTTCAGATAAAAGAATTATTTTTTTAATGAAATTTTACCACCTTTTAATGGAGAACCCTTTTTAAATAAAATATTTGAAACATTTATATATAAAATTTGACAAAATAAACTTCTTCTTTATAATATGGACATAAAAATTTAGTTTTGGTAAATTTTTGGTGTTTTTCTGATAACTTTCATATTTGGGTGAATAGTGGAAAATACTAAATTTTAACTGAAAACAACTTTTTTAATCAAAATAATTTATAGTGTTCAACTATAAATTTAAATGGTATGGAAGTATAATTATATTATATTTTTACCATTTAATCCAATGTTGGTCATTGGAAGTAATTTCACTTTGAAATTGGACATAAACAAGTGTTAATCTTTTGGTAGTTATTATTTCTTAAAATGTGTTTTTTGGTTTTGACAATGGGAATTAATTTTAAATTAATAAATGAAATTTTTATGTTTTTAATTTGGTAAAATAGACTTCATATTTGAATTTGGAATATCAAAATTATCTTAGGGTGAATTTTTGGCATGTTTCTGAAAACTTTCAATTGTTGATGAATAGTGAAAAACACTATGTTATTGGTTAAAACCGACTTTTCATTTAAATAATTATTTATTTTATTTAAATTTATTTTAGGTCAAAATATATATATAATACATATATAAGTTCAATGTAATTCATTGGAGTCATTTTATAATAAGTTTAGATATATAAAAATTTTATGGAAATTTTACCGTCTTTTACCCACCTCCTATGAGCATTTGCAAATTTGCATAAAACTTAATTTTACCACTTCTTTGAATTGAATTTCAAATATTTTAGAGACACATTGATATAAATAAGTAAAATTTTTTTCAATAAGATAAAAATATTTTTTTGTGAATAGTAACTTTTGACTTTTATTTACCACGGTTAAAATTAAACAGGGTAATTAAGGGTAAAAATGATATTATTATTAGCCTAACACATGTCATAATTCTATTGGATAAGTGTAATTCGACCAAAAAAACTTAGGAATAAAATATGATCCTTTAGTTCCACTTGGATTAGATTAGGACATTTATTATTATTTAATTCAAAGAAGTGTTAAAAGTGTTAAATCAAAGTTTAATAACTAAACCATTTTTAATATAGGGTTATACATAAGATAAATTCGACTATAAATATTCATTAGAAATATAAAAATATCTCATACATAATGGTATTTTATTTATAATTTCTATACATTAAATAATTTAATTTATTTATTACACAATGATGATGCAGTAATTACCTTATTAATGAAATATTAAAATAATTGATATTATAAATACCCAAATAAATGTAATTTGATACTTTTTATAAATTACACTAATTTTATAGGTTAATATGACATGTTAGAGTTTATTAAATGAATTGTTTTAGAATTAATAATACTGTTATGAATTTAGAAAAAACAAAATACCAAATAGTGTCAAAATTGACATAAAAGAGTTTTTTAAAAAAATATTATATTATTATTTTGTATTATATTCCTAAAAATATAAGGTTCGGCCAAAGGGATTAAATACTATTATATATTTCATTAATGAACCACTTGGAGTTCTCTTAGAAGTTTATAGTAAGTTTATTAACCATATAATATAAAAATACAAAGAGACATGGTAAATGTCAGACTATTTAACTAAGAGTTAAATCTAAAAGATAAGGTTAATATAGTGACCCAAACCTTTCTAAAACCTATTTATTGAGTGGTTTTCGACCCATACTAACCTCATCCTTTAAATAATTTATTTTTTATCCATTATAAATCGAAAATGAATTTATTATAAAATAATATTTTAAGTTTTTCCTAAGGTGCCTCTCACCCCTCTTATAAAAGGGCACTTCCCCTTCTCTCAAATTCACACCTTCAAAGCCATTTGGATCAGCCAACCCCTTCCCAAATATCCTCTCCAATGTCCTCCCTTCATCCTATAGGCCTTCTTTTAATCAAAAATCCAACCTAAGGATCCCTTTTCATCAAATCAAAAGGAAGAACCAGAAGAAGAGGTAAATATTTCATCACCTCTTTCAAGTTCTTTTCTTCTTCCACTTCCTCTTTCTTTATTGTTTCCATTATAAAATAATAACTGCAGTATCTTATATATATTGTGATGTTATTATAGAAATGGTACAACCATATTCATTATTCTATCCATCCTATAAATGACAAAGTCACCATAAGTGCGTACGTACAGATTACCGTCTCCACGTCGTGGTGTAGTTTGTTGTTCAAATACTTCATCATTTGGATGGGTATAATAATGAGTATAAATTATGTAAATAATAAATATATCATGATAATTATTATATTTATATTATATAACATCCAATTATATATGATTATAATATCAAAATAATGGTATTGTTGCTCGTGCGTACGTATGGATTACCGTCTCCACGAACGCGATGAGATTCATTCCCCATCGTATCCATTCAAGACTAATTTTCATTTTATGATTAAAAATAATTTTTAAAGACTTAATATTATTCTAAATATGAATAAGAAACATCCCATCCATAACAAACATTACTTACATAACAAAGAATATAAAGGAAAACGAATCAATTAACACCCAAAATGACGATAATACTAAAATATTATTGACAAAGCAATATTAAAAATCACATATGATATCATATTAATGTATATGGTTCTTTTATAATTTAATAACAATTATTTCACCATTATAAATGAGTTTAACCTACCCTCGACCAAGGAAAAGTACAAGGTAAGGGGTTTCTTGTCTCACTTTTAATTCCGTGAGATTTCCATTATTCGCCACTTATTTATTGCATGTGGTGTATTGTGTACTGCAATTTGATATATATTACCATGATTATCTTTATATAAATGGTATTATATGTATGATTTGGTGTTTATTAAATTTTGATCATATGGCTTGATTGATTACAACGTGGTAAGTGGATTTCATCTCACTTCTTATTCCCATGAGATTCACACTGTATTGCCACTATTTCCTTTTGTGTGGTGTATGTACTAGACATGATTGTATTCCTTGTGTAATATAATTTAATCTATGGGTATTTACAACTTCGTTTTATAATCCTTCTTTAATGGGTTTTATTTTTTGTGAGTTACCAAATCGGTAAGGGTTAATTCTACAATCTCTTCATTATCTGAAGTTGTTTATACATAATTATCTATTGGGACCTCTTTATCATCCACATCCGTGTTTTCTTAAAAATGTATTTCAAAACATTTTTAAAATTTAGCAGACAATGTGTTAATTTCATTTATACCCTTATTTGAACTTATATGTTTTTTAAATGAATCTTTCTGTTGTTTTCTAAATAAGGTACTTTATGACTTTTTCGACAAAATTAATGTAAGAATGTTTTTTTAACTTATACGGAGGGTGAGACTATTTTCCACCATTATAACATTGTCGAAGCTTCCCTTACAATCTTATAAGAATATTTTCAAAATAAATGTTTTATTTATAATTATGTGACTCTTAAGTTATTTCAAAATAGAAAGAGATATTTCTCTCAAATAGTTTTGATTTCATCTATATCAACATCCTTTGATAAATTTTACACTTGTTTGAAGTTGATTTATTATGATACAAAACTTCCATATTGTATTTAAGGAATTGTGATATTTTTGACTATGGATGATTTATTTTTATGCCATTCATGGTTTATGGTTAAAGTATTGACATTTCGTATGATATTTTTAATACAAATTTTTATGTTATATTTAAACCTCTTCTTAAAATGAATGTGTTTGACTAGTATGTTCTGGGTTGGTGACTGATAAAATTAATCCCTCTGGGTTGGGGTCCAGTTACAATAGACCCTCTGGGTTGGAGTCCGGTTACATAGGCTCTTCGGGTTGGAGTCCAGTTACAGAGGCTCTTCGGGTTCGAGTCCGGTTACAGAGGCTCTCCGGGTTGGATTCCGGTTACAGATGCTCTTTGGGTTGGGGTCCGATTACAGTTATCCCCTAGGTCCTAGCACGAGGCCTTGACATAGAAATTAAAGTCCGAAATAATGCATTCCATCATTATAAAAGTGGCTATTGATATTTCATGTGATTAATAAACTATTAGAATATCCATGTTAATAAGTAAATGGCATTATTTTATTTTATCTTTGCCATATTATGCTGAATTTCCAGTTTAAAAGGCTTTTGTTTTAGTCTTATGCATTACCTTAAATGTTTATTATTATTTATGAATGGTTCCTATATATTGTTATCCTTACTGAGCATCTGAGTTCACCCCATTCTATGTTTTACTTTTCCCATGATGTGAAGAAGTATATTATGACTGACCTGTAGGGATTGTCTATGGGATCTCAGTGTTGTCTATGGAAAAAATGTTGTTGTAGTTTTCCATTTTATGGTGTAATGTAAACCTTATGAATGTATCTAGTACTTCCAAGGCTACTAAAATAATCGGTCTTTAGAGACTAGATATTTTGTGATCATTCCAATGATACATAATAATGCGTCGACTCTGGGCTTCTGGGGTCCAGGCGTTACATACACTGTTGAAGTGTGATGAAAAAAAGGAACTAGAGCTACATATTCCAACCCATATGATAATATGTGAGTTCATAAGTAAATTAAGTTACACATAGAACATCATGTAATTAAATTATCGTATGATAGTTCCCATGTAAGTAAATTCAGTTATGTGAAACACAATTTTCTACCTGTTGGAGAAAAAACTTAGTGAAAATCAGATACGGTTATAGACTGAAAAAAATTAAGTTATAAAATTAAAAAAATTATGAAGAATAAATGAGATTATGTTTGAGACAATATTTACATTAAAATTCACAAAATAAATGATGCGATCAAGAAGTTAAAGAGATACTTATTTTTGAGCTAGAAGAGAAGAAGATCAAAGAGTGGAATAATTTCTGCAAAATTCAAAAGAGATGACATGAGTTCCTTGGATTTTCAAGAATAATGTAGATGGATTTACATCAATGCTTGACCTATTCTTTAAGGATTATGTAAAATTTTAAGTAAGTTATTTGAGGTGAAGAAAGAAATTAGATACTGAGTTATGAGATATGTTGCACTATAAGATGAAATGTTTAGGACATAATGCATTGCTTCATTCCACAAGATTAGTTCCAAAAAAGAGATCTATGTGCTGTATATTTTTGTACAATTGTGAATATTGATTTATGGATTTCAAAAATGGATATTTTTTTAGTTAAAGAAGAAAATTTATTCAAGCTATAATAATAATTAAATATAAATAAAATTATCTAATGATATACATTAAATGAGGTTTATTTATTAGGGGTATTTATGGAATATCCATTTGTAACACCCCAAGATTTTATATAAAATCCCTTTGAAATAAACTTGAAGTATATGATATATTTATTTACACTCAACCCAGAGTCTAAATGAACCATGATATAGTAAACCTTTATAACCTAGTTGTTGGATTGATGGGTATGAATAAGATTAACCACATTATTAAATATATGTATAATAGTTTAGTATGATAGAGATGTATGTATTGGATCCTAAGATTATATGATAGCTATAATAGGGGGTGAATTGTAGTTTAAAAATTAAACTAATACAAAACACAATTCCTCTTATGTCAAAATGATCAGACTCAAAGATCATCTGATGATCATAGTAATAAAATCACAACCCAAAAGTATCTGATATATTAGAGTAATTATCGGTATCATAGACACACTGATAAAACATTTTATTAGAAATATAAGAAAATAACTAACTTTATAATGTTTATGAACAAAAAAATATTTAACTTTTAGAAAAAAGAAAAACAAAAATCTTATAATAGTAAGAAAGAATTACAAGCTTAATAAAATAATTTACTCTATAACCTAAAGAGTTGAGGAAGTTAGAAATCCTAAATTAAGATATCTTGTTTCACTACCTACTATAAAGGTATGTACTTCCTTACCCAGAAATAAATCAATATGATGATTGGAAAAGTTATGTCTTCCAATCCTCTAAATCCCTTGATAATATGATTGGATTCAACTTCATCTTTCTTTTACAATAAATCCCTCCATACGATGATCAAAATATCTATCTTCCTAGCCCCGAAATCCCTCAATCAAATGGATTGGATTCACACATATTCCTATCCTTAGAATCCCTCAATCTAACCATGATCAAACATGGAAAATACAAAAGAAAACGTTATAAGGAATTTATAGTCCTCACAAGGATTACTGAGAACTATAACTCTCTAAAAAATTACAAAGCATTTAGAAATAGATGTTCAAGAAGATAAAAACATAGATGACTTGATTTGTGAATGTATCAGCTACAAAATATTTAAATTACCTTCTATTTATAGGTAGTACTCCAATGGTCATATTTCTGAGTTGTTTTCCATAGCCTTGGATAACTTTCAATTTGACAGATCATAATGATCTGGATCTTGATCTTTACATTTAAGCATGAACTGTATTTAATTTTTTTTAATTATTTTATTTAGAACCATTAAAATGGTATTATGGATTTTGTTTGATAGATTTATTTTTCAATAATCTAATTATAAACTCTCATCAGTCTGATGGACTATACTAATATATTTTAATCTGATAAACCGAACAATGGTTAATCCGATTTATCATCACCGATGTTAGTTCGATGGTTATAACATTTTTTAGTTTGATAGATAGGAAATTAGTCTAAACACTGGTCATTACAATATTTATTTTGATATATTAGACTCACCTTCTATCTGATGGATCATATTGAATAATAAAAGTTCATCTTCATTTTACATTTGAATTATTTCTACATTCGATATAAAAGAATGTTTTCTATAAAAACATACTAAAACACTTGGGATATATAGATTTTGTAAAATAGTTTTTTAAGAATGTGTTTGTGACCTACAAAACTAAGGAAAGAAAATTAGAAAGTAAGACACTCGACTAAAAAATCTCCCACTTTTTGGAAATCACAAAACACAATACTTAAAAAAATATTAACTTTGAAATACTTAAAACCCTTTGTGCTTAAAATAATTTCAAATATATAAATCATATATTAACTAACCTTGAGTTTATGAATTATTTATTATTTGATTAGAAAGTATTAATAATTTATATTATCCCATTTTTTTTTAAAAATCTTTAGAAATATTCTCCACTTTTATAAAAACTCCCAAAACATATCCTCAAGACTTCTCAAAACTTCTCCCCAAAATTTTATCAAAACTTCAACCCCTTAAACTTATCTCCTAAAAAGTTCTACCCCATAGTTATTTACAAAAAGTTATAAGGGAATAATTATAACCTCCTAAAATGTTAGAAAAGTATAACATATGAAACAATTATATGAGAACTAATTATTCATCCAAGATATATAATAAAGATCATAAATCCAAAAGAAATTGTAAGACAATCAGACATAAATAATTTGGATAAAAATTCATTCACAGTGAACATTCATTTAAAAAATTTCAAAATACATCAAGATTTAGGATAAAAGAATTCATTATTTCTTATAAATTTTCTTGATTATCACATTCAACTTATTTATATATTTATAATCCCTCTCAACTATAGATATCGATGACTCATGCTTCACAATTTCATCTTCCATGACTGTTTTCTTTCGAGCCTCTTTCTTCAACCTTTCAACTTCCTCACTAGTCTTCTTATTTTTTTTCCTTTATAAGGAACAACTCATATTATTGTGATCAAAGTCTATTGTTTTCTAAATCCAACTTGTGAACCTTCTCTTTGAGAAATATAATTTCTTCATCCCAGTTATCAGTCGTGTCTTTGAATTATTCAACAAACTTTAATCTTTTAGAAAAATATGTTTAAAACTTTTCAAAATAATCATCATACTCAAGGTATAATTTCTTTATTTTTGTAATTTGATCCTCATGATCCCTCAAATAATTATCAAACTATCTTTAAAATCTAACCATTTTATTTAAAATTCTCTTGTGATATTTATTCTTTCCTTTTAATGATTTGATTTCATCCTCATGTGGAATCACATATTCATTAAGTAACTTCGAGGATTCTAATTTTTTATTTATACATATTTGAATCTATTTGAATATTGCTTCAATATTTGGTAAATATGGAATCTGATCAGTTAAAAGTTTCAAATATTTTCACATGTAATCAATGTTCCTTTGTGCCTCTATAGATGAAGAGTCTGATGAATCTTATTGAACCTATGAAACATTTGGGCATTAAGGTCTGATTTTTTATTTTTCTTTCTTCTAAATTTTATCTTCACTTGATAATTTTATGATATCAACTTCCTTATCAATTTCATATTTTTTGTATAATTTTGTGTGAGTAATTTTATCTTATTCCTCTACTTTTGATCACGATATAGGTTTTTCCTTTGATGATGAATGAGCTTCCATAAAAAATTATTTCTCTATATTATTTTCTAACTAAGATTATAACTAAGTAGAATTTTTGGATGACTCTGATGAAGTTTATTATTTTGTTGATTCTTCCTCAGGCTCTGTTTATTATTCTTCTTCTTCCACTTCCTCTTCCTTTTCTTATTATTATAATTCCTTCTCTAACTAACACATAGTTCTAAGTACTCCTTTTCCCACTTTCTTAACAATATTTGGTTATTATTTCACAACTACCTTATAAACTTGTTCTGGGATTGATTTTTTAACTTCTTCTACTATGCCTTTAACATTCCCTTTGTCGCCTACTGTTGGAGAAATTTAAGGGACAATTGAATTTTATATAAAATACAAACCAGCATCTGGAATTGTCTAATCAGTGTAAGGGATGGATCTGAACACTGTTATTGGTTTTATAATAGAAAATGGGGAAACATATAGAATTTTAACTTTATAATATTTTTTTACACCCTTCATTAAAATTTCAACTATTTTTGCCTCTGCTAAACTCTTCTTATATTTATTTCATTTTTCTATTCTTTTAACTCAAGAGACATTTGATTTTTTTGTGCTTTGGCCTCATCCTTATCAATATTGAAATAAGGATAACTAGATTTATTATAGGACTTATTATCCTTAAACTCTTTGAATTATTGACCAGTCATAGTTTTTTCTTTCCTTTTCACTTTTGGTGGAGAGGATTCAGTTTTCCACTTTTATTTAACATTTTCCTTCTCTTTTATAGGTCTTGCATCAGACATGGTTGTGTCCACTCTATCTACAGACTTCTTTAGCTTGGTATCAAAAAGTAACGTCATCCTCAACATGGTCTCTTCACTAATTAGGGAAACATTTTCCCTCACAGGATATTTCTGATTCTTAATATTGAAATATTTCTTATAATTAACTAACAATTTGTTTGTAAAACAAAGGAACATCATAATATTTGATTTCATTGGTACCTTCTTGATTTATTCCTCTATTATAATGACAAAGTGTACTAAGTTTATCTACCTCATATTCATTAGAAAATATAATACAAAAACATCCATAAAATTTATAGTATCCATTTCACCCTTTCCTAGAAATAAATAACCATGAATACACAATGTCACAACCCTTATTTCAGTGTTATGTGTGACACCTTTCTAACTTTCTCAAAATATGTAAAAAAAGTTTCTTCAAACTTATATTTTAAGAAACTCCCACGTTTTATAGGAATTTTGTGATAAGGGATATATCCTCCACCCTCAAAAGGTACTTCCACTAGCTTAGCAACTTCTTAATATAAAAGTTTGTACATTTTAGAAAATAAAGTAAAATCCAATTATTCCTTATCATCTTCAGAAAGAAACTAAACTAAAATATAAAATTCTCTAACTATCTCAGGGAAATATAATTGAAAATAATATTTCTGAATGTAAATATTTCCTAACACTGATACTTGATAAATATTTCCAATAAGGAATTGAATTTATCATACCATGATTTCTCAAAGAGTATTTCTCTAATAACTTACCTTCTTAAAAATCTTGAGTGGTTTCCATTGTATTGAGGTCGGTACCAATGAACAGATGAATGTCAAAAGATCATAGTGAGTAATAAAATATTTGCGAGATTCAGGAACAAATTCTCAAAAAATTGATGTTGGACATGGGGTGACCCACCCTTTTATAGGCATGGGTAGTGATGGTTCACATTACTGGAAAATTTCAACAGATCAGGTAGAAACTCTTTAATCCAATGATCAAGATTTAATTCATGGATAATTTAAAAATAAATATAAAGTCTTAAAGTTTTTGTTAAGAAAACTATTCATTAGAGTGAGAGACAATCTGATTGGAATAATTTATGTTTATAGAAAAAAAAATTTATAAAAATAAAATAATAGGTACAAAAACTAAAATAATGCAATGAATAAGAATAAAAACTAAAATAAGAATAAATTTTAGTGTAAAAAAATTTCATCAATATAAGTAACCTATTCTTCTTGGTTTTTGTAAAGAAAATCAATTACAATATAGTTTATAACAAAATAATTGTCTGGTAAATTTTACAAAAAAATTTGAATTTAGAAATATTTTGACTTTGAAGAATATTTTTATAAAATATTGACACTAGAAAGTTTATAAAAAAACTAATTCTAATTTTTTTTATAAAAAATATGATTCTGCTAATGTTTTTATGAAAAAAAACTTTAAAAGTTTTAGAAAACAAAAAAATTATAAAAACTAACATTTTAGAAAAAGTAAACGTTTTTAGAAAACTAAAAACATATTTAACCCCCCCCCCATTGAGAATGATTTTATCAATATAAGAATATTGGTAAACAAGAAGTAGATATAAATAATCATTTGATATTGGTTATTCCAAGCTTTTGTTCAATATATTCAAATCTATTAGAACTAAGGGGTTGAGTAAAAATATCACCAAGTTGTTCTTGAGTTTTGATGAATTTTAAAATGATATCACTACTATAGATAGTTCTTTTATCAATGCTAGAAAATGATTTTAACAGTTCTAGAAAATCATTGTTAATCTCAGCAAAGATAAGGGGGGTCCCCTTTAATAGCAGTAAAAAAGTGTTCATAAAATAATTATAAAATAATCCTCTAAATATATTAATCAACTCAGAGCATATATTTAAAGAATATAAGAAGAGTTGGATAATCACTAATCAAGTCAAGTGAATTCAAAATATTTTTTAAGTTTCAAATAGAATATTGGGGGAAAAAATAAAGTGATTGATGACCTTAATGAAATCCTATAAGGGATAGATAGGAAGGTTGATTCCCCTAAATAAGAGGTTGTTTCATTAATAATGAAACTTGAATTAGTATTGAAATAAAATGATTCATAGAATAAGTTATATTTCAGGAGGTTCACAGATAGAGAATTATTAGAAATATTTAATCAAGGCTACAAACGCGTCAATACAAGTTTAAATAAAAAGAGACCTGGATTTTTAGTTAAAAGTGGGATCAACTATAATTTTGAGACATAAAAATTATAAATATTAATGGATCTGGTTAAGGAAAATTATAAGTTTAGTGGTTTAAGCATCAAACATAAGTCACGAGATGTTCAAACAATGATCACTCTGAACAAAAGAAGTTATAGGACTGAAAATTCTCCATAATTCATGAATACTTATAAACACCAAAGAAAATTTACAAAGGCTAGGGACATGTGGATAAATGAATAAGAGGATAGTTTTCCTTTGATGAAGTTTCAATTCTATGTCTATCTTAGTCAAACTATGTCATACTATGAAGAGGCAGGAAAAAAATTGAATAGATAATATATTAGAAGTCAGTAAAGGAGAATGAGAACTTATCATTCATCAAATACAAGAAATAATTTATATGGATATTGTTTTCATTGTCTTAACTGTGGGAATAATTCCATTGAGTGTAGGTAAAGAGGAAGTGGAAAGAATAACTATATATCTCATATACATGTGAAGATAGTTCAACCCAAAAATATCCCATTGAAAAATATATACTCTACATTTCAATATGAAGAAGTGTATAACTATACTACTTGTGTTGATTAGAAATAGGATAATACATGTTTTTTCTCAACTCAACCCTATATCTCATGAAATTAAATGATGAAAATATAGAAGGCTAATCTCATTGAAATTGCTCTAAAATCTATAAAAATAGGAGCACATGTATCCTTAATAGTTTTTTATCAACTCACATGACTAGAAATATAAACTTGATAAATTATATAAAGGGAAGAATTTATGGGGACATACATTTAGAAAATGATGGATCTTTTTGATAAAAGTAAATGGAAATACCCATCTATGAGGTGATGAGTTAAATTAGATAAAAGTGTTTTATATAAATGGTTTGTGACACAAACTATTGATTTTGAGTCAACACTATGACTCAGTACATGAGGTGCCATTTATTCAGAAAGAATTTGCTATAAAAGTAATATTTGAGAATTTTATTATGAAATATTAGAGAAAAAATGAAAATTTATATTATGTGGATAGTAAATGGAACACTTGTCTCATAAAATTTTAAGAGGATAAAACTTTTGGCATTAAAGCCTTATCCATATTCACCATTAGATCATGGAGAATTTGTCTAAGTTAAAGGTTGTTGGGGATATTAAAAATATGAAATAAGATCATTAGAATATGTTTTATGATTTTATATGGGGAAATATGGTCTAAAATATATACTAGAAAAGGAATAAAAAGGAATACAATCTCACTAACTTGGTTCACATTGATGTCTATGGCCCAATGTATATAGTAGGCAACTATGGGGAGAGGTGTTTCCTTCTTTTTTTGATGATTAGAATAGAATGGATTGTTTTATTTATATGTTTAGAAAGAGGGAATTGATTGACTACATGAATTGATATAGGTAAATATTAGAGAATGAAATTGGTTATACCATCAAGATATTGTGATTCAATAATAGAACAAAGTGAACATTCATTGAGTTTAAATATAACATTGAAAAACATGGAATAAAACATGAAGTGTCCTCAATATGAATTCCAAAGAAAAATTTAGGTATAAAATTATGTAATTTATATGTGAACAATATTGATGAAACAATTATTATTGAAAGTGGTTTCTCCAAACATTATTATAAGAAATTCATATAAGTTTTAGTGTACACACAGTCCTTAGTTGTGTTGAGACTTAGGGAAGAGAAAAATACATATAAAATGTGGCATGGTAAAAATTCCTCAATGAAACACTTTAAAGTCTTTAAAAGAAAATTCTACATTCGAAATAAATATAGTAATTAGGGAAAATGGGGAAATGCGACTGATGATGGTATGTTTATAGGTTACTCAATAAAGAGTAAGGCTTAAAAATGTCTTAACAGGAGGTTGAATAAAATTTTGGAATGTAATGAAGTCAAATTCATTGAGGATAAAGAATTAGAGAACTCTATAAACTCAAACACTAATGATTTCAATGAAGAATAAGAAGAAAGTGAAAATTATCCAAATATAGGATTTGTTCAAAGTTATGAAAATGATGATGACTCTAAGGATGAATCGTAAGAGGATATTATTCCTAAAAACCATCATTAACCTCATAGAAAAAATAGAATAATGGTAATTGAACCTTCAAACATAATTGGGGATCTATCTACTCCAAATCAAATGAGAAAAATATGTATCCTTGAGTATATAACTTTATTTTCCACAGTGGATCAAAAATCATTTGAATAATTAGAGAAATATGAGTCATGAATTAAATCAGTTAATGAATAATTAGATCAAATTGATAAGAATAAAACATGGGATATTTTTTCTAGTCTATAGAAACACAATGTGATTAGAATTAAATTAATATTTAAGAAAAAGTTCAGTGATCATAGAAACATGATTAGAAAAAGACATTCTTAGTATGAAAATGATATGCTCACACTGAAGAAATTGATATTGAAGAAACATTTTCACCAATTCCTTGAAGATATTTGATTATTATCTTTCTAGCTATGTAAATTTTAATAGGTTTCCAGGACTATCAAATAAATGTAAAAATAACATTCTCGAATAGTTTTCTTTGAGAGGAGGTTTATATTGAAACTAAAGTGTGTCAATTAATTAATTCCTTGTTTGGTTTGAAGTAGAACACTTAGACATGGTATTCTTTCCTTGAGACATAATTGAAGAAGTTGGAATTCAAAAGGGGTAGTATTGACCATAATCTATATATAAAAAATATCTTGAGAAGAGTAATCTATGGTTCTTATGTATGTTAATGACATCATATTTAGTGAAAGAAAACAAAATTCTATAAAATAATTTTTTTATGTTAATGATATCAGATATTGAAATTTCTAGGATAAGGGAAATCAATTATTTTCTAGGAATCCATGTAGTTCAACTAATGGGTAAGCTTTTATCTCTCAGCCTAAGTATTAAAGAGATCTGATGAATTAAATCAATAAGCATGATTCCATACCAATGTAAAATCCCATTATAGTTGTAACCAAGATCAATAATCATGAGGATTGAAAGTTTGGGGATACCACTATGTATAAGAATATTATTGGGAGATTGTCATATTTTACTATTAAGCAACATGATATTGTGTTGGAAATAAGTTTTGAAGCTCGTTTATAAAGTAATATGAAGAGAAAGAATATTTTTTAGTTAAAACAATCATGTGGTATATCCAAGTAAGTCTTAATTTTATCTTACTCTTTGATGCTGGAAAAAATCATGAACTATTGGCATTTTATGATGTAGACTAGGCTGGTGATGTTATGGATTGAAATTCTACAAGTAATGGTTCATTATTCATTATAAAAAAATGTGTTGGTTTCTTAAGTAATAAACATGAAATCACTTTACTAAGTATGGTATAATAATAATATATCACCATGAACAAATACTATACTCAACTTTTATGGATGAATAAACAATTATAAGATATTGGTGATGATTTGAAGCTTCCTATTGTGAACTATTATGAAAAAATGTTTTATTGATATCATAAATAATTAATTTTATCCCTAACATACCAAACATATCAAGATCATGTATCACTTTATCAAAGAAAATGTTGATCAAGGTATGATCTGCATGATGTATATTGGAACTGATTAGCAGTTAAATGATATCATGATTATGCAATAGGACACTTCAATGTTTGAGAAGCATTGGTTGAAGCCTTATTGTTCAACCAAAACCCTTAACTTGATGAGGTTTGGTTTATTCCCCTCTCACTCATTTTATATATTTATTTATATATTTATTCACGTTTGGTAGGTTTATTATCTTTGGGTTTATTTTTAGTGGGGGCTAATAACTATATGAAATTTTGTGTGTTTTAATGTGACACATTTGTTTCCTATCAGTGATATTTTTCAGAGTCTCAAAGGTTTTTTAAGTCATTAATGTTTGGGAGAGATATGATCTACGTGAAATGGGAGATTTTCTTGTGCAAGGAATGTAAGGTGATTAAGCATGGAGATAGGGGGATTTCTATCATGAGGAACAAAATAAAGCATGAAATACTATCTACATTGAGAATTTTTAATATTTAATTTTAGTGTTAAATGATATATTCTTTTTCCATTTTCATGGTGTTAAAAATTGAATTTTACTTTGTATTTACAAAAAAACAAAGAAGGAGAATATTGGAACTAAGGTGATCAATGTTTAAAGATAGATGTTGTTTTCATTTCATTCCATGGGGAATGATCTCTATATCAAAAAAAATTCATGTAGAATTAGTTAAATATATGAGATATTCTTTTACCATCTAGATAGTGTGAAAATTTTAATTTTACTTTGGATTGACAACATACCCAAAGAGGGAGAATGTTCGAACTAAGGTGATATTGGTTTGATAATTGATGTTTTAATTTTTTCCAGTGAGTTTATAGAGTTTTCATAGAGTTTGATGTAAAATGTAGATGTTTTTTTAAGAATATAAGGCCTAACATAGTAATTGAATAAGGTGTTTTTTTATGATTGTTAAATTTTTTGATGTGAAAAACTTGGGGAAAAGGTATAATTTTTGTGTGAGTCATTATGAGTCACATGGAAATTATAATTTCAAATCATTGGGTAGATAAGTTTATCAAACTATGTAAGAAGTAGAAGATCGCACAAACCATGTGATTAGAAAAGAATCACATGGACCACATGAGAGGATTTATATTCATAGCCTTGAGACTATAATTTTGTGAGGCCTCTTAAATAGATTATTCATCAGTGTGTTTATGAGGAATCATGTGATTGTGAGAGAATTGGAAAGTACATGAAAGATTTATGCGAAGTTGGGTGATGTTCTTGATCACAAGGTAGATATTTTTAGCTAGATTATATTAGCTCAAATGGTTCAAGCGATGGAGTCAGGTGGACTGTGTGAGATTTAACAAATCATATAGTTTCACAGTGTAGTAGTTGTGTTGATACAATCACATGGATCCATCATGCGAAGAGTTTATGTGATAGGTGGTTTGTGAATGAATCACACAAACCACATGTGATAGGGTCATGTGGTCATAAGGTAAAAATGTTATAAAAACTACATGATCCAATATTATATGGTTGTAAGATGATGTGCTCAGGTGGATTTCATAACCCATTTACATGGTGACTTTTTGGATAGGGGTTCCATAATAATCTTACTGATTAGCATTTTTTGAGTTTTTTCCAATTAATAACCCACTATTCACATCATTATTTGGGTTAATGACTATAATAAAATCCATATAAGAGTATCTTTGAGAATATTTATAGGAAAATTCAATGAGTAAAAGATTACACAAAGGAGTTTATGTAGAGTATTCGCATGGGAAGATACATTCCAAAGCTCTTACATGGAGCAATCATGTGTAAGGCCCCATGTGAAGAAATCAAGTGGAAGTTCTAAGTTATAACAGTCACATGGAATGATACATGTAACCGAGTCATGTAGAAGGACTATTTTGGTTTAGTTATAAGGAAGGAGTCATATAGGGGAACTTACATGGAAGATTCATGCAGAGGGACCTGTGTGGATAAAGTCATATAGGGATGAGTGTTCCTCTTGAGACTTATGCGGTGGGTAGCTTTAAGAAGAGAAAGTTACACACATTTTTTATCAGGGTTATTTCAAGTGTTCAAGGAGTAAATTGGAGAATAATTTTTTAAGACTAATGATTAAATTTATCAATACATTATTGTTTATGTGGAATCTACCATCAAGTCAATAAATTAAGGAAGACTTATTCTATAGTTGTGCATAAGGGGAAGTTAAAGAAGTGATCTAAGGGAGGTCGTGTGTTATCCCTAAATTCATTATTATGGTAGTGATCCTGGTATGGAGTGAGGATTATTAGATAGTTTTAATCCACAAAAAATAGTTAATCACAATTGATTCTAGTAAAATTGATACCTCATCAATGTATTCTCCTTGTACTATCCATTTTTGGTGAACAAAGTAAAAAAAATTGTCGAGTTTTATTTTTGAATTTTTTTGTTTGGTGAATGTGCATTACAATCAGACATGTTTAATGTGTTTCTATAAATATGGGTATAATATCCTTTTAAAATAATTTTTTTGACCTTCTAATTATCCTCCATCATCTTAGGGTGTCATGGGGTACAAGATAAAGCATATGTGTGGAGTTTTCAAGACACATGGAAGAAATATTTGAGATGTATATTCTTGGATAAATGAAATTTTTATTGGAATTAAAGGTCACTAAAGAAACTAAATACACTTTTATTTCATGATAAAATATTCTATAGAAATTTTAAATAAGTTTGAAATGAATGAATCCATAGGTTTGTCTAAACCAATTAAATTTGGAACAAATATGAGTAAGGATGATGATGGGTAAACACTAAATGAGAAGAAGTTACAAATATTGATTGGTAGTTTTATGTATTTTACAGTAACCATGCCTGATATTGTATTTGTTAGTTCTCTTTTTGCCTAGTTTTAATATAACCATAGGTAATTACATTTATTTGTATAGATGAGGACATAGTTTAATTATTTAAGTTTTAAAGTTGTGTACCCTTTGGTTTTGGACTTTGAAAACCAAATTTCTATAAACCTATCTAGAAATCATGTAAAAACTTCTAGGTATAAACACATTGATATTAAGTTCATTTCCTAAAAAAGGTAGAATAGGGTATCTTGAAACTATATTTTGTCCCTTAAAAGGAATAAATATCTAATATTCTCACAAAACATTTAATAACTAAATAATTTGAGAAGTTGCGGAAACATATGGGGGTGTAGAAGAATCCCACTTAATGATGTATGAATGTATTTGAGTTCCCTTTTCTATTATTACTTACTCATATTCTTTAATATATTTTGTGTGTAGGGTATAAGTTGTTTCCCATTTTTTTGAATTGTTTTAATGTCTTTTTTGAGTAATACAGGAAATATTTTTCCATGTTTACATTGTTCATTCATTTGAGAGAAGATTTTTTCAAGTGAAATATGAGTTGTTTTAAGTACTACATTGATGATTTAATTAATCTCTTCTATTTTCTATAAGGATCTAGATCATGTATAATTTGAGATTATTTCTTTATGAAAATTTTCTTTGACTTCATTGGAGGTCACCGCTATCCTTTAATCACTTTGGATTTATTATTAATAAGGAGGAGACAATTTTGAGGTATTTTCACCAAATCAAAATCTTGGATTATTGAACACTCTTTAGGATGGTGGTATATTTATTTTCAATACATGTTAAGTGTAGTGATTGAATAACTAATCCTCAAGTTAAATACATATAATCATGAAGTTAAAGTGTTGTCTATAATAGATTATTGAAGTTGTAAGTTTCCAAATGTGTGATTTAGTTGGTTAAGGCATAAAGGTTCCATCTATTTTATCACTAATATAAATATACTATAAAAAAGTAGTTAATTTTTTTTACTGAAGTTATGAGATGTTTTTGGATGATGTTTTAAGTTTACATGATGATTGAGAAGTTTACATGTCATTCAAAACTTAGAAAAAAATGAATAAATATTACCTCCTGGTCAATCCAATTCATATGGTCACTTGACTAAAACATGATCACTCCTTAAGGATAATCTTCATTGTCAGTAGATTTGTACCTGTGCTCGATCCATTGATGCACAAAAAATTTTACATGCATTCAATCATGAGTTTTATCATATGGAAGCTTAATTTTAGTATGGTATGGAAATAAAGGCATGGTCAGTTGGTTTTTTATGCAGTCAATATTCATATATGATCCAATGAATGTGTGGTCAATCTAAATATCTATATATGGTTTATTCATCCCTTAGAAATATTTCCTCTATTTGAGATAGTTTCATGTCTTCCTCTATGTAAGAATCATCTCATACTATATATGCTTGAATTCATCCTGTATAAACATCAGAAAGATATTAATAAGAATTATTTAGGATTCATAACCATCAATGGGTATGTTATAGACAATATCTATATAGGCATCAGGCTGTGTAACCATAAATTTTAGTATACAAAAACATCATCTGATCTATATCTACAAGATCTAGCTATTGTGTAACCATCATTAAAAATATGATGAATATCCAAAATAATTTTTTTAATTTAATGAGAACCAAATTACATGTTATAAGTGAAATTTTCCTCATGGTTCAAATACAATCATCAAACACATGATCATGATCCTAGCTAAAATAAATGGAGAACAAGCCAAGGGAGAAATTGGTGATGCTGAGAAAATTCTATTCCATAGAATGAGGTTCCACACAATAGTCACATAAAGCCATGATTGCATGAAAATATTGAGATAATTGGAATATAAAGATTTTATTGAATATTTAAATAAATAATAATACCATGATAATTCAAATATAATACAGAGGAAACAAGACGAGTCTCTAGACAATAATTTAGGAAGATTTTTAATGAAGATATTACTTGAAGTTTATGAGTTATAAAGTGGAAAAGGGTGTTTGATTTTATTTTTTGTTAATTAGGTTTTTCAATGTAATAATTTAAAGGAGATATCTTATATGATGATGAAACAGTCCACCCAAAGTAAATGGAAGTTGGTACTATCTGCGAAGATATAACTGGACAAATTCTAGGTAGTGGTTGTTATATTTTATGATTTTTGAGATGGAATGTATTTATAAGATATAACATGTGAGGGTAAATAAAAATTATCTAAAAACATTTCTAAAATTTAAACAGATAAGAAAAGATGGATGCCACACCTGTAGTTGATATCTTGAACAAGATGTTTTTTAATAAGGTTTAAATTTTGTGGAGAATCCAGCTGAAGTTGGAAAATATATCATTGAGTACCAAGACTGAAGGTTGTTTTGTTTAGTGTTTATACAATCCTAGATAAAGGTTTTTTTGAGCAGATATGGATTAAGATTTATTTGATATAGAATGGACTTAATTTAAGATACGAGTTTGTTTAAATACTCTAATTTGAGTATTTATCATGATGCAATACCTTGGAAATGTTCTTAAAGGATTTTGGAATTATATTAATAATTATTATAATTATCTGAATATTTATATAATTATTTAAATAATATTGAGAATTCTTGAGAATATTTTAACTCACCTAGATATCATTTGAATAAAACTGTAATTCTTGCACCAAAGCACAAAATATTGGAATGGAAATTATCCTATGAAACAAGAATATAAGAGAATTCATCTACAATGCTGAAGTGTGATGAAAATAAGGAACTAGAGTTACGTCTTCCAACCCATATGATAATCGGTGGGTTCGTATGTTAATTAAATTACACATAGATTATCATGTAAGTAAATTATCTTATAAGATTTCCCATGTAAGTAAATTCAGTTATGTGGAACACAATTTTCTACTTGTTGGAGAAAGAACTTATTGAAAATTAGATGTGGTTACATAATAAAAAAATAAGTTCTTAAAATTTAAAAAAATATATGAAGAATAAATTAGATTATGATTGAGATAATATTTAAATAAAAAATTACAAAATAGATGATACAATCAATAAGATAAAGAGATACTTATTTTTTAGCTAGAGGAGAAGAAGATCAAAGAGTGAAATAATTTCTGAAAAATTCAAAAAATATGAGATGAATTCATTGGATTTTCAAGAATAATGCAGGTGTATTTACATCAATGCTTGACCTATTCTTCAATGTTTATGAAAAATTTTAAGTGAGTTACTTGGGATGAAGAAATAAATTAGATAATGAGTTATGAGATATGTTTCACTAAAAGAAGAAATGTTTAGGACATAATGCATTGCTTCATGCCAGAAGATTAGTTCCACTCTAGAGATATGTGTGCTGTATATTTCTGTACAATTGTGAATATTTATTTATGGATTTCAAAAATGGATATTGTTTTAGTTAAAGAATAAAATTTATCCAAGATATAAGAATAATTAAATATAAATAAAATCCTCTAATGAGATACATTAAATGAGGTTTATTTATCTAGGTTATTTATAGAATATTCATTTGTAACACCACAAGATTTTATATCTATTTCCTTTGATATAAACTTTAAGTATTTGATATATTTATTTAAACTCAACCCAGAGTCTAAATTAACCATGATATAGTAAACCTTTATAACCTATTTGGTGGATTGGTGGGTATGGATAAGATTAACCACATTATTAAGTATATGTATAATAGTTTAGTATGATAGAGATGTATGTATTGGATCATAAGATTATATTATGGATATAATAGGGGTGAATTATAGTTTAAAAATTAAACTAATACAAAGCAAAATTCCTCTTATGTCAAAATAATCAGACTCAAAGATCATCTGATGATCAGAGTAATAAAATCAGAACCAGAAGGCATCTGATATATCAGAGTAATTATTGGTATAATAAACACATCAATAAAACATTTTGTTATAAATATAATAAAATAAATTACTTTATAATTCTTATGAATAAAAAAATATTTAACTTTTAGAAACAAGTAAAACAAAAATCTTATAATAGTAAGAATGACTTACAAGCTTAATAAAAGAATTTACTCTTTAACCTAAAGAGTTAAAGAAGTTAAAAATCCAAAATCAAGATATCCAGTTTCAGTACCTACTACAAATTTATGTATTTCCTTACCAGTAAATACCTAAATAAGATTATTGGAAAATATGTTTCTTCCAATCCTCTAAATACCCCGATAAGATGATTGGATTCAACTCTGTCTTTCTTCTACAATAAATCCCTCCATACGATGATTGGAATCTCTACCTTCCTAGCCCCGAAATCTCTCAATCCAATGGATTATATTCACACATCTTATTATCCTTGGAATCCCACAATCTCACCCTGATCGAACATGGAAAATACAAAATAAAAAGTTATAATGAATTTACAGTCCTCACAAGGATTACTTATAACTATAAATATCTAAAAATTTACAAAGAATTTTAAAAGAGATGTTCAAGAAGATAAAAAACATAGATGACTTGAGTTTTTAATGTATCAGATCCCAAATATTTAAATTACCTCCTATTTATAGGCAATCCTCCAATGGTCATATTTATGAGTTGTTTTCAATAGCCTTAGATAGCTTGTAATTTGACATATCATAATTATATAGATCTTGATCTTGACATTTAATCATGAAATGTATTTAAGTTTTTTGATATTATTTTATTTAGCACCATTACAATGGTATTATGGATTTCATTTGATAGATGTAGTTCTCAACAATCTAATTATAAACTCTGGTCAGTCTGATGGACTATACTAAAAAAAATTAATCCAATAAACAGAACAAAGGTTAATCCGATTTATCATCACCAATGTCAGTTAGACGGTTATAACTTTTTTCAGTTTGATAGATAAGAAATTAGTCTAACCATTGGTCAGTACAATATTTATTTTGATGTATCAGACTCACCTTCAGTTTGATGGATCATATTTAATAATAAAATTTCATATTCATTTTACATTTTAACTATTTCTATGTTTGGTATAAAAGAATGTTTTCTTTAAAAACATACTAAAACACTTGGGATATATAGAGTTAGTAAAATAATGTTTTAAGAAGGTGTTTGTGATTTAAAAAACTAAGGAAAATAAAATTAGAATGTAAGACACTCTACTCAATAATCTCCCACTTTTGGGAAACCACAAAACACAATACTTAAAAAATATTAACTTTGAAATACTTAAAACCTTTTGTTCTTATAATAATTTCAAATATGTAGTTCATATATTAACTAACCTTGAGTTTTTGAAATATTTATGATTTTATTAGAATGTATTAATACTTTATATTATCCCATTTGTAAAAAAATATTTAGAAATATTCTCCACATTTAGAAAAACTTCAAAAACTTATCCTCAAGACTTCTCAAAACTTCTCCCCAAAAGTTTCTCAAAACTTCACTCCCTTAAACTTATCTCTTAAAAATTTCTCCCCCTTTGTTATTTAAAAAAATGTATAAGGGAAGAATTATAACCTCCTAAAATGTTAGAAAATTATAACATATGAAACAATTATATGTGAATTAATTATTCATCCATGATATAAAATAATGAACATAAATGCAAAAGAAATTAGAAGACATTTAGACATATAGAATTTGGATAAAAATTAATTCACAATAAAAATTCATTTAAAAGGTTTAAAAATACATTAAGATTTCAGATAAAAGAATTCATTATTTATTATAAATTTTCTTGATGATCACATTCAACTTATTTACATATTCATGGTCCCTCTCAGCTGTAGATATCGACGATTCAAGCTTTACAATTTTTTCTTCCATGAATGTTTTCTTTAAAACCTCTTCCTTCAACCTTTCAACTTCCTCACTAGTCTTTTTATTTTATTCCTTTATAAGGAACAACTCATCTTCACATTATCAAAGTCTATTGTTTTTTATCTCCAACTTGTAAACCTTATCTTTGAGAAATTTAATTTATTCATCCTAGTTATCAGTCATGTATTTGAATTATTCAACAAAATTTACTCTATTAGAAAAATATGTTGGAAAATTTTCAAAATTATCAGCATACTCTAGGGATAATTTCTTTATTTTTTGTAATTTGATCCTCATGATCCCTCAAATCATTATCAACCCATCTTTAAAATATAACCATTTGATTGAAACTTTTCTTGTGAGATTTATTCTTTCCTTTTAATGATTTGATTTTGGCCTCATGTTGAATCACATATTCATTCAATAACTTAAAGGATTCTGATTTTTTATTTATACATATTTGAATCTATTTGCATCTTGCTTCAATATTTGGTAAATATGGAATCTGATCAGTTAAAAGTTTCAAATCTTGGCACATGTAATCAATGTTCATTTGTGCCTCTATAGCTGAAGAGTATAATGAATCTGATTGAACATCTGAAACATGTGGGCTTGAAGGTCTGATTTTTGGTTTTTCTTTCTTATAAATTTTATATTCACTTGATAATTTTATGATATTAACTTCCTTATCAATTTGAAATTTTTTTGATACATTTGTGTGAGGAATTTTATCTTATTCCTCTACTTTTGATGACGATTTAACTTTTTCTTTTGATGATGAATGAGCATCCATATAAACTTATATCCCTACATTCTTTTCTAACTAAGATTATAACTACGTATACTTTTTGGATGAATATGATGATGTTTATTATTTTGTTGATTCTTCCTCAGTCTCTGTTTCTTATTCTTTTTCTTCCTCTTATTCTTCCTTTTTTTATTATTCTAATTCCTTTTCCAACTACCACATAGTTCTAAGTACTCTTTTTCGTACTTTCTTAACAGGATTTGGTTATTATTTCACAACTACCATATAAACTTGTTTGGGACTGATTTTTTAACTTCTTCTATTGTCCCTTTACCATTCCCTTTGTCACCTACTGTTGGAGCAATTTAAGGGACAAATGAAGTTTCTATAAAATAAAAACCATCATTTGGAATTGTCTAATCAGTGTCAAGGATGGTTCCAAACACTGGAATTGGATTTATAATAGAAAAGGGGGAAACATATAGATGTGTAACTTTATAATATATTTTTACACCCTTTATTAAAATTTCAAATATTTTTGCCTCTACTAACCTCTTCTTCTATTTATTACATTTTTTAGATTCTTTTAACTCAATAGACATATGATTTTTTTTGTGATTTGGCCTCAGCCTTATCAAGACTAAAATAAGGATAAATAAGTTTATTCTGGGACTTATTATCCTTTAAATCTTTGAATTCTTGACCAGTCATGGTTTTTCCTTTCTTTTTCACTTTTGGATGAGAGGATTAAACTTTCCTATTTTATTTAACAAATTCATTCTCTTTTATAGGTCCTGCATCAGACACAATTATGTCCACTCTATCTACAGAATTATTTTGCTTGGTATCAAAAAGTAACTTCATCCTCGACATGGTCTCTTCACCAATTAGGGAAACATTTTCCCACACAGGATATGTCTGATTCTTAATATAGAAATATTTCTTATAATTAACTAAAAATTTGTCTGTAAAACAAGGGAACATCATAATATTTGATTTCATTGATACCTTCTTTATTACACTATTATAAAGAAAAAATTTACTAAGTTTATCTACCTCATATTCATCATTAAATATAATACAAAAAAATCCATAACTTTTAGGGTATCTATGTCACCCTTTCCTATAAATAAATAACCATGCATACACAATGTTACAACCCTTGTTTCTAGTGTCAGATTTTACACCTTTCTAAATTTCTCAAAATATGTAAACAAAGTTTCTTCTAACTTTCATTTTATGAAACTACCAAGTTTTTAAAGAAGTTTTTGAGAAGGGAGATACGCTCCACCCTCAAAAGGTACTACCACTGACTCAACAACGTCTTGATATAAAATTGTGTACTTTTCATAAAATTAAGTAAAAGCCACTTATTCCTTATCATCTTTAGAAAAAAACTAAACTGAAGTATAAAGTTATCTAACTATATTAGTGTAATATAATTGAAAATAATATTTCTGAATGTAAATATTTTCCCAACACTGATACTTGATAAATATTTCCAATAAGGAATTGAATTTATCATACCATGATTTCTTAAAGAGCCTTTCACTAATAACTTACCTTTTTGAAAATTATCAGTGGTTGAATCGTATTGAGGCTGGTACCAATGAATAGATGAATGTCAAAAGATAATAGTGAGTACTAAAAGATTTGGCGAGATTTGGGAATAAATTATCAAAAAACCGATGTCGAACATGGGGTGACACACCCTTTTGTAGGAATAGGTAGTGATGGTTCACATTCCAGTAAAATTTCAACAGCTCAGATTGAAACTCTTTAATCCAATGATAAATATTTAATTAATGGATGATTTAAAAATAAATTTGAACTCTTAAAGTGTTTTTAAGAAAACTATTCATTAGAGTGAGAGACAATCTGATTTGAAAATTTTATTTTGTAGAAAAACAATGTTTATAAAAATAAAAGAATATGTACAACAACTAAAATAATGTAATGAATAAGTATAGAAACTAAAATAAGAATAAATTTTGGAGTATAAAATTTCATCAATATAAGTAACCTATTCTTCTTGGTTTTTTGTAAAGGAATTGATTATGATATAGTTTATAAAAAAATAATTATCTGGTAAATTTTATAAAAAAAATTCAATTCAGAAATATTTTGACTCTGAAGACTATTTTTATAAAATATTGATACTAGAAAGTTTATAAAAAACTAATTTCTGAATTTTTTTTATAAAAAATATGATTTTTCTAATGTTTTTATGAAAAAAAACTTTAAAGTTTTATAAAACTAAAAAATTATAAAAACTAACATTTTAGAAAAATTAAACATTTTTAGAAAACTAAAAACATATTTACTCCCCCTTTGAGAATGAGTTTATCAATATAAGAAGATTGGTAAACAAGAAGTAGATATAAATAATCATTTTATATTGGTCATTCCTAGATTCAGTTTAATATATTCAAATCTATTGGAACTAAGGGGTTGAGTAAAAATATCAGCAAGTTGTTCATGTGTTCCGATGAATTGTAAAATGATATCACTCCTATATATGGTGCTTTTATCAGTGCTAGAAAATGATTTTAACAGTACTAGAAAATCATTTTTAATCTTAGAAAAGATAAGGGGATCCCCTTTAATAGTGGTAAAAAAGTGCTCATAAAGGGTGTCCTCTATCCGCGCTAAAAAATCACTGATAAAGGACCCCCTTTATCAGCGCTATTTTAGCATGGATACAGGACATTTTTATCAACACTATTTGTATCACGGATAAAAGACCACTTTATCAACACTTTAATTAGAACTGATAAAGTTTTACTTTATCAATGATCTAAATAAGGCTAATATAGTAGGACTTTATCAGCACTCAAAATAGCGCCGATAAAGGGGGTTTTATCAGCATGCTAAATAGCATTGATAAATTCCTAAATGCCTATGATCTTCTATTTATATAACAATAACCCCCCCCCCCCCAGCAGCACCTACACATATAAACAACACACCCAAAAGCAGCACTTGCATAACACACACACACACCACACACACACACACCACCTACCCAAAACAGCACCCGCACTGCGCACACAAGAACAAAGCAGCTCACACATGAACAAAGAAATGCACACAAGGGTATAGAAAACAATAATATATAAAATTCAAACAATTTTTTATATAATTACATTTATAATTATCCAACAAACAGTTAAAAACATTAATTTTTCAACCTTTGACATGTGTGATCCCCTCTCAAAAATGTACTCGCTTGGTATTGGTTTCTGAACAAATCATCCCAACTCAAGAAAAAGGTTCCACCTATATATAGTAAAACAAATATTATGTTAGTAATACTATAAAGAAATAAATTAGACATTAATATGAAATAATGCATTAATAAAATGTCAATTTGTAATAAAAAAAACACACAATTGGAATTATATAGGTCACACCATGCATCGTATCGAGGTGGTCTGATTCCTCCACATCACAAATGAGTTATCGATCGTTGTATTAAAATATCAAAACAATCCAAATGAGTTTTCTTGGTTTTGAACATGTCCTATGTTTTTTTACTAAAATTAATATCAAATTTAAATGACATATTTGGATGTATACCAGTCACATCATTCATCGTATTGAGGTTTGGTTGATTCCTACATGTCTCAAATGAATCATGGATTGTTGTTCTAAATTATCAAAACAATTAGAATGGGTGTTCTTGGTTTTTAGTATGACAGTTGTGTTTTTTTACTAAAATACCATTTCAAACTGAAACCAACCATTTTGAGTCATACCAGTCGCATCATGTGTCAGTTTGAAGTGATAATTCTTCATACACATCACAAAGGACTTACAAATTTCTCTCTTAAATTATGAAGACAATCGGAGGTTGTTTTCTTGGTTTTTAGTGAGTGAGACGTTTTGAGCTAAAATGTCAATTTTAAACTAATAACAGACCCTTTTAGTCATACTGGTCACACCATGTGTCGGATTGAGGTAAGTTTGATTCCTACACATCAAAAATGACTCATGGATTATTGTCTTAAAGTATCAAAACAATCTGAATGCGTTTACTCAGTTTTTAGTATGTCAGTTGTGTTTTTTTACTTAAATTAATGTCAGTTTTAAAAAATGCACATTCAGATTTATACCGGTCACATAATTCACTTTGATGTGATACTACTTTATATATGTCAAAAAGGACTTAATAATCACTATCCTAAATTATGAAGACAATCGGAAAGTGTTTTCTTTGTTTTTAGTGAGTGACATGTTTTGAGATAAAATGTAAATTTTAAATTGATAACAGACACTTTTATTCATACCAATCACACTGTGCATCAGATTGAGGTGTAGTTGATTCCTATACATCAAAAATTATATAAAGATAATTTTCTTAAAGTATAAAAACAATCTGAATTTTTTGTCTTAATTTTATGTATGTCAGTTGTTCTTTTTACTTAAATTAATGTCAATTTTAAATAAAAAATAACATTTGGATTTATACCAGTCACATTATGAATTGTATTGAGGTGGGGTTGATTTCTACACATCACAAATGACTCATGGATCATTTTCCTAAATTATTAAAATAATACGAATGCGTTTTCTCAATTTTCAGTATGCCAGTTGTGATTTTTTACTAAAATCAATGTTAGTTTTAAATAAAAAGAGACACTTTGAGTCATACCAGTCATACCATGCATCGGATTGAGGTGAGGTTGATTCCTACACATCAAAAATGACTTATAGATTTTTTTTCTAAATTATCAAAACAATATGAATACCTTTTCTCAGTTTTTAGTATGGAAGTTGTGTTTTTATACTAAAATATCATTTCAAACTAGAAACACACATTTTGAGTCATACCAGTCGCATCATGTGTCAGTTTCATCTAAGATTGCTTCATACACATCAAAAAGAACTTATCAATCATTTTCATAAATTATGAAGAAAATCAGAGTTATTTTTCTTAGTTTTCAGTGAGTGACACATTTTGAGCTAAAATTTCAATTTTAAACTAATAACAAAAACTTTTAGTCATATCAGTCATACTGTTCATCAGATTGAGGTGTGGTTGATTATTACAGGTCACAAATGGATGATAGATCATTCTCATAATCTATCAAAAAAATCTGAATTTTTTTCTTAGTTTTCAGTATGTCACTTATTCTTTTTGCTAAATTTATTGTTAATTTAATATAAAAATACACACTTAAAGTCATAACGGTCACACCATGTGTCGGATTTTGGTGTGGTTGATTCCTACACATCACAAATGACTTATGGATCATTTTTCTAAAGTATCAAAACAAACCTAACATGTTTGATCATTTTTTATAATGAAACCTTTTCTTTTTACTAAAAATACTGATAATTTTAAATAAAAATAGACACTTCGAGTCATAGTGGTCACATATTCATGTTATTTTTGTACATTATTCCATCAGGTATATTTTCCATTCGTTTCTAAAAAAATATATCTCATATTGTGAATAAGAGACTTTCCGATAATCATGTTAGTACTAAAAAAATTAAATACACAAAGGATTAATAAATATTTTAAATAAAATATCAATTATCTTCAAAAATACCTCTTCGGGGATGATGGTTTGTTCATGTAATACAATATCTTTCATAAATTTACAAACATAATAACCACAGTCTTTGTCATTTTTTTGTTTCAGACACTTTAGAAACATTGAGAAAAATAATTAATTTCTTTACATGTGTTTAGATAGTGAAAATATTATTATATACACCCTAATTTTTATTCAGTCATAGTACTTGTGATGTTCTTTGTCCTTTTCCCCTAGCCTCATTCCATGATATAGATGATATTAACGCACCACCCTATCATAACAGAATACTCATTAAAAGATAAAATAAATTATATAACTAGATTTTTAGTTCTAAAATGTTGGATATAGTATATTAAAAATTGACAAACACCATCATTTGTAGTCAGTTTGTTGGATATCCATGAATTCAATCCAAGAAATAAATCTTTGGAGTATCCAAATTGACTGCAATGAGCATCCAATACTGGATAAGAACCCAAAAAAGAATAAGTAATGAAAGAAATTAAAATATATTTGATATGATTAAATTTTAGAGTTTTACCATTGCATCGTTGGTATTAAGAAGAGTCTATCATCTATAATTTTTCTGTTAAAATATTTGATCAGGCCTGCCATTATTTCACCCTCTTTCTTGGATTTTATTTATTTTTGTTCTGTATAGGTAACGTGAGGGATAATGAGTACAAATTTTTGTTCATAGGGAAATACCTTCAATTGTTTTTCATATATACATCTGCAAAAAATATGAAATGTATTTATTCATAATTATCATAGTATATCATCTTTTGGAAAATCAAATCATGAAAACATACCTCATGTATACATTTATAACTGAGTTTCCTAGCCAATCATACTTCAGGATTTCACTTACTTTTTCAACACTAATGAAATATAAATCTTTCCCTTTGTACATATTTTCATCAAAAAGAATTGTGTGAACCCCGCCATCTTTCAACTTCGTATTCCCATGAGCCTATAATGGTAGTAAATGAGGATATAGAATGGGCGGGTTTAATGTGATTTCGATAGATCATTTCAATCGATTGGTTGATCCTTGAGATGGTTTTGATCCATTATTTCTTTTCACCCCATCCCTATGTTGGTTTATAATAACATTAATTGGTTCAAAAAAATTTCATTAAATGTTAAAAGTTTATCCTGAAAAATAAATTGGAAATTAATACCTCCTTGTCGATATTTTTTTTACAAGCTATGATGGTCATGCAATGAATGTTCCAAGAGATTGTTCAAACTTATAAATATATTCATCCTCAATTGGAATAGGTAGCTCGGTGCTCGGATCATGGGATACATTAATCAACACTTTGAAATGACCTATTGGAAGTGGTCTATTGTGTAGCATAACGTTCTAGATATTTAACAACGTGGCCCTCGCTACAAGGCAATGGGTGGGTATTGATAGATAAAAATAATAGTCATTTTCAACCTATACAATATTAGTATAGGAAAGTTATCAGTGTCTACCTGATTCAAAATTCATAGAAACAATTATTAGAACATTGATTACCTCATCTAAGATAGGTTTTTGAGGGGAATAGCTCACCTCAAATATAGTGGGGGTGGGGTGGGATCTTCAAGAACTGGTTTTTCTTGAGTTGTTTCTTATCTCCCCCCCTGCCATTATATTTTCTATGAACTTTCTCTAAAATTGAATATGTTCTTCAAGGATAGCTATTATTTCGCTCATCATTTTGATTTCTTCACTTTGATCCTCCTCTTGTTTTTTTCTCAAAAAATGTTCGGGGTGTCACCCCAAAACCCACACCTCTGATGCGGCTATACTTTTCTGGATTCTTTAAGTCCATTGAATGTATGTGTACATCTGATTTGGGTGTTTTTGATTCTTGTGACTACGTTAGATACAAAATATAGGAAAATAAGTAATCATTTTTAGGTAATATCGATTTAAAAAAAATATTTCTTATGTCATACTTACACGTGTTTCCCACACTTTTTGTGTATTTTCATCTATTAGTATCCCATATTTATTTACACGTGCCTTTTTCCATAGAACATGGTGTTAGATGGAAGTGACATTAGATTTGGATTCATCAATCTACATATAAATGGAGGAACATATTTATGGTGTTGTTTTATGTTACATAAAAGTATTACGGTGGATTTAAAATACGTACCAATTTTTTTTCAATTGAAACATACCCCATTCTTGCTTTACAGTAGGGGTACACTGGTTTTTATTCTCATTCCTTATTTTCATCACTCGGTTTTTATTTCATAAATTAAAAACTATAAATCAAAGTGATGAATACACGTATCTTCAAACAACATATTATCAAACACAATGTACCTAAAAAGGCTGCTTTGTACGACATCTAGTAAATGCATCCCACACTCCTTAGGTTATCAGGTGTGCATAAATAGTAGGTGGGTGAAGGTTTATTTTTCCTTCAGTGTCTTTAAGATAATATTTTGTTAAAATTGTGTTAAATCCTCTATGAATCCTTCCAAAACCCTCAATACATAGTCCTTGTGTGTGTCATCCACTATAAATGCACTCTACAAGGGATGATGAAGAGTAATTCAATTTTTAATTGTTTTGTTTTTTAGTAAATTAAAGAAATGATATCATAATGTTACTGTAATATCTACCCACATCAGTGTCTTAAGCCCGGTGACAACATGGTTCCCCGATTTTACATCAATTGGCACGAATTATCGAGTGGATATTCCAATGTAACTACTAAACATGGCCTTGTTTGAGTTAACATGTTTCCCCCACTTATTCTATCCAACCTCGTATTTGATGACTTTTTCTTTTTTCCTTAAGTATTTTTTCTAACACCATCAAACTACCACACTCATGTTTTTTCTTTGCCGCCAGTGTTTTGTTGCCTATAATTTCCTCAGTTTCAACATCATCAATATGTTCCTCCATAAAAATAGTATTGGCATGTGTAGATGGTGGTTGTACCTTTTCACTGGGAGAAGCAACAGTAACAGGTTGAGAAACCTATTGGTCCTCTGCACTACAAGCAGTAGCGGGTTAAGAGACATGTTGTGCCTTGGGATTGAGAGCATCATCACGTGCAGAAGTCATTATCTGGAGAAGTGGTTTAACATTTAATTCAGATTACATAAAATCAGCAGTGAACATATAATAAAATAAGGTAACATGATATATATTACAAAAAAATACAACCTGATTGTTGAAATCTATTTTTTTAAAGGATTAAGGGATTTTACCACTCTATTGACTATCCAAATCCCTTCACTGTGGTCTCCTCCGACATACAAAACACCATATATATTGAGACTTCTATGAAATGATTGTGACGTCCCAATGAAAGGGTCATCCTCCATTGAATTTTCATCTGACCCTTCAGTGGTTTTTGTGGATAATAGAGAAATTGACTAGTTTTGGTTTATGGGATCTAGAACATAAAATACTTATACTGCCTGTGATACCATTATAAATGGTTCTTATTTGTACCCTTCCTTACTGAAATCAACTTTCATGAATCTGAACTCATCTATTTTAATAGCACTCCTATTATCAACACACTTGCATTGAAAAAATGGTAGTTATAAGTTCTTATAATCCAACTCCCATATTTGTTTGATGATGCCAAAGTATAAAATATTCACATAAATTGGATTTATGTCCTTAACATCGGAAACATTCATTGCTTCAGGAACACGTGTAACTCAACTATTTTGTATAGTAATGTCTTCATAATGTTCATTAGTATAGAATGTATAACCATTAATTACATAAGAATTATAAGATAATATATAAACACTTGGTCCTCCAACTATCCATAGAATTTGTTCTAAAATTGAGTCTGTATTTTCATCAAACTTCATAAATATATGGCCCTGAAACCATCCTATAAACTATAAATTATGTGTATTTTATATCCATTTTTCATCCCTTGATAGATTCAAATGCCTAATAATTTCTTTGTGAGTTTCTACATATGAGTCATCCTCCAAACTGTTATGAAAAACGTAAAGGTGGGCCTGATCCTGATCAGTAATATTGATTGTGACAACCTCTCTTCTAGAAATTCCTTCACCCACAAGTCGCCCAGTGTGACGAGATTTTTATAGACCAATTATTTCCACACTGGACAAGTATTTGGTACATAATTCAATGTCTTCCTCAAAAATATATCACTCTGTAATACAACTCTTTGTCCAACTTCAATTTTTGACATACCCTTTCAAAATATTTATATACCATTAAATGGGGTACATCCATCTATAGTGTACAGAACCACATAGTCGAATCTCTCTCACCAAGTGAACCATCATATCAAAGAATTTCGGTGGGAAGAACATTTACAATTCACATAATATGACAGAAATTTCTCTTTTCATACTCTACCATTTTTTCGGGTCTATAACTTTTCTGTATATAGATTTGAAGAAGAAATATAGATTACTTAATGTATAATGGACATTCTTGGAAAAAATTCAATGTAATTCTATATGAATTAGATCTTACATCAAAATATGGTAGTCATGTGATTTTAGACCCTTTAACTTTAAATCGTTCATTAAAACGATGTTATTGATATTTGATGAATACTCATCTAGAACCTTTACACCATTCAAGAAGTTGCAAAAATAATATCTCTCCTACTTGGAAAGAGTGTAAGTAGCTGGAGGAATAAAATTTAATTTTTCATCATTTACTAGTGCCAACTCTTCTCATATTCACATTCCAACCATGTCCAACCTAGCCTTAATTCCATCCTTTGTTTCGTTGGGTGTATTTAGCAACGTACTGATGACACTATTACATACATTTTTTTCATCATGCATAACAATAAGAAAGTTTCTAATGTACTGAAAATTCCAGTATGGTAATTCAAAAAAAATCGATCTCTTCTTCCAATTGGTTTTTGTAAGGTTTTTCGATAATGGTTTACCAAAATTAGTGTCCACATATTTTACTTTCTTAAATAGTTGATCACCAGTTAATGGAGATGGTTCTATACATTCTTCTGTACTTTCATCGAATGAATTCGTCTAAGATCGAAACTTATTTAATTAGGGTAGAAATATTTGATGTCCTAGAAACACAGTTTTTATGAATGTTTCAACCTAATTGACTGTGTTCCTTATTCATAGATGGGACACCCATAACTTCCTTTAATGTTACATCCTAAAAATTTTCTATAAACAGGAAATTCATTTATCATCCCATACAACATGGATCTCAATGCGAAATCTTCATTTCTATAAGCATTATACAACATAACACCTAAATCCTATAATAATTTTAAATCCTTGATCAATGGAGCCCAATAAACATCAATATCATTACCTGGTTATTTTAGTCCCGATATAAGCATAAATACAATGATGTGTTTTCATTTCATGCATAACCACAGTGGAAAGTTATAATTTAATAACATAACTACCCATGAACTGTGAGTGATTCTTTTAAAACCAAAAGGATTCACTCCATCTGTAGATAATGCAAGACGAAGGTTTCTCAGCTCATTTCCAAAATCAGGATACTCATGGTCGATTCTCTTCCACTGAGGAGAGTCTATTGGGTGACATAATTTCCCATCTTTACTTATTCTGTTTGTGTTCCACGTCAATTTCCCTATGGTCTCCTCACTTCCATATAGATGCATAAACCTTGGAATGATTGGAAGATACCATAAAATTTTCATAGTACCTGATTCATCTTTCTTGTATCAAGAAGCACCACACTTTGGGCATTCTCTAAGTGATTTATGGTCCTTATGAAATAGTATACAGTCATTCAAGTAGGCGTGTATTCATTCAGAAATAATACCCATCGAACGTAGCATTCATTTGGCATCGTATCTTTGGATCGAGAGATCATTATATTCTAGGAGCATGTCATTAAAGAGAGTAAGTAATTATAAAAAAATGGAATCACACCATCAGTTTCCTACTTTCAAATTATACAGCTTTAGTATGGCTAAAAATGATGTATATTTAGTGTAACCACCATACAAAGGAATATTTTCACAACTCTTTAACTGCTCAAATAATTTTGGGTAATCACAAAGTTCATCTTCAACTTTCCTTGTCATTTTATCAATACGATATTCATCATCATTCACATCTATAATCACATCCTTAATACAGTCTTCTTCATTGACCACACTTGTAATCATATCAGATGATCCATAAAATGAATTGTTATCTCAGCCACTAGTTACATTGGATTTTTCCCTATGTTCATTCCAACATTTATAACTTCGATCTATTTCATGACAGATCAAGTGTTCTTCCGACTCCTCTAGACTAACTTGTCTTGAATAACAATAGTGAAAACACAGAAAAGGGATTTGAGAAGGGTCATATGAATGATATTTTGCAAACTTTATGAACTCTTTCACTCCATCTTCATACTCTCTTGTCAAACGATTAGAATCCATCCAGTCTTTATTCATATCCATCCTATTTTATTCAGTGATATTAGTATTTAATAAAATAAATACAAAAATTATTGATATAATGTAACCGTTTTCCTAATTATATAAAAATATAAACTTAAAATATTATGAAAAAACTACAGTTCAAATGTCCTTTGAAAACTATTTAAAAAATCACACTTGAAATCCCATTAAAAAACCAACCATTTGCACAAATTCTTCTTTAAAATAACACACCCTTTTTAAAATAAATAAATCAGTTCCAAACACTCTTTCACAAAAACATAATTCCTTTTTTAAGCATTCAATACAACTTCATGACCCAACAATCTTAATCATTTAAAATGAGAAACATCCATATAAGAAACATTTCAAAACACTTGAATCATTTTAAATGAGCCACTTAGGAATTTTCATAAAGACATAGATCACAAGAAAGACACTTTATAAAATATACATATAAGACACCTTGATTCATCCCAAATCAATTAGTGTTGTATGATTCCATCACATTATTCCAAAGGTAAGTGTAATGATAATAATTTCCAAAAGAATTTTATATTGTTCTCACCAATATTGGATATCCCTTATCCATGATTCCATTGTCCAGTTATATCAATTATCATTCACCACAACACCAGAGTCCCAATGGATATGTTCTATAATTAGTGACCACACTTGTAACCATGAAACACTTGTGTTCCAGTTTACTACAAACACCGCATTATCCCAATGATCCTTTGATCACACCAAATCAATTGGTTTTAAACCCCAAGAACAATTTATATTTCTCTTATATGAAGTATTATTGGTTCATTACTTTATAAATACACCTAAGAAAATCTATAAGCATGAACCCATTACATAATCAAAAATTTATCAAGTGGCATTCCTTTCACACAAAGAATTTCCCTATGCCACTCATCACTTGAAGAAACTATGTTGCTTTCTTGATCCTTTTATGTACATCATGTCTCAAGTAAAAAATAAGAAAAGAACTATGGTACTAAACTAATAGATGGTATTATTTTCCATAGACTATTTTCTAAAATCTTCAAAAATACTTTATAAATTACATTACAAAGACTAGTCATTCTAAAATTCTTAACTGAACTCATATCAGTAACCTCTATAATCAAAGTGTTGAGAGTATCATTATAAGTCTCAAGAGAATTATTAACTCTCCAAAAATCATTCATGATGTTAATAACAAAAAGTCCCAAAATATTCTAGAACCTTTTAAAGAAAATTTCATTAATAAAATCTCAGTTTGGTACCTTTTATGGATGCATCAACCTAAATTTCACAACCAATTCATAATATTGAATATCAATAGTTAATAATTAATTCATATAATTTGTTAAAGTTTTAATAAAATAATAATTTAGAAATATAGATATAAAATTATTCTAAGAATAAAATATGATTTGATAATAAATTTAATTATATCATTTGTCCCTTTGAGGGGATTCACCATAAAATTCTTGCGGGTGGAAGGATTCATTACATGTGTTGTTGTGGTTATTTGACTACGGTGTCCATAAAGTGTCTCATGTAGCTTTGGATAGGTAGGGCTAACAAAAGATATGTTTCCCTTATAACTCAATTTATCCCTTAATAAAAATATCAATGTATTCCCCTATGAAGTAGTATTGTCATCCAAACAACATAAATTTCATGTGGTGTGCTTATTCCATTTTTATCATTTTTTTATCCTTTATTTCTCATTTTCCTCTGGGCGAGGTATTTTCAAAACCATGAGGTTACTATAACTAGAAGTTAGAGATCTGATGTAGTGACTTAGCTGTATCTTTACTTATATGTTATGGTATATCATGTTTGAGGAATTATTTCAATTCAGGTATGTTCTAGAATTTATTTTTCTATCTACAAGTTTCGGGGCTTCAATTTATGTTTTGGGGGTTTAACATTAGGATTGTTGATTTGTACCAAATACAACTAGTGGTATCAGCTCTTTTTCTTATTCTACTATCAGTTAAAAAAAGTGGAATTAAATCTTGGTTACATAACATATGGTTCTTATTTTATCAATAATTGATATAAAGTCTTGGTTTCAAGACTACCGGGTTTCCTCTAGTGAAGTGATTTTATAATATTTAGTGGAATTTCACTAGTAAAAAAGTAGTGGAACCATTGAAATGGGTAAGGTTTAGATTTATATTAAATGTTGTAGGATTAATACTTTGAGGGGAAATAGCCTTACTACTCTTGGAGGGTTCAAAATTTGCATTGATTTTGAATTAGTTAGAAGAGAGGTGTTTAGTATAATGGGGAACCATGAGATGAAAGCATTAGAAATTTTTTTAAAAGGTGTTTCCAAGAGAATATAGATCCAAGAGGGAAGAAGATGTGCCTCAACAATGTTGAGCATTAATGTTGGATGTGTAGTAGAGGGAGGGATCAAGGAGTATGATTGATCGAGGTTTTGGTGCAATAGTGGTTCTCAGTGAGAATGTATTAACGCCTAGAAAGTGAGGCATTTTGATCCATGTCTAGGGATAGCATATTGATTCCTAGTAAGTGTGAGGATGCAATCCCATACTAGGAAGAGCGTATTAATTTCTAAAAAGTGAATGTACTAAGTCTTGCCTAAGTAATTTGGGTTCTCATGATAAATGAAATGGAGGAGATCAAAATCAATCATGAAGTCAATCACATAAAATCTCAATGACATAAAAAAATATTCATCTCACCTCTAAACACCCTTCACTGAAACAACCCCTTTTTTACCCATTTATAAAACATTCCAAAATAAAATCAACCCACTTTATATAACCTTCAAAATCCAAATATAATATAGTGAAAATGTTCCCAAATCAAAAATTCTTTTTACAATGATTTAACCAAGCCTTTGTAAATTCATTGATAACCAAAATATGAAATTGTTTTTAAGAATTTTCCAAATGATCCTTAAATATTTCACCCAAGTTGAACACATAAAATCCTTTTTTGGAGACCAAACACGATTCATAACTTAATGAACAACTCCTTTAATAATAAATGAATTAAATTCCAACATAAATATATCAAACATACATAACGGGGTGTCCAAAAATCAAATAATATATCATTACATATTACTAAATCAAATTAATATATAAGATTCATAAAATTATAACAAAAGAACAAAAAAGTTAAATAACAATAAAATACCCTTCAAAAACCAACAAACATGCAATTCATTTAGTGTGCAAACAAGGACCACCAATTTATTTTTAAAAACAAACCAACATGCAATTCATTTAGTGCGCAAACAAGGACCACTAATAGCCACAATTTTTAGTGGGGCGTTTAGCCTATATAATTCACAACATCACTATAAAAAAAGAGAAAGAAGAGAAAACTCACTGCAGAGTTGTCGTTCAGTGCATGGAAGAGGAGAGGTACACGACAGGGGAGAGGTGCATGACGGAGGAGAGGTGCACGACAGAGGTGTGGCGCACGGTGGAGGTGTGGCGTGTAGTGGAGGTGTGGCGTGCGGTGGAGAGGCACATGATGGCCTTGTTCACAGCAGAGGAGAGGTTCTTGACAAAAGTGTGGTTCACGGTAGAGGAAAGGCGGCGGGGGAGGAGGAGGAGGAGGAAGAGTCACAATGACAGTGATCAGCTTCCATGAGATTTTGAGGGGTTCGAGGAAGGAGGAGGAAGTTATGGTTTTTTTATAAAACCCAATGAAACTTTTATCAACCCTAGCTAAAAAACACTGATAAAGGTATGTTTTATCAGCACTAAAATAGAAAGCGCTGATAAAACAAGACTTTATTAGTGCTTTTTAACGCTGATAAAGATAAGCCTTTATCAGTGCTAAAAAATTTCTGATAAATGATGTCTTTATAAGCGCTAAAAATATAGCACTGATAAAGATATAATGTTAATAATTTATTTCTATTATGAAATATATTTATAAAATTATATACATGATAAATATATATTTATATTTATAAAATTAAAATTTAAATAATTATAAAATTATAAGAAATAGACTTATTTTATTTATAATCTTAGAAATATATATAATAAATATATTAATTATAAATATTTATAACATTATAGATCTATATAACTATATTTCTTTTGATTTTATAATTATTTATATGAATATATATTTATTTATAATTATAATTATAAATGAATATATATTTATTTATTTAAATAATTATAAAATTATAAAAAATTAATATTTCTAATATTTATAATTTTAATAATATTTTTATTTAATATATTTATTATAATTTTATAATTATATAAATATATCTATATTTATTTATAACTATAAATATAAATATTTTTATTTATTTCTCAATATTTCTATATATTTATTTAATTATATATAACATTATATATGAAAATAATAAATACATTTTTTATGAATTAATAATTATTTAAAAAAATATATATTTATTTATATTTATAACTAATAAATATTTATTTATTTATTTGTAATTAAAAATTATAATAAATAAATTATTTATAGTTGAAATTATATATATATATATAATTATAAATTTATAAAAAATATATTTATAATTTTATAAATATATATAATTAATATATTTATTATAATTTTTTAATTATTTAAATATATCTACATTTATTTAGAATTATATTTATAATTATTTGTATTTATTTATAGATATTTGTATATAAATATATATAATTAATATATTTATTATAATTTTTTAATTTTTTAAATATATCTATATTTATTAAATAATTATAATTATAAATATTTTTATTTATTTATAAATATTTATATATAAATATATTTATTTAATTATATATTTATAACTTTATAGGTAGTATAATAAATATATTTATTATAATTTATAGTTTTTTACATATATATATATAAATATATTTATAAATTTTTGTATATGTTTATAAATATATATATATTATATTTATTTATTTATTTATTTTAATTTTATAATTATTTAAATATATATAGTTATAATTATAATTACAAATAAATATATTTAAAAAGTATTTATATATACTTAAAATTTAATAATTATTAATATAATAAATATATTTATTCTTTAAATATATTTAATGTAATTTTATAAGTATTGAGAACATAATATAGTATATGGGTAACATAAGTTACTCATATACACCTAGTAAAATATACATAATAAAAAACGAGTCATCAATGGACAACATGAATACAAAGAAGAGTGTAATGTATAAATGAACATTCATAATGATACATAACATATATGCACGCATTATCAATATATTAATTGACCAAATTCATTATAAAAACATATATATTTAATTATAATCTTATAATTGCTTTAAAACATTATATATATATATTTTTGAATTATTAAAAAAATATTAATTATAAACATGTGTTTTTTATTTAATATATACAAATATACATTATTTTTTGATATAAATATAATAATTGTATATAAATTATTATTAAAAACTTTTATCAGCGCTAAGAATAGCGCTGATAAAGCCCCCCCCCCCTTTAAATGGGTGGTGTTTTGGTCAAAGACCAAAACACAAACTTTATTAAAAAAAGGAACAAGAAAGGATTACATGAGTCTGAAGTGAGGAATTTTTTGAACATCCCTGACATAAAGAGGGAGTAACTCAGGAGGAAGGTCATCCCTCCAGGAGACCTCGTGATTAACTCCCATGTTGGAAAGTCCATCAGCGAGCTTGTTATCTTTCCGATAGGTATGGGTGATAATGAAGTTGACTTCCAATAGAGAGTGCAAATAGTTCATCCAGCGAGGAGTAAGAGTCCAAGCTAGGTGAACAGAACCATTCCAAATGGCCTAGACAATAGTAGTTGAGTCGCTCTCGATCCAAATGTTGTTCCAGTTGGGAATCTTGGCAAAAGATGTAGCGTGAATCACACTCACCATCTTAGCTTCCAGGGAGGAGGCGAAGCCGCGGGATCCATAGAAGCATCCAAGAATCTGGTCCAAGTGGTTTCTGAAGATGGAACCATAGCCTGCAGGGCCTGGGTTGCCTCTAGAAGCACCATCAACGTTGATTTTTATCCAACCTATAGGTGGAGCTTTCCAAAAGACTTCTATAGTTTATTTAAGGCGAGGGTACCTCCCATCAACACTGATGCACCTAAGAATCCCAATATCTCTAACCGAGTTACTAAAATGATCCTTCTAAAGCAAAGCAGCCTCCCGTATAGCAATAAGAATTCTCATTTTACCTACATTAATCTTGAATGAGTTATTTTTATAAATATAGTCATTTATACCATACCATATCACATGTAGAAGCTCTGTTGCAGTTGAAATAAAAATATTCCTGATTTACTGGGAGTCAGATAAATCCACACATCGCTGCAACTGAGAGGTTATAGAGTTAAAAGGCAACCATCTACACTCAAAAATATCAAGAATATAATGACAGAGGGTAGTTTCCGTATCACAATAAAGGAAGAGGTGATTAATTTCCTCTCGATGTTGATTACACATATGACATTTGGAACAAAGATTAATTCTGAAAGATTGTAAACAGATATCATTGGGAAGCCTATCGTGAGAAATATGCCAAATGATAGTGAGTCTCGAGGGATTTAACCAAGCTTTATTAAAGTTTTTTAACCAGCTTAAATTACTATCAGCATTATTTAATAAATGGTTATAGTATCTTTTTAAATCAAGCATACCATTATGAGCAGGTTCCCAAATTAGAAGATCATCAGTAATAGTGAAAGGATAACTATCCACAACATGATCTATATTATCAGGTAATCAAGGGTTTTGAGTTTTTAATATTCCCTTTATGGTATCATTAGTCTGCTCAGGAAGTTGAGTGTTAGACACCAAGGAGATAATGGGTGTACCAGTCCAGTTATCAAGCCAAAAATTTAAATTAGAGTCTTTGTTATCCATCCATCTGGAACTAGTCATAATAGATATGAAAGTATTCTTAATGGAAGGCCAGATTGAGGAGTTTAAATAATTAAAATTTATATTCCTTGATTTATCATGGAAGAGAGTCCTAAGAAAGTCCATGGAAGAAGAATTATTGTGAATGAGGTTCCATGTGAGCTTAGCTTGAAGGGATTCATTAAAATTATTAAGGTTTTTTATGCCAATACCTTCTTTTTCAATAGTTTTGCAACAAGTAGACCAAGGAACATTAACCAATTTTCTCTCAAGTGTACTCCTAGTTTAGAAAAAGTTTTTAATGGCAACATTAATGTGTTTCAGGAGACCAGCCGGCCATTTATAAATCATCATGGAATAGACAATTTTGGAGACAATAATGGATTTGACAGGGCAAATTATTCCTGTCATGGAGAGGTTTTTACCTTTCCAAGAGGATATTTTTTGAATGTTTTGGTCAATGATGGGTGATAAATAGGTAGAATTAGGTCTTCCCTAAAATATAGGGACACCCAGATAAGTGAAGGGTAGAGAACCCTCCTTAATCCCCAAAGCATTGATAATGTTTCTTTTCCTACTAGGGGGATATCCTTTTCCAAATTAAATAAAAGATTTATGCCAACTGAAATGATGACCAAAAACCTATTCATAGTGAGTGAGAATGGATTTAAGATTATTAATATTTCTTGTATCCCCCTTTAGAAACAAAATAATTTCATCAACATAAAGAAGATGCGAGGGGTCATTCAAGTTCCTAGAGGCAGGGATCGGTTTGATCTTACCATTTTCTATAGACAGAGTGAGAATTATACTTAAATAGTCTTCAGAAATAGAGAAGAGAATAGCAGATAGAGGGTCCCCTTTCCTAACCCCCTTAGAACATTTGAAATAACCTCTAAGAGAACCATTTATTATAATGGAAATATGGTCCGAGTGAAAAAGAGTTTTAATTCTGTTGATAAAGGTGTCATTGAAACCGAAGTGCATAAGGACCTTAAAAATAAAGTTCCAATCTATGGTATCAAAGGCCTTTGTAATGTCAAGTTTAATGGAAATATTCCCACCTTGATTTTTCTTGTTTAAAAGATTGGTGGATTCAGAGGAAAGGAAAATTCAGTCTTGTATAAATCTTCTTTTTATAAAACTGGATTGATTCCAGGAGGCAATTCTATTACTAATAGAAGATATTCTATTAGCAAGTAATTTAGTGATAATTTTGAAAAGAGAATTTATGAGATAAATGGGTCTGAAGAGATGTATTTCATCCACATTCTCCATTTTAGGAATAAGGGTAAGAAATTGGGAGTTTAATCCATAAGGAAGAATTGCTTTAGAAAAGAAATTTTTAACCATGCAACAGACGTCATCATGAATGATATCCCAATGCTTTTGGTAAAACTCGTTATTAAAACCATCAGGTCCAAAAGAACTATCTGGATTGAGGCTAAAGACAGTGTCTTTAATTTCTTGATCCAAAGGAATTTTATTAAGCAAATAATTTTCATATCCAGACACCATAGCTGGAATGACATCAGGGAGAATATCTTTATCAATTCCAGGACCATTGAAGATATCATAGAAATATGAGACCATGAAATTTTCAATACCTTTATCAGTATCGATAAGATGCCCCTCATATCTAAGATAGGTAAGAGACTTATAAGATTTTATAACTCTATGAAGTGAGTTGTAGAACTTAGTGTTCCTATCCCCATCATTGAGCCATTTGGTTTTAAAAATTTGTTTTTTGAGGTTATGCTTAAAGTTAAGAAATGTGACCAACTTAGAAGAAACATTGATTTCATGTTGTGAGTTGTTAGTGAAGTTAGAGGAGGTATTGTAATTTTGAATTTGTGTGAGCTCATTCTCCATAAGGGTAATATCATTGTCTATTTCTTTTGATTTAGTTTTACACCAATTTTTAAGGACTTGATTGAGATGTTTCAATTTCAAAGGATAGTAAAATGAGTCCCTATGTTCATACATATTATCCCAGGAGTTTTTTGATAATATTCACATAGTCAGGATCAGAGGACAAGGTAGTTTTAAATCTTAAAGGAAGCCTAGGTTTGATGGGATTATGTAAAAAATTAACCAATATAGGGTGGTGATCAGAAGCAACTTTCGGAAGGGTGATGCAAGAAATGTTATCCCATTTATCCAGGGACTAATCATTAGTGAAAGCCCTTTCATGATTATTGTCCACTACTCTATTATAATTATGTCTATACCAGGTAAATATGGCACCATTTAAATTTACTTCAATAAGATTATTAGTTTCAATAAATATTTTAAATTACCTAGAGGAAATAGTGCAGTGAGAAGGGTCCATTTTTTCACTTGGGGCTAAAATAGCATTGAAGTCCCCAATTATAAACCAAGGATTTTGAATAGTGCTACTAAGTTTAGTGAGCTCATTCCAAAGGGGCCTACTATCTTTATATCTATTATTTTCATAAACAAAAGTAGTAACCATATTCAGTGAGTGTGTGTTTCATCCACAACACTTGAGCACAACAACTTCCAGCTACCACATATTCAGCTTCAATTGTGTAAAGTGCTACTGAGTTTTGTTTCTTACAAGAGTAAGAAACTAAAAAATGTCCTAAGAAATGAAATGTTCCTAATGTAATTTTTCTATCCATTATACATCCACCAAAGTCAGTGTCTAAAAAACTTTTTAACACAAAATAATTTCCAAAAATATTAAAAGAAACCTAAATATATAGTTCCCTTAAAGTAATGAAAAAATAATTTAATAGATTTAATATGGGACTATTTTTTATTTTATTAATATCTATCACAAAAGCATATTGAAAACATTAAATCCAGATGACTAGATATTAAGTAAAGTAAACCCCAATCATACCTCTAAAAGTATTTTGATCAACTGGTTTCTTAGCTTTATCAATGTCTAAAGTATTTGAGGTTCTAATCGGAGTACTAATACTTTTAGTGTTATCATGCCTAAATTTCTTAAGTAGAAATTTTACATACTTATGTTGAGATATAAAAGTCCCTTATTGTTTTTGTAAAATTTGAAAACCTAAAAAGTATGTTAACTCACCCATTATACTAATTTCAAACTCATATTTCATAAGATATTAAAAGGAATCTATTAAAAACTTTTTATTTTATCTAAATATAATGTCGTCAACATATATTTGTACAATCATAATATTGTTATTCACTTATTTTATAAAAATAGTTGGATATGCATCTCCCTTAATAGAATTTATTGGTAACAAAAATCTAGTTAACCTACTGTATTGGGATCTAGGGGCTTGTTTAAGTCTATATAGTTCCTTAGTAAGTTTAAAAACATGTTTTGGATGTTTTTTATTTTCAAAACTAGGTATTTGTTCTAAATAAACTTCTTCCTGAACATATCCATTAAGGAAGTCATACTTCATATCCATTTTAAATAGTTTAAAATTTAAGAGTGGTGTATAATCTAGAATTATACAAATAACCTCTAGTCTAGCTACCTAAGCATGGGTTTCTTAAAAGTTTATTCCTTCTTTTTTATTATAACCCTTAGCAACAAGTCTAGATTTATTTGTAACTATTATACCATTTTCATCACATTTATTCTAAAAGGACCTTTCTACTCCAATTATATAAGTATCTTTAGGATGTTCAACCAAAGTCTAAACTTGGTTCTTTTCAAACTTATTGAGTTCATCTTGGATTTCCTTTATCAAATCCTTATCTCCTAATGCATCATCGGGATTATTTGGTTTGAATTGAGATAAAAATTCTAGATGTTCACTTTCATTAATAAAATAACTCTTAGTTCTAACTGGTTGACCTGCATCACCAATGATATTATCACTAGGATAATTGCTAAGAAACAATTTATTTCTTGTATTTATAAAACTGTATTCTTCAACAATAGGCTGAAAGTATTCTTGAGATATAAACTCATAAATATATTCTTCAGTTAGTTTATCATGATAATAACTTTCCAACATAGGTTGAAGATCATTTTTAGAAATAACATCCAAATATGTAGTTGGTCTTGATTGAAAATAAAAGGATTGCTTCCATCAAACTTAACATGTACTATTTTCTCAATAGAACTTGTGTTTGTATTAAAAATCTATAGTTCTTACTATTTGTGGAGTAACCTAAAAATATTCCTTAAACAGATTTTGGTGAAAATTTATGTAATTTATCTTTAGTATTAAAGATAAATACTTTGTATCCAAAAACTTTTAAGTAAGGAATTTTTTATTTCCTTCTGGTCTACAAATCATAAGGATTTGTATTAAAAAAATTCTTTTTAAAACTAAATTTATATTATAACAGGTAGTATTAAACGATTCAGTATAAAAATGTTTAGAAACTGATTATTCACTCAGTATGGTTCTAGAAATCTCTTGAATAAATCTATTTCTCCTTTCTACTACACCATTTTTTGTGGAGTTTTAGGTGCTAAAAATTTATGTATAATACCTTTTTTACTACAAAAAGTTTCAAAATCAGAATTTACAAATTCTCCACCATGATTACAATGAATGGTTATCAAGGATAGGTTTTTCTCATTTTTAACTTTGGTTATAAAATTTTTTAAAAAATGAAGGATTAATAATTTCTTTTTAGAAAATATACTCAAGTATATCTAATGTAATCATCAACTAAAACAAATACATAGTATTTTCTACCCATAATTCTAGTTTATATAGGACCAACTAGGTCCATGTGTACTAATTGTAAAGCATCAAGAGTTGAGACTTCACTAATATATTTAAGACTTGACTTATGTTTATTATAAAATTATAAGGATCACATACTTTTGAAGTATTAAACCTAAGTTTTGATTGATCCTTCACTAGTCCTTTCTTAGACATAATAGCTAAAGTTATAAGATTACAATGTCCTAACCTTCTATGATATAACCAATATTGATATTTAATTTCACTAAGAAAAGGTAGATCTTGGCTTCTAAGGTCTTCTAAGTTTAAAGTGTAAAAATTCTCATGTCGATTGGCAGAAAGAATAAATTTTTCTTTAGAACTATGTACAATACATTTTTTATTCTTGAAGTTTACAAGACAACCCTCATCGCACAACTGAGTTATGATTATAATGTTATGCTTAATTACTATAATAAATAAAACATTTGAAATTAAATCTTTTCCAAGAAGACAAATATTACTAACATTAATAATCTCTCCTTGAGTATTATCTCTGAAATTTATTTTTCCACCTTTCATCTTTTTTATATTCTTAAAGAAGTATTTGTTACCAGTAATATTTTTGGAGCAACCACTATCTATGTACCAAATGTTTTTATTTTTTGTACTTTATTTATTTTCTTAAAAATAAATATTTTAGTGTTTTGGAACCTAAACATTCTTAGGTTTGGTATTATCAAAAAATAAAATCTTAGGTAACCACATTTGTACAACATTACTAGATTGAGAAAATGTCATTTATTTTGAAAAATATGCTTTCTGAAAACTGAAATACTGAATTTTATTTAAAGAAAATTTGTTTTTACAATGTCTACCACTTCAAAATTTAGTAAAAAATGGAGCACTCTTGGGAACAAAGTAATTATTACTAAAAAAATATTTTTATTAGTAAAATATATTCCAAAAATATCAGTATGAGGTCTAATTTTCATATATATTTTATCAAAGTTTTCTATCCCAGAGGTAAACTTAGATAAAAGGTTATTCGACCTAGAAATTTTAGATTTCAGTTTAACAACTAAATTTTAATCCTTAGTAGTATAAATTATTGAACTAAGTTTTACAAGATAAATTTGTAAACTATTTTTCTTCGAAATAGATTTCATGATATATTTTAAAAGATTATATTATTAAAAATTAATATTATAAAGATCATTAGAAATATCTAATATCTCAGTAGTAAGATTAGTAATTATCTAATTTTAATTCATAATATTTTCTTGGGGATTATCAATTTTTTTAGAAACTTAATAATTTTTCTATTAAAGAAGTTTAGAAAACCTAGATACTTCTTCATAACTAGGTAAAATATTGTCCTCTTTAGTTGAGTAAAATTCTTCATCAGAAGATGTAGAATTTTTCTCATAATTACTTTTAGGGTAATTCTCATTTAAAGTAATTTTTGTCATAGATTCTACGGTATGTACCTTATCTATTATACATTTATTCACTTTTTGGTATATTTGAAAATAGACCAATATTTATCTCTCCATATCTTTCATTGTTTGAATAATTATTATAAGAACTATATCCTCCACATTAACTCAAATTTTCAAAAGATTTTAATCTTTTCATTCCATTGTACGTATAATACTTCTTAGCATTCTTGTCTGGATTCCTCTCTTTTTTATCCTTCCTTTTAAGGAAAATATGTTCTAATATGTTTTGCCTTTTTTCATTCATAAAAAATCACTTAAGTAGAGTCTTAATTATAACTTTTATCCTTATGAATTTTCTTATATATTTAATGAAAGTATTTCTTTCCAATAATATTATTAATCCTTCTTGAAATATTTTTCAATTCATTCTCAGACTTTTTAGATGAACTAGTATCTGATTCAATAACCACTTCCATCTTCTTATAAGTTTTCACAACTTTCTCAGAGGATTGTGAAATATTAGAAACATTATACATATTTGTGAAAGAAAGTCCTCTATTTTTCTTATTCATATTTTCATAATCCCTTTTCAGTCTTCCTTTATATTGCATGAGGGTACTAATGAGATCATCAAGGGTAATATTTGTAATCCTTCTTGTATCATACAAAGATGTTCTTTTCGATTCCCATTCAATAGACATGATTTATATGATCATCTCAACTAAAATATTATCATCAAGATGTTTCTCTCTAAGAGACTGTAAACTATTTATAATAGTCATAAACCTTTTGTGTATCTTAGTAACGGACTCTCCATGTAGAAAATAAAATGCTTGATAATTAGTAAGAAGCATAGATCTTATTTTTTTGATAAATTTAGAAGTTATATAATTTGTTACTCATAAATTTTTTCAAATAATATTAGTAGATTCACATGAAAAAACTGACTATATATATTTAGATTCATAGAATATAAAATAGTGTTCCTTAATCTATAATTTAGTCGATATTCCAACTTGTCTTGATTTTTAAAGATTGTAACATCCTTATTAGAAATATTATAATTACCATTAAGCATCAAAAAATTATCTACACTAGTATTAATAATGAATGTATTCATCTGATCTCTCTAGTATTCATAATTAGCACCATCAAAGATAGGTGGTCTGCTCGAAATCATATTTTCTAGGGTTACAACATTTAACAATGACTTCTTATCAAAAATAAAAAAATCTTTTCTAAAAAACACATTATTGTAATAACAATATATAAAAAATTAGTTCATACAAAAACCTAATAACTTGCAGTATGTAACAAGAGTAAAAACACAACAAATTTAATAGTAAAACCTACTGTGATACCAATTTTTGGATTGTAAGATTATATGATGGATACAAGAGGGGATGAATTATAGTTTAAAAATTAAACTAAGACAAAAGAATTCCTCTTATGTAAAAATGATTAGACTCAAAGATCATTCGGTGGTCAGAGTAATAAAATTGGAACAAAAAAGCATTCAATATATATGAGTAATTATTTATATCATAAACACACTAATAAATTTTTTTATTAGAAATATAAGTAAAGAAATAAATTTCTAATGCTTATGAACTGAGGAATATTTAACTTGTAGAAACAAGTAAAAGAAAAATATTATAATAGTGAGAATGAATTATAATCTTAATAAAATAATTTAATCTTTGGCCTTAAGAGTTGAGGAAGTAAGAAATCCTAACATAAGATATCCACAGTTTTAGTGCCTATTGTAAAGGTCTGTATTTTATTACCAGGAAATCCCTTGATATGATGATCAAAAAACCTCTGTCTTTATATCCCTAGAATCCCTCAATACAATGATTGAATTCATCTATATCATTATTTTACAAGAAATCCCTCGATATGATGATTAGAGCCTATTTCTTCTTAGACCGATAATACCATGATCCAATGGATTATATTAATCCATCTTCTTATCCCTGAAATCCCTTGATCTAATCATGATCAGACACAGTGAGTAAAAAATCATAAGTTCCAAGTAATTTAAAATCCTCACAAGGATTCCTTAGAACTACAAATCTCTAAGAAATTAAAAATCATTTAGAATGAGATATTCAAGTAGATAAAAAACTTAGATGACTTGAGTTGTCACGACCCGTCCTCGGGGCCCGTGCCGTGACAACCCCAAGCCTGCCTTCCATAGGCCAGGGGATGGCGACTAGCACCAAGGCGTAAATCCCGGTAAAAAGGGAAGGCATTGCCTTTGTAAAGTAAACCACAAACACCACAGAGCAAGCAGGCGGAAGTAAACACTAAGTAAAAACTGGTAAAACAGTAAGTGCGGAAAAGTAAGTGGGCCAGTATACAAACTCAAACTGAAAGTAAAGTACAACTGGAAAGGGAAACAACAACTGAAAGTAAAGCCGCGACGTCGAGCTGTCCACTGGAAATCCCACCTGAAGGGTTGGTAAAGATAGCCTCCACTGCTCCTCGGGTCAAACCGTCCACTCCGAGTACGTCCCGCCCAGTGGTCCACCTCCAGGTACCGTCCTGCTCCGCAAGCCTCAACCATGATCAGCGTTGTCCGTCGTCTGCAACCAACACAACATAGTGCGGGCATAGCCCGTGCAGGGGTGAGTATAAGCTACTCAATAGGGACCCCGAGACCCCCGAAGGTCTCCCAGAATCCACAAAGGATAATCCACAAAGGAAAGATACAATCACGAAGAAACATCCGACACTGCTTAGGTATATGCCCATACATATACCTAATCCATCAATTCTCATTCGGCTCCAACATTCGCGCCCAAGTACAACTCATTCCACACAGGAAGGAAAAACGTAAATCCACACAGGAAAGAAAAATGTAAACCCACACAGGATAGCATAACACATTCCATAAGGGAAGAAACACAGGATTCAGCTCACACAGGTACACATCATTTGTAAATTAAGAGAGATGATCATATGTAGTCACTGATTCATCTTACTGGGACCCATGTAGGATACAAGCACTGTAGTCATCGTCGTCAAACCTACAGAGGATTCCGGTACAATTTTCTTCATCGTTGAACCCACATAGGATTCCAGTACGATAGTCTTCATCGTCGAACCCACATAGGATTCCAGTACGATAGTCTTCATCGTCGAACCCACATAGGATTCCAGTACGATTGTCTTCATCGTCGAACCCACATAGGATTCCAGTATGATTGTCTTCATTGTCGAACCCACATAGGATTCCAGTATGATTGTCTTCATCATCGAACTCACATAGGATTCCAGTACAATTGTCTTCATCGTCGAACCCACATAGGATTCCAGTACGATTGTCTTCATCATCGAACCCACATAGGATTCCAGTACGATTGTCTTCATCGTCGAACCCACATAGGATTCCAGTACGATTGTCTTCATCGTCGAACCCACATAGGATTCCAGTACGATTGTCTTCATCGTCGAACCCACATAGGATTCCCGTACGATTGTCTTCACCGTCGAACCCACATAGGATTCCAGTACGATTGTCTTCATCGTCGAACCCACATAGGATTCCAGTACGATAGTCTTCATCGTCAGTCACAGCCAGCTCTAGGGTTCCCGCACACAGCAAGCTCGTTCGGGAGGGTCCGATCCACGAGCCAAGAGGCTGATACATCAACTGACACATAGTCCAGAGTTGATGTATCCAAAAGTTCCGTATCGTCAACAGGAACTCAACGTCGCAAACGGCGCGTCAATCGGACGCCCGGTCTGAGAGTTATTGGCTTTTTCATCTTAGGGGCCCGGTTGGTTTTTAAGGCAAAACCAACCCGACCGTACTCCACCTACGTCCAAACCTCGGGCAGAGTAATCCAAAAGATCCGTCTCACTTAGAGGAATCCAACCAAGTTGACGGCACGTCAAACGGACGTCCGGAGTTCAAGATATGAGCGTTTCTGCTCCGAGGGCCCGGTTGGTTTCGTGTACGAACCAACCCGGCCGAACCCAAAGTATTCTGAAACCTTGAGTGCGATATATCAAAACGACCGTCTCTTTCCAAGGATCACATCTCCGCTGACGGTACGTCGATCGGAGGCCCGTAGCTCAAGATACGGGCAAAAGACCGAAAAGGTCCGAAAATGGGGGTATGGGCCCGGACCGACCCGGCCCCACCCCCCCTGGGTCGGCCCGAACCGGGTCGACCCGACCCGGGTCCGGGTCCCGCCCGGCCGGCACGGCCAAGCCCGGCCCGGCCTGGGCACGACCCGACCCGGTCGGCGCGAGCGCGGCCCGGCCGCCAGGAGTCGGCTCGGCCGGTTACGACCGAGCGGCGCGGGGGTGCGCTGCCCCCGCGTGAAGGAGAGCCGCGGCCCCGCCTGGGGCCGCTCTGTGTCACCGGATGCGGCGCAAGGCCGCGTCCCTTCCTCTGCGGTCTCACGCGGCCACGGGACCGGCCAGCGCCGTGGCGGCTTCAGCCGCGGCGGGTCTTCCCGGCGGCGCGTCGGGTGCCGGTGTGGCGCGCCGGCAGGGGGTTCTGCGGACCACCGGACGCGCTCTGGTGGTCCGATTTGCATGCGGTCTTCGCCAGTGTTCGGCCCGGGACTCGTTCTTCACTACAATGCCTTCAAAATCAACTTGCGGCCCCGTTTGTCGTTGCCCGCCAATCCGCGCATCAACGAAAAACTACGGAGGGTTGTCGGGCCACGTTTGTTTGGCCCGCACCCTCCACGTTAAGTGATAACAATAGGGAATAATATTCAACACATGAAAAACAAAACAAGGCACAATTTTAATAAATTAAAATTGAACTTTGATCTGGGCTCTTTGTTTTAGAAGATACAACCATGGGAATAAAATATTATTCTAAAATAAAACCCCTACCTCATCGTAGTCATCGAACGAGTGTTCTTCGTGGGATTTACCATCACGGATGAAGAGGATCGTCGCTTCGCGGAAGGGGGCCTCGCGTCGTCGCGGTACACAGCTTCGCGTAATCAAACTCGATCGGTTGTCGATCGAAGATTGTCGCGGGGAAGGAACGTCGCGGAAGAAGCGTCGGCATCGCGGTACTCGGTGTCGCGTCACTGATCTCCGAGGGCTCGGTGTTCTTCGTCACCCTTTCATCGGAGGCCGGCGTTCTTCGCGTTCTTCGCGTTCTTCTCAAAGGAGGGTGAAGATCTTTAGAGATTCTCCAAAGGTTTAACACAACATCCAGATAATAAAATAAGTCATCATCTTATTTTATTATCAACTAAAGAATTTGAAAAACCAAGATAAGAAACGAACAATTAATTCAAGGAATTAATTATAAAATTTAACTGCCCAATTAAATGGGGCGTTTCTTAACCAGAAAAACGCATAGTTGACCTTCATTAAAAGGAGGTTTTCACGGGTGCGTTACTTAGAGGAAAAGAAACGGTGGGGCTCGTGCGGGCCCCACATCACAAATATCCTACCAAGAGGGTAGGATATTTTGGGCTGCACCCTATCTGCTTCAACTTAGCTTAAGTGGCTTTAAGTGGATTTAAGTGGCTTTAAGTGGCTTTGAGTGAAATAAAATAAAGTTGTCGTACCACTTTATTTTATTTTCTTCACTTAACCCCAAAAATTAAAAACCGCACCCGAGCAAACACAACTCCAGAAGAGGCGTTTCTAAGAAAGTATCGGCGCTGCGATTCCATCGGTGCCCTCAGAATTCGATTCCAAGCACCGGTTCAAAAGTTAGGAAAACCTGCTCATTCGTTCACTGAACGTACCCGAGCCAAACTTCGAAAAATGATTCCGGGCACACCGGGCCTCGGAATCAGGTGCCGTCAGAATCTGCGTTCTTGTAAAATTCTAAAGAAAATTAAGAAAAAAATTTCCTTAAAATTTACAAGTCTTTACATGAGTTGTGAATGCATCAACTCCAAGCTCTTTAAATGACCTCCTATTTATAAGAAATCCCCCAATGGTCATATTTCTGAGTTGGTTGCAATGGCCTCAGATAGCTTTCACTTTGATAGCTCATAATAATCTGGATCTTAATCTTGAAAACTAAGCATGAACTATATTTCATTTGTATGATGTAATTTTGTTTAGCATCATTGCAATGCCTTTATGGATTCTGTCTGATAGATATATTTATCACTACTCTGATTATAAACTCTAGTCATTCTGGTGGACTATACTAATAATTTTCAATTCAATAAATTGAACAAAGGTTAATCTGATGTGTCGGTACCAATGATAGTCAAATGGTTATATCTTTTGTCAGTAATATAGATAGAATATTAGTCTAACCACTGGTTAGTATAATAGTTGTTTTTATGTATTAGACTCACCTTCAGTATGATGGATCAGATTGAATAATAAAATTTTATATTCATTTTACATTCAAACTATTTCTATGTTTAGTATAAAATAATGATTTCTACAAAAACATACTAAAACACTTGGGATATATAAATTTAGTAAAATAGTATTTTATGAAGGTGTTTGTGATTTCTAAACTAAATAAAGGAAAATTAGAAAGTAAGACTTTCGAATCAACAGTATGATATCACATATCTTTAATACACCCTAATTCATGATTTATTACATAAATATACACTTAATATAATCCCTAAATATTGAAAGGCCTAGTTTATTTAGGTAATTATATATATAAAATAATAACATGAAATGGGGATATGAAAACATTATTTAAAACTTTTTAATATTTGCTTAAAATTCTATTTCTATTCTAAAATACACAGCATAACCTACGGTTGTATATAAGAAAGGGGTGAGCTATAAATCCTGGTAATGAAATAATCAAATAATAACATGATGAAAATAATACATGTTAGTCAAGAGGTATATCAAGATGACATAAAATGAGGTGATAATCATATACATGATTATATAAGCATGATATAATATGATAACATCAAGGTAACAAAGAAATGTGGAAATAAAATAAAACATGATATCATAAGAATAAATTAAGGCTAACCACTGAGACATCATAACATAGTGTGATTAGGATAACCTATCATACACCATACATGATATCTCATGAGATAAAAACATTAATCAATACATTTGAGTTTTATATAATTATGATCCCACCCATCACATTCATATCATGTACATGCATTTGGGATCCGCATAGATAATACAATATAAGAATATCTTTCATCACTTTTAATTCCAATATTGGGAGTGGTATAAATACAAGTAATTCCAAAATAAATTAAGTATAATTCCATCTCGGTGAATATTCTTGAGTGGAAATGGGGATGGGTATTCAAAATACAAAAGTTTGTCATGGAAAATCATGGGATAATTCTGGAAGTATAACGGGTGTATATAAAGGTTCATGGAAGGGGTTAATGAGAGTGAAATGTATTATATCATTACATGTGAATTTTAATGATATTAAAAAGGATATGTAAGAACACATTACAATTTGAATAACTTGAAATCAAAAGGTCTTAGAACATATAAATTACTCAAAATAAAGGAAGAGGAGAGAGTCCCTAACCTTGAGAGGGCGCTTCTAAAAGCTTGTGAGGAGCTTCTTAAGAGATTTTGAAAACCTTATAAGAACTTTATAGAGTGATATGGAGATTAAAATAAAAATAAATTGGTTTTTAGTGAATATTAGTGTGAGTTTGGATGGGTAATTATAATAAAAGAGAGGGGAATTCTTTATTAATTTCTAAAATTAGGTTTTAGACTCTATATAATAAAATAAAATAAAAATCCCTATATTTTTTCCCATGGTTTCTTTCAAATAGGAGTGGTTTTAAATATTTTATAAGTTTAGGAACCAAAAATTTTAATATAATACCACGAATTATGTAAAATTTAACCATGTTCATAAAGAATTGATTTTAAAACATTAAAATATAATATAAGTTTTAGAGGATTAACAAAGGGCTTATAAAATTAATAAAAAATATAAAAAATATATTGTTTTTATTGTTTAATATATATTTGGTAATTTATTCATTTTATGGAATTTATTACATCACTTTTGGTCTATTATGATGTCATAATACATACCATATATTTATACCGTATTTAATTTTTACCCAAAAATTGAACTATCACATAAAATTATAAAAAATTAACTATTGTATAATCTCGGAATGATGATTTAAAAAATAATAGTTTTTTTATCAAAATAACTTTACAAATATGAGAATTATCACTTTTAAATAAAAATACCTATTTACTAGAAAATACTTTTTTTATAATATTAAATACTTTATAACCCTTATAAAAATTACATTGGACTTTATGAAACTATATTATCATTTATATTTAAATAATTATTATCTATTAAGAATATTTTGTTAAAATATTATTTATTTAAAAAATTTGAATTTATCAAAAGTGTGTCACCTGAAACTATATATTTCTCAAAAATACAATTTTATTTTCTTCATGTAAAAATATAATTTTTATCAATCATATTATATAATCATTGATAATTTAATAAGAAAAATGGATAAATATAATCATTATTTTATTAATATATATATATATATATAAATTCATATGACTAGGGTTTGGATATAAAACCCCTTATTACACCAACATATGCACTAAGGGAAAGATGTGCAATGGTGGTGCTTTCTTAGGGTGGTTTAGTGAACATTCTTTGGGATGTGATCTTGATAAGGTTGAACTTATCCTATAAATGGGTTTTCTTAAGCTTTAGTTTTTTAATCTTGGATTGGGATTCATCAAGGGAAAAGCCCAGTGATGTCATCTCCCTTAGAAGCTCTGATATATGGGCTTCATAGGGTACAATCCTACTGGTCAAGACCATTGATTCTTCTATCTTTTTCAATTAAATGTTATCATAACACTTAATATATAATAATCTTAATAGTTACTATAAAATGACTATTATTAATAGTTAATATTATTAATGGTCTTTTAAATCTAATAAGTTATATCGGTCCAAAATAACCAAAGTAGTACATGTGTTTATATAACTATAAGGAATTTACTAAATAAAATTTGAATTTAATTTATAAAATTTTTGGTGATTGTATATGTATAAACAAGAAATAAATTTTAATAAAATCATTCAATTATTAAAAGACCTATTTTTTCGAAGAAATATATTTTTCTACATGTTATGTGTTTTTAATTGAACAAAGAATATTGGCCACTATTGAAAAATATTTTCAATTAAATATATTGATATTTTATATTAATAAATTAATATTAATCCATAAATTATTTATCATAATGTTATAAATGAAGATAAAGTCATTTAAAGGTAAAAGGAGTTATTTTTTTACCAAACTATTTTTATTTTTTCAATGTGTTTTTATCATAATAAATTAAATAAATAATTATTTATTAATAATTTTAATTAAATTTATTTATTATATATTAAATTAAATATTTTAACTTTGATTTTATATTTTTTACTAGGCAAGGAATGAAATTTAATGTAGTTTTATGGTCAAAAATGCATTTTTTGAAAAACAGGTTTTCGATGCGTTTTTCATGCTTATTTTAAAATTAATTTTTTTAAATTATAGAAATATAATTTGATAAAATTTATTACATATTTTTAATTATCATTTAATTTTTTTTTAATGAGAATGAATTCATTTTTTTCACAATGAATAGTAAAAAAACTAAAAATTTGTTACCACAGATAAGGTTAAAATGCGTTTACTGGGGGATTAAACTAAAAGATAAGGGTAATATTGATGCATAAAATTTTATAATTATTATTGTTTAAATATATTTAAACCCAATATTCTTTTAAATTCAAATATATGGGAATTTTTAATCATTATACTTGTGAAATAAATTTATTATATTTTTGTATTTTAAGTAATTCCATGTATGTCATCTCCCTCACTTATAAAAGTATGACACATATCCTCCTTGATTCATGAATTTTGATCCTTATAGATCATAAAATCCATAACATAATAACCTCATATATTCCTTATCTTATTCATGTATCCCTTGGTCTAATCGTAAGACTAATCTTTCAAGGATTAAGGTGTAAAGCCAAAGGATGTCTCTCAAAGAAGAGGTATAAATCTTAACTGAGCTATTTCAATTTTATTTCTTCTTACACCTTATCAAAAACTATTATAACCATAATAAAATTATTAATCTAGTATCATTAATTTACTAATATGTAATTATAATTATGTAAGAACATTTTTCCACCTCTTTTACATCAAATGGAAAATTAAGGTATTTATCGTACGTACGTGTGGACTATCGCCTCCACGTAGCGATATGATTCATTTTTCATCACCACCTCACATGGATTTTAATAAAGATAAATTTAATAAATATATATATAATTTATGATATAATTATTATTCCTTAATTATAAAATATAATTCATCTTTCTTTCATTCTTTTCATTTGAAAATGAGAACAACGTTCATCCGTACTTATGAACTACCATCTCCATGAACGGTGTAATTCATTTTTCTATATATAAATTTTATAGATAGTTATAAATATGTATATAATGAATATATATTATATTTAAATAATTATTAACATTATGGTTATAATGGAACCATGATCAATGTACAAGGACTATAACTTATAAACCGAGACTTTTATGAAAAATGAAATAGTTAACACCAAAAAATGATGATTTTAATAAAGAATTATTAATAAATGGGAGTTTAAATGTTATAAGTGGATAATATATGATATTATAAGTATTTATATATTTATATTATATAATTATAATAAATTTAAATTTAATATATATGTGGTTATATCACTTATAAAGAAATTCTAATTTGAGGTAAGGGATTTATGCTACAATCTTGCTTTTTATCGGGATTATTTATACTTGAATTTTTTATGTTAAAATTATATGATCTATATCTCTTAAATCTGATGATTTTTTTTATAATTTTGTTATTTATATATATTAAATTTGTTTCATTTAAATTTTTTCTATTTAAGTACTCAAGAGACTAAAATAATGTTTTTAAGAAAAACCAACTTTATTTTTCTCTTCATTTGTGAATATTTTTCTCTTAAATCATGCATATTTTTCTTTCATATCCATATTTTATTTAACTTGTTTTAAAAAATATTTTTACCATTACCTAGTGATTTTTTAAATTCATTATTACCAATGTTTTAATTTATATAAAAATGTTTTAAAGGAATATTCTTGTCATTTTCAAAATAAGGTAATTTTTATGAAAGGTGTGAATGGAATTATTATTTTAACATACACTGCATGAATGAATTTTCCTAAAATATTTAATATTATTTTCTTTGAAGCTTAATTTATAGTTTTCCATGGTTATTTTTAAATAAAATTTTTTCCTTAAAATTTTGGAAAATTTTAGATTTGAAATAAGTGGTTTCAAAATAAAAAGGGTATCTTCCTCAAGAAATATTCCACTGATCATTTAAAGGAATTTTTCATCTATGATAACAAAATTTAATGATACTTATTCTTCACTTAGGATATTGTTATATTATAATTTCCTTATTCATTCTCTAGAAGGTTTATGATTATGATTATGAAATATTGATGAAACATGCTCCCTTTTTCACGGGGGTATCCTATGATGAAATGATAAATGTTTTCATGATCTTATGGAATACATATGAATGGATTGTGATTATGTTATGGGTGTTTATATTATATAACTATAATTAATTGGTTAAATATAAATGTTTTATGGGCTGAAAGGGTATGTAAGAGGTTATCTTAAGCCCAAAATATGGTATATAAGAGGTTATCCCAAGCCCAAAGCTGGAACAAAGGTGTTTTTATCAAGCCTAACATGTGATGAATGTTTTGGTTGGTATCCTTGACATATTATTTATATGATCATTATTATGAAACACTTTATCCCACTATTTTATGAAGTGGTATTTTGCTAATTTTATGCTCTCATGGCTCATGTTCATTTATTTCTTTATGATTCTTGTCTTATAAACTACCAATATTTATTCCATGAATTGTGATTATGATCTATGACTTTTTTGATACAGTTTTAAAATGTTAAGATCATGTTATACTTAAATGATCATTTATATATCCCTTGTTTACCCTTACTGAGCATATGAGTTCACCATTTATTATGTTTCATTTTTCCCAAGTTATGAAGAAAGGTTTTAAGTATCATATGCCTAAAAGGGTGATGGTTATGAATAACCTAATGATATGTGATTCATATCTTTTATGTACCATTTTTTTATGTATCTAAGTTTCTAAATACACTAAACCACTATGGTTTTGGAATGGATTGTAATAATATGTAATGAATTTTCATCTAATAAAATCTAATATTTGTGTATGAAATGATTGGGTTACCTTAGTTTGTATTAGATAAAGTTTTAATCATTTTTGGAAGCTATGATGGGGAAACATTAGTGATAACACTTGGGATAATCCTAAGAATATGATAACATCCTATGTTATGGAAAATAAAGGGGTTTGGTTTTCCTAAAAAACACATCCATGTCGGGATACTATTAAGAGTATGTGGTTGTAAAATAGATGAACATAAGGGTAATCAATCTAAATAGGGAATATTGAGTGATAACTTGATCATCGCCAGTGCATGATGAGTGGGGCTAAGACTCCACACCTATCAAGACACTCCTAGGGAATATGGTTGGGATAATTCACCTTTACTATATGAACCATTATGAAGGATTTTAGTAGATGATGTACATAGATAGACTAGGTTAAACCTAAGGTTTCATAGATTGTAAAGAAGGTTTCATGATTTAGATATATTATAAATTATTTTAATTATTATATGATTTCACACTTTGATTATTGTTTCTCATGATCTATTTTTTTTTTTGGGGGGGGGGTCAATGGTTGGAACCATAAGGAATGATGTTAACACTGAATGTGAAAAAATACAATGATTTTCCTCTTGATAAACCAAATGTTATGGGAGTTGGAATGAAAAATCTATTAGTCCCACTAGGTTAAATACCCTGAGAGTGGGGGTGAATCAGGGTAGATTAAAACAATTTTCCCTTCAGATCTTGTTTTGTTGTTAAAAAAACTATCTTTTATCTCTTTTCCATAGAAATTTATGAACATAAAATGAAGCATTCATGAGATACAACAATTTTACTTGGTTCACCCTCACTAGGCTATATCCAAGGAGCGTACAATGATAATGTGTTGATGTACCAAATCCACTAAAAGCACGCTTCTATTTAGAAAGTTTGGAGAAGACTCATTGGCCCTCCTAGTTTACAACCATTCACAATTTGAATGCTCACTTCTCTATCAAATAAAGTGTGATCACTGCTTCTTCAGAACATCCTCCTTTGATTTCTTGAATCAATATGTTTTATACCTCATTTAGTGTATCATTGAGTTCCACTTTCATCTACTTGATGAATACCCCTTTACCATAGAATAATTGGAAAACTTCTATCTTTGAAGCAACCTTTTAGTTCCTTGAGTTAAACTTTATCACTTTTCATGTAAAATTTTCTTTTTCCGTGAAAACAAACTTGTGCACAACTTTTGCATATTTCTCACAACCTTTTCTTACGCGCAACTCTCTTCTTATGCATAACTCCCTTCATGCACAATTCTTACGTGATTCAGAGCCCTAGTTTTCTCTAAGGGTTAATCTTATGAAATGAGGGTGGTATCCACCTATTTATATACTTGACCAACCCTACATTCTAGATCCAAACCGAACATGTAAAACTAAATTTGACGTTGCATTGGACTTATAACTCTCTTTCACACAAACTCGTCTTTCTCACAAATTCAAATATTTAATAAACTTTTTATCTTTTGCATATTTTGATGTGGTGATCCCAAAACATTCTTTGCATGAAACTTTCCAAACCACCTTCAATACTGCATGCAACTTCCTTTTCCAAAAACACCTTTCTCCATTATCTTGATTTTGAGTCCCAGAAATTTGGCAAACACTGGGAAATGATACCATATTGTATACAAGCTTTTTATACTACCTCCAGATATTTCATTCCTTTTACTTGGATATTTATCATGATAACTTGTAAAAAAATATCTTTTAATCTGCCCAAATGATCATGGAAACCTGATTTTTCAACGAACAGAATCAACCCAAAAATGCTTCAAAGTTTCCTTGAGGTATTTTTTCCCAATAAAATCTCATTGCTATGATTATAAATTTTTTTGAATCTATAAATCATGTTGATCTTAAAAATAATAAAATTAGGGGAAAATTTTTAGTTTATCCCTTTATGAGGCAATATACACCTTAATTTAGTGGTTCTACTAATAAATTAATTGTTGTTCCATGGATCAATACCAATAAGAAGTTATTTTATATTCACTGGTGTTTGAAGCATGAAAAAGTTATTTTGGTTGTTTATCATTGGTAAGGTGAATAATATCAATGGTGAAATATAATCAAGAACATAATTAAATATAAATATATTAAATCTATAGAGTGGGATGATTCTAGAAGGCTATTTTTTTGACAACTACATTTCTTGTAATCTTTATATGAAAATGGAAAAGGAATTCTTTGAGAAAATCATATGGATAATGAATCCATTAATACCTATGAGGAAAATTTTATAACACCTGTAAGGTAATATTTTGGCATTATAATCTAACCTAAAATTAATATTAATTGATTATTCAATATCTTAAAACCAATTATCTAAATAAATTTAACCATAAGATACTTTAGTAGCTATGAAGAAATCATTCAATGCGATCAAGGTATAAATGGTGATCGAAGTCATCCATCAATCTCATAGTTTTGATAAGAAAATAAAGATGGAATTAAAATAAAATTATAATAATAAAAATCATGTATAGAAGAATATGAGTCTTCCTTTATTCCATAATTTTTAAAAGAAATATATAGGAAATTATCTCAACGGGAATAGTAAATTTTTTAAGTGTGGAAAGGAAGGCCATTGGGCAATCAAATATCAAAGTGATGGGAAGAAGTTAGCTAATGATGTGAATATAGAAAAATATCCACAAAATTACCCACACAAATTAAAATGTTTCAATTGAAAGGAGTTTTGTAATTATGCTAACTAGTTCTCAAATATGAGGGTTAATGAATATGGATGACATCAGCAACCTCTTAAGCCTAAAGATAAAGGGAAATCCAATGCAATCTCTATTGTCAATGTGGGGTATGATAAAAATGTTTTTAAAGGTATATTTACCATAAAATCTATAATTGTTAATGTATTATTTTATTTTGGTTCTACCCACTATTTTATATCTAAATAATTTAATAAGGGTATCAAAATACCACATCAACAATTGGATATTGAATTAATAGTGAAAAATACTAATGGTATGATGATTTAATTTCAAGTATATGATTCTTATTTGATTGATTTTTGTGGGAATTTACTTCCTATAAATCTTTGTATTCTCCCAATAGTTGAATTTGATGTTATTTTGGGAATGTATTGGATTTATTTATATAACAATCATAAAAATTACTACGGGAAATCACATTTGATATTTAGAACCATCCTATTATCATCTATTAATGTGAAGATAAATATAAACTTTTAGTATAATTTTCATCCATTGCATTGGTCTTGATTCATATTCAAAGGGGGTATTTATCTCAAATGGTTTGGGAGAAACTCAACATCGAAGATATTCTTATTTTATAGGATTTTTTTAATTTTTTCTAAAATTGTTTCCTAGTCATCCTCTAAATCATGAAGTTGAGTTTTCAATAGAACTCATGCCTGGTGTTACACTTATTTCAAAGACTCCATATAGAATGGCCTTTCTTGAGTTTTAGGATTTAAAGAAGTAAATCCATGTGAATCTTGATAGTGGATTCATCCAACCATGTTCACACCCTAGGGTGAACCTATTATTTTTATTAAGAAGAAAGGTTTATCAATATGACTCTACAATGATTATTATAAACTTAAAAAGATCAAAATCAAAATCAAGAATAAGTATCTTATTCCTTGTATTGATGATTTGTTTAATCAATTATGAGGATCTCAATATTCTTCGAATATTGATCTTAGTTTTAGATAATATCAATTGAGGGTCAAAAGTCAATACATACCCATGAAAACCTTCAATATAAAGTATGGTAATAATGAATTTATAGTAATTACATTTGGTCTTATTAATTTCATTATTATCATTTTGGATATAATGAATAGGGTGTTTATAGATTACCTTGGTTAGTTTATAGTAGTATTTTTAGAAGAAATTTTTATATATTCTAATAGAAATAAAGCTCATAAATATAAATTGAGGATTGTATTGAAAACCATAAGGAAGGGGAATATGTGTATAAAATTTACCAAGTGTGTCTTTTGGCTATATAAAGTTTCTTTTTTTATATAATCCAAAGCATGATTATATTTTTGGATCCATAAAATAAATAAGTTATTAAATTTTGTCTCAGACCAACCATAGTGATTGAAATTCATAGTTTTCTTATATTTGATAGATATTATCTATGTTTTTGTAAAATTTCTCACAACTATTTAATCCACTCACCAAGTTAACTCGAAAGGGATTCAAGTTCCTTTGGACTAATGAATATTAAAAAAATTCAAAACACTGAAGAGAAGGTTGGTTAGTGAAATTGTTCTCATACTTCCCTATAGTAGATAAGGGTTTTGATCTATAGTGATACATCAAAGAATGGGTTGTGGTGTGTTCTTATATATAATGATATGGTGATGGATTATGTCTCTCGCTAATTAAAGGTTCATGATCAGAATTACCTGACCCATAACTTGAAGTTGGCAATAGTAATATTGTTATTAAAGATATGGAGGAATTATATTTATGGTGAAATGTGTGACATCTATAATGATCATAAAATTTTAAAGTATATATTCACCCAGAAAGAGTTTAATATCTACTAGAAAATATGGTTTGAGTTGATTAAATATTATGAATGCTCAATACATTACCACCCTATGAAATTGAATAAGGTGGTTGATGCTCTGAGTTAAAAGGATCATGCTAGCTTATCTATGAAGAGGATCACAAAAGATGCAATATTTTTGTATTTTAAAAGGATGGACCTTGAAATCTTGAATTAAGGGGAGAAATAATATCATCCTAAAATAAGTGTTCAACTATCTATATATGTCAAGATTAAATAGGCATAGAAAGAAGATATTGAGCTGTAAAATAAGGTAATAGATTTTCTTGAGTTCAACCTTGATTGTGATAGAATGATAAGGTTTAGGAACCAAGTATGTATCCTATGAGTAGTATAATTAAAGAAATATATATTCAAATAATCCCATAAATCATCACTCTCTATTCATCCTTGAAGTATGAAGATGTATAGAGATCTAAAAGTGAATTTTTCATGAGAAAAAATGAAGAAAGATATTTCAGAGTATATATCTTTATTCATGCTATTTCAAAAAGTTAATTCTAAGAGAAATAAGTCAAAGGTAATGTTATAATTATTACTCATACCATAATGAAAATGGTAAAACATCCCCATGAATCTTCATCAAACTCCCAAAAACGTATAAAGGCCATAATGTTCTTTAGGTTATATTAAATTTTATTAAAAGGTCCATACACTTCATTGATATCATAGAAGATTTATATTTTGATCATATTTCTAGAAAATATACTGATTAAGTGGTAAGGTTTCATGTTGTACCATATTCTATTATATCTTATTAAGATTTACCATGAAATTCTAGAAAAGTATTCAAAAAAATATAGATACATAGTTTTGTTTCAGTACTGCATATCATCCTTAAATAGATAGTTAGTCATAGAGGAACGTTCATACCCTATAGGATATGTTGAGATCATTTTCTCTATATTTTAAAGTTGTTTTGGATCAACACCTTCCTATTATCGAATTATCTTATAATAATAACTTTCACTCTAGCATTTAGATGGATCCTTGTGAAGCCCCCTATGGAAGGAAGTGTATATATCCAATTTTCTAGGATATATTTGGAAAAATAAGTCTATTGGTTCCAGAACTAACTGAGAAAATTTCATAAAATATTAGTTCCATTTGGCAGCACATCAAGGCAGCTCATATTCAATGAAAGATTTTTGTTGATAGTCATCGGTGAAATCTATACCTTTGAAGTTAGTGAGAAATTATTCTTATGAATTTATCTATAGAATAATCATATGAGATTCATAAATAATGGAAAATTAATCCCTATATATATCATCCCTTTCAAGATTCTTGATCAAGTAGGTATTGTATCTTATCTCTTGACACTTCTACCAAACCTCTATCAAGTTCACAATGAGTTATATGTGTCACTCATGAGGAAGTATATAAATAATCCATCGCATGTACTAAAATAATAGGTTATAACACTAGATAATGATTTTTCTTATGAATAAAAACTATTATAAATATTGGATCATAGAGATAAAGAGTTACAAAATAAGACTACTCACTTGGTTAAAGTTCTTGGGAGAAATCTAAAATTCAAGGAAGCTACGTGGGAACTAGGGGATTTTATGAATTAGATATATCCTTGATTATTTTCATCATATTGAAAAAAATTGAGGTAAAAATTCATTTTAATCGGGTTAGAATGTATTACCCCATTATTTTATATATATTTCCTTTGAAATAAACCTGAAATATACGGTAGCTTTCTTTACACGCAACCTTGAGTCTAAATAAACCATGTTATAGTATTAATTTATAACCTAGATGTTTGTTTGGTGGGTATTAATAGGATTAAAATAATTATGAAATATATCTATAATTTTTTAGGATGATAAATATGTATTTACAAGTGCTTGATTTTAATAAAATCATTTTATGATTAAAATGCCTATTTTTTGAAGAAATGTACTCTTCTAAATGTTATGTACTTTTATCTAAACAATGAATATTGATCACTATTTAAAAAGGATTTCAATGAAATATATTTATAATTTATATTAATAAATTTACATTCATCTATATATTTGTTATCTAAAGGTTATAAATGAAGACAAAATCATTTAAAGGTAAAAAAGTTATTTTTTTATAAAACAATTTTTATGTGCACAATATGTTTTTATAATAATAAATTAAATAAATAATTATTAATTAATGTTTTTAATGAAATTTTATGTTATATATTCAATAAAAATTTTAACTTTCATTTTATAGTTTTTAATATGTAAAGAATGAAACTAAATTCAGTTTTATGTTTCAAAATGCACTTTTCTAAAAATGGTATTCTGTTGCGTTTTATACATTTATTTTAAAATAAATTTCTACCAATTATAGAAATTGAATTTGATATAATTTATTACATGGTTGGAATCATATTTTAAAATTTTATTTAATTATTCCACTTTCACTTTTATTCATAATGAATAGTAAAAATAGTAAAAAATTGTTACCACGATTAAGGTTAAAATGAGTTTACTAAGGGGGTTAAACTAATAGATAAGGGTATTATTTCCACATAAATTTTTCTAATTATTATTTATTGGATACATTTAAACCCTATATTATCTTAACATCTATATCATGTCCATTTTGAATCATTATACTTAAGAAATACATTAATTATATTTAAATATTTTAAGCGATTCCAAGTGTTCCCTCTCTCTCACTTATAAAAGGGAACCTACTATCCTCTATTATTCACAAATTTGGAGCCTTATATCTTGAAAAATGCCTAAAATAATACATTTATAGATTATTTAAATTCTTCATATATCCCTTAGTATTCTCTTATGACCAATCTTTCAAGGCTTAATGTGTAATCCAAATGTGGTCTCTCAAAGAAGTGGTCTAAATATTAATCGAGCTCGTTCAATTTTATTTCTCATTCAAAATTATATAAACCTATTGTATCTATAATAAAATGACAAATATAGTATCATAAATATAATTATATTTTATTATGATTATTTCACAACCATTTTCTACCTCTTTTCCATCAAATAGGAAATGAAAGTATCGCACATTCGTATGTGTGGACTACTGCCTCCACATAACTATATGATTCATTTTCCATCATCCCATCACATGGATTTTTATAATGGTGAATTTAATAAATATATATTATATTTATGATAAAATTATTATTATATAATTACAAAATATTATTTATCTTTATTTCCTTCTTTTTGTTTGAAAATGATTGCAACGTTCATGTGTACGTACGAACTATTGTCTCCATGAACGATGTAATTTGTTTTTCTATCTCTAAATCTTATTAATAGTTATAAATATGTATATAATTAATTTTTATGATATTTATATAATTATTAACATTATTTTTATTATGTGACTATGATCAAAGTCTAAGGATCAGGACTTCTCAACCCAAACTTTCATCAAAAACAAAATAGTTAACACCCAAAAAGGGATATTTTAATAAATAAATATTAATACGTAAGTTTTTAAATATTATAATTGGATCAAATATGATATTAAAAGTATTTATATAGTTTTAGTATAAAATAATAAAAAAATTAAATTTATTTTATAGGAGTTTTGAGAACTTATCAATCAAGTTGAACTTGAGGCAAGTGATTTATATTATAATATCACTGTTTATTGGAATTTTTTACATTTAAATTTTTGATGTTTGAATTATATGATCTATATATTTTAAATCTCATGAATTTAATTATCCTATGGTAGTTTATGTAGATTAATTTTTTTTCCATTCAATTTTCTCTCATTAATTTCTCAAGACATTGAAAGAATTTTTTTAAGGAAAACTGACTCTATTTTTCTCTTTGGTTGAGAATATTTTTCTTCCATAACAATATTTTATTTAACATTCTTTCAAGAATTTTTTTACCATTAAATAATGATTTTTAAATTCATTTTTATCCATGTTTTACATTCTATAAAAAATTTTAAATGAATATTATTATAGTTTTCCAAACAAGGTGCCTTTTACAAAAGTTGTGAATGAAATCATCATTTTAGCATACACTGCACAAAAAAAATTTCCCACTATCATGAAAAAACATTTATTTTAACCATGATTTACAATTTTCCATTGATATTTTCAAAGAAAATTTTTCCTTAATATTTTATAAATTTATAGGTTTGAAATAAGTTTTTTCAAAATGAAAAGATTATTTTCCTCAATAAATATTCCAGTGATTTTTTAAAGAAATTTTTCATCTATCATAACATAATTTGATTTTATTTATGATTCACTGGGTATATGATTCTATGATACCATCCATATAATTTACCTAGATGTTTTATGATTATAAGGATAAAATATTGATGAAACTGATTTTCTTATCCACCAGGTAAGCTATGTTGAAATAATAAATGTTTCCATGATCTTATGTCATACATGTGAATAGATTATGATTATGTGATGGGTGTTTATATTATATCCATCCAATGAATTTTATAATATTAATGTTTTATGATATTAAAAGGTACATGAGAGGTTATCTCAATCCCAAAAGAGGGTACACAAGAGTTTGTCTTGAGCCCGAAGTAGATACACAAGTGGTTAGCCCAAGACTAACATGTAATGAATGTCTTAGTGGGTTGCCTTCACATAATATTTCTATGATTATGATTATGTCACACTTTATTTCACTCTTTTATGACATGATCTTATGTTAATGTTGTACTATCATGTATTATTTTCATTAATTTCTTTATGATTTATTTCTTTTGAACTACCAAGATTTATTCCATGACTCGTGATTATGATTTATGAATTATTGGGTATGGTTTTAAAATATTAAGATCATGTTATCATACCCTTATTATTATGTTATTCTTAAATGATAATTGATATCTCCCTTATTTACCCTTACTAAGAATCTGATCATACCCTTTATTATGTTTTCTTTTCCCTAGGATATGAATAATGGTTTTATATATGATATGTCTAATAAGGGTTCTTGTTGTGAATAAAATAATGAGAAATAATATGGATATTTTATGTACTACTTTTTTATGTATCCAAGATTCCTAAGACACTAAACCTTTATGGTTTTGGTTTGGATCATAATAATATGTATCGAATATTAATTTAATAAAATGTAATATTTATGTATTAAATTCTTAGGTCACCTCACCCTTGATTTGAAAAGGGTGCATGAAAATATATGGGAACCAAAATATGGGTACTTTATTATGGTTATTTGGGATAGTGGATAATTTTTCTCTTTAGTGCTTCATTTATGGAAATTGAAAAAGAAAGGATAGTTTAATAATGGAATCCATGAACGTGGGAAGGGGAGAAATTTGATGAGGATGAGATAGAAAAAATAAATGAGGATCCATTGAAGCTAGTGAGAGTGATGATAACAATAAATCCATAATAAACTAAGATTTTGTAGAAGGAGAAGAATAACAATAATCTACTATAACTTGTAGAAAGAAATGGGAGTGAGATGATTCTATGCAACCTGATAGGTATCAAATAATAATTAAGAATAATAATTTTTTATGCAATATGAGTGGAATTTAACAATCAAGGAAGGGGATAACAAGTAGGCAGATATACAAAGTGTTTGAGAAGCTAAATCTAAGGTTGTTTTCATTTGATTATATATACACCAATGAAAATAGTATTGATATAAAAAGAAGAAATAATAATATAGTAGAGATTGACATGCAGTGCATGTTTTTATATTTGGTGTTGATCCTTTTTGTGATTGGGAAGTGAGTCAAGAAATAGAGGTTGAGTTGCATGCATGAGTTCTTAAATACATCATGATAGTCCAAGTCACTCTTTGTTGAGGAATAAAAGTTGATATTGTTGGTGCAATGTCACTCAGTGTATAGTGGAGATATACATCAAGAGGATGATGTTTTTAAATAAATCATGGGATATGAGTATAAGTATCAGGTTAGATTAGGCTAGTTAATTTTCATAATATAATAAACCATGCATTTGTTATATTATGTGAAATTGATTATAGGATAATACCTGGCTACCCATTTTAATTGATGATTTGATTATAATGTAGAATCTATGACTTTATGAGAGTCAACATGGAAATTAGTATGTATTTTGATAGAACCTTTTAAATTTTGTTTTCTATATTTACTTTCCATACTGTATAACATATAGGAGTTACCTTATGGGTTAAAATATAAAAATATGTGCAAACCAGAAATAAAGGTTAAATTATAATAGGGTTAAATTATAAGAGGGTTAAATGACTCATAAATACTTTAGAATTTGGTAAAAATAATAAACACCTAATTAACCCCCCCCCCTCACTGAGGTGTTTTCATTTTCCACTTAGCACTAAAAGTGTATATTTTAGATGTTTTAAGATGAACCTCGGATAGTTAGGGTTGATTTAGAAGTTTTTTCTAAGAACATACTTACTAGGAATAATAAATAGGCTATAATTCATAAAAAATTCAAATAATGAATAGGAAACATAAATATCTAAAGGTATTTAGGGTGTTAAGTGTTCTTGTAATTTTTAGATTATTTTGATTCCTCAAATGAAGAATACACATGTTCTGAAGGTAAGGATTTCAATGAGTCACTTAGTGAATTTTATTCTAAAATTAAGGATCACTTGAAAATGGTACCTGAATAAGTTTTTGTATATATGTTATCATATATTAATGGACTAATTGATTAAAATCACATCTATAATGAGATACTATTGCAATTGAAAACATCAGTGAATAATATATGTTCCTACAACACTCTCACAAAGCATGACAAAGACAAGGAATATTCTTCTACACATTTCAAGGAAAGAGTTTCTGTATTTGATGAGGAATTTAAAAGATTAATTTTTTAGAAAGTATTATTTTATAATTTTGTTAAATAAATGATCCATGCATTAGAGAATCTTTATAAAGTCTTTATGGATGTCAAGGATACCCAACTAGAAGTTAAAAAAATAGTGAAAGGGGTAGATAATTCTATAGTGGAGTTAAGGATAATTAATGGAGTTAAAATTTAAAAGATAAAGAAGGATTAATAAAACATATTGAGATAAAAAATAATGATAATTATTATTATAACATGTTACATTTTAAGATAAAAGTGAAACAAAAAAATTTGTAAGAGGAAAAACATATAACTTCCTAGATAGTTTCTAAAAGAATAGCTGCCACATGGACCTCATATAAGAGACTAACATCGAAGATAAATTTAAATGGTGGAAATAATATACATGGATAATTTGGATAATCATTCACTTCATGATAATTGAGAAAGATAAACCGTTATTTAGATGATTTTGTTTGCACAAAACATACTTTTTAGGAAATTACAGACAAAACCAAAATTCTATACAATTTTGGAAGTGTAAAAATGTTGATAAACCCAAAAAACATAAATTATGGAAGTGAAAATATCATAGAAAAACTTTTTGTAACACCACAACCCCAATTACTTAGAGTCGGTGCATTATTACATAACATTGGCATGATACAAGAAATCATGTCCTGAAAGACCGATCAGTTTAGTAGCCTTGGAAGTACTAGATACATACATAAGTTTTACATTACATCATTAAATAAAAAAACAACATTGTGTATCCTTTTAACACAATAATATTCCTTATACTATCCCTGAAGTTTAGTCATAATATACTTCTTCACAACCTGGGAAAATAAAACATAGAAACGGGTGAACTCAGGTGCTCAGTAAGGATAACAATATAGTGGAAACTTTCATAAATAAGCATAAACATTTAAGGAAAATGTATAGGACTAAAACACAAGCCTTTTAAACTTAAAATTTAGCATAATATGGCAAAGATAAATCAAATAATTCCATTTACTTATTCACATGTATATTCTACTAGTCGAATAATCACATGTAATATTAATAGCCAATTTCAAAATGATGGAATGCATAATGTCGGACATCATAACCACATAGTCAAGGCCTCATGCCAAGACTACAAATAAAATTTTGTCAAGGACTTGTTCCAAGACACTAGTTTGTATCATGAGACTTATCGATGCATCGAGGATCTATAGAGGGCTCCACCCATCACTTACTAAGTCCAATGCATTCCTTATATGAAAAGGTTGAAACACAACATAAACATTCATATGAAAAAATAGCATACGAAATGTTAATACTTTAACTATAAACCATTAATGGTATAAAAATAACACATCCACATTCAAATATATCACAAACCTTCAATACAATATGGAAGATTTTATCATAATAAACCAACTTCAAACAAATATAAAATCCATCAAAGGATATTGACATAGACGAAATTAAAACTATTTGAGAGAAATATCTCTTTCTATTTTGAAATAATTTAAGTCACATAATTATAAAAGAAAACATTTATTTTGAAAATACTCTTATAATATTGTAAGGAAATATTCTAAGGTGTTATAATGGCGGAAAATAGCTGCACCCACCGTATAAGTTAAAAAAATATTCTTACCTCTATTTGTCGAAAAGGTCATAAAGTACCTTGTTTGGAAAGAGATGGAAATATTCCTTTCAAAACATTTTATAAAAATTAAAAAAAAAGTATAAATGAATTTAACCCATAATCTAGGAAATAGTAAAAATGTTTTGAAATACATTTTTAAGAAACATGGATGTGGATGATAAAGAGGTCCTAGTAGATACTCACGTATAAACAACCTCAGATAATAAAGAGATTGTAAAATTAACCCTTAACTTGTAATTTTCCTTGATAGAGGGTATATTAAACTTATGTATAATATTCAAATAATTATTATTAAATTATACAAGAACCACATAAATAAATATGATATCATATATGATCTTCTAATATTGCTTTGTTAATAATATTTCAGTAGTATCATTGTTTCGAGTGTTAACAGATTCGTTTTACTTTATTTTTTTGGTTATATAAGTCATGTTTGTTATGGATAGGATGTATTTGATTCATATAAAGAATTATATTATGTTCTTAAAAATTATTTTTAATCATAAAATGAAATTTATTCTTGAATGATTATGATGGGGAATGGATCTCATCGCGTTCGTGGAGACGGTAATCTATATGTACGCACGAGCGACAATATCATTCTATTGATGGTAAAATTGTATGTAATTGGATGGTATATCATATATAAAGAATAATTAACATTTTATATTTATTATTTAAATCATTTATACTCATTATTATACTCATCTAAATAATGAAGTTTTTGAATAACAAACTACACCACAACGTGGAAACAGTAAGTCGTCCGTACGCACGTATGGTGACTTGTCATTCATAGGATGGATAGAATAATGAATATGGTTGTAACATATTTATAATAACAACACATTATGTATAAGGTACTGGATTTATTATTTTGGTATGGAAACAACAAATAAATATGAAGTGGAAGAATAAATAACTTTGAAAGAAGTGGTGAAATTATTACCTCTTCTTCAGGTGTTTCCTTTTGAGTTGATCAAAAGGGATCCTTAGGTTGGATTTATGATCAAAGTAAGGCCTATAGGTAAAAGTGAGGGTAGTTGGGAGGATATTTGAGCAGGTTTTGTCCAAGGAAAATGGCTTTGTAGGTGTGATTTTGAGAGTAGGGGAAGTACCTTTTTATAAGAGAGGTGAGGTTCACTTTAAGAAAAACTTGAAATATTATTTTATTATACAATCATATTCAATTTATAATGGCTCCAAAAGGATTTATTTCGGGGATAAGGTGGGGATGGGTAGAAAAACTCTAAACCAATAGGTTTTAAACATTTTTAGGTCACCATAATAACCTTATATTTTATATTTAACTCTTAGTTAAATAGTTTAACTTTTACCATGTATTCTTGTATTATTATAATAAATGGTTAATAAACTTACTATAAAAAGTCAGGAGAACCTAAAGTGGTTAATTATTGATATATCTAACCTTATTTAAGTATTTTGGCTGAACCTTATATTTTTAAGAGTATTATATCAATTAATAATATAGTATTTGTTTTAAGAACTCATTTATGTCAATTTTGACACTATTTGGTATTTTGTTTTTGTGAAAGTCATACAAACTTTATCACTTTGGAAAAAAATTATTTAATCAACCCTAACATTTCATATTAATCTAGAAAATTATTTTAATTCATTATAAGTCTCAATTTACATTTATTTGGATATTTATAATATCAATTATTTTAATAATTCATTAATAAGGTAATTACTTCATCATTATTGTGTCATAAATAAAGTTAATTATTTAATGTCTAAAAATTATAAATAAAATACCATTATATAGGAAACCTTTTTATATTTATAATGAATATTTATAGTCGAATTTATCTTATGTATAACTCTATATTAAAAATAGTTTAGTTTTTAAACTTTGAATTTAACACTTTTAACTATTCTTTAAATAAAATAATAATAAATGTCCTAATCTAATCCAAGTGGACCAAAAGAATCATATTTTATTCCTAAGGTTGATTTTGGTCGAAATACACTTATCCAGTAGAATTATAACATGTGTTAGGGTAATTATAATATAATTTTTTAGCTTTAATTACCCTATTTACTTTTAACCATGGTAAATAAAAGTCAAAGTTACTATTCAAAAAAATTATTTTCATATTATTAAACCACATTTTACTTACTGATGTCAACTGTGTCTCTTAGATTTTTGAAATTCAATTCACATAAGTAGTAAAATTATGTTTTATGCAAATTTGCAAATGCGCCTAGAAGGTGGGTAAAAGATGGTAAAAAGTTCAATAAAATTTTATATATCTAATATTATTATAAAATGACTCCAATGAATTACATTGTACATATATACGTATTATGTATCTATTTTTAACTAAAATAAATTTAAATAAAATAACTAATTTTTTAAATAAAAATTCAATTTTAAACAATAACGCAGTGTTTTTCACTATTCATCGAAAATTGAAAGTTTTCAGAAAAATACCAAAAATTCACCCTAAGCTGATTTTGATATTATTAATCCAAAAATGAAGTCTATTTTGAAAAATAAAATTCATAAAATTTCAAAAATTGGTTATTACTATTCATAACGGCTAGTTTGGTTGGTCGTGGTGTTTTAGAACTCGAAGTCGAGTACAACACAAGCTATTGTATTATTCAAAGAGAAGCATATCGTGGAAGCTTGGGGTGTTACATTCTTCCACACTTCAAATAATTTTTTCCTCAAAATTTATAGAATATTACTGCATAAAAAGTTTCGGGTGGTTCTTCATCAGATGTTCCTCGGGTTCCCACATTGCCTCTTCCATCTTATGGGTTCTCCATAAAACTTTCACCATACAAGTTGTCCAGTTTCTCAACACTTGTTCTTTGGTATCAAGAATTCAGATAGGCTCTTCGCAATAAGATAGGTCAGGTTCCAGTTATATTTCTTCATAGGTGAGTACATGGGTCAGGCATGTATTTTCTCAATAGTGATACGTAGAACACATCATGAACTTTGGAGAGACTTGGAGGCATTGATAAATGGTAAGCTACAAATCCAATTCGTTCTAGAATCTCGAAAGGTCTGATGTACCTAGGACTTAATTTTGTTTTCTTACTGAATCGTATAACACCCTTCCATGGAAATACCTTCAAGAAAACATGATCTTCTACTTGAAATTCCCAATCTTTCCTTCTGTTATCGGCATAGATCTTCTACCTACTTTGATCTGCTTTGATGTGGGTTTGGATAACCTTTACCTTTTCCATTGTTTCCTCAACAAGTTCTGGGCCTACGAGTTTTCTTTCACCAACATCGACCCAACAAGTTGGTGTGCGATATCTCTTTCCATATAACGCTTCATATGGTACCATATGAATACTGTAATGGAAGCTACTGTTATAGGAAAATTCTACAAGAGGTAAATATTGATCCCACATACCTTGAAAGTCAAGTGAGCAAGATCTCAACATGTCTTCTAATGTTTGAATAGTCTGTTCTGATTTTCCATCGGTTTGAAGGTGGTAGGCAGTGCTCAAACGAAGTTCAGTATCCAAGGCCTTCTGAAGACTTTTCTAGAATCTTGATGTAAAACGGGGATCACGATCATAAACAATCAATAGGGATACTCCAATAAATCTTACAAATTCATTAATATATATTCTTTCTAGACATTCAAGTGGTAAATCTTCTCTCATAGCAAGAAAATGTGCTGACTTGGTTAGATGATCAACAATAACTCATATTGCATCATTCCTTCTATGAGTCTTTGGTAGTCTCATGAAAAAGTCCATCATAATATCATCCCATTTCCACTCAGGTATGGGAAGAGGTTGCATGACTCCTCTGGGATGTTGTCTTCCAGCTTTCACTTGTTGACAAACCATACATCTTGACACATAATCATAAATCTCTCTCTTCATGTTGTCCCACCAAAAACGTTTCTTTAAATATCTATACATATTAGTACTACCAGGATGTATAGAGAAATTAGAGCTATGAGCATCATCCAACAATTCATTTTTTATATTATGTATATCAAGAACACAAATTCTCTTCCCAAATTTCAAAATCACATCGTCATATATGAAGTCGATCAATCTCCCAACATTCACAGCATTAATTTTCTTTTGAAACTTCTCATCATCAGTCTGAGAACTTTTTATCCTTTCTAGTAAAGATGGTTTGGAAACCATTTGAAAAAGTATTAATGTTTCACCTTCCATTATTATTACCATATCCATCTTTACTAGATCCATGAAGATAGTATCCCTTTAAACTCTCATCTTGTTAAAAACTCCATGATCCTTTCTACTCAAAGCATCTGCCACCTTATTTTCTTTCCCTGGGTGGTAGTGTATAGTGCAATCATAATCTTTGAGTAGTTCAATCCATCTTCTTTGCCTCATGTTGAGTTATTTTTGTGAGAAAATATACTTCAAACTCTTGTGATTGGTATATATCTCACATTTTCACCATAGAGATAGTGTCTCCATATCTTCAAAGAAAAGATTACAGCCGCTAACTCAAGATAATCAGTGGGATAGTTTTGTTCATGAATTTGTAGCTGTCATGATGCATAGGCAATAACTCTATCATTCTGTATAAGGACATAACCAAGTACTTTCTTTGAAGCATCACTATAAATAACAAACCCATCATTCCCTGATGGTATTGTCAAGATAGGATCATTGAATAATATTTTCTTCAATTCTTTGAAACATTTTTCACACTCTTTTGTCCAAAAAAATTAACACCTTTACATGTGAGCTTGGTTAATGGGTTAGCCAATCGAAAAAAATTCTGGACGAAACACCGATAATAACCTACTAAACCAATAAAACTATGTACCTCAGTTATACTTGTCAGTGCTATCCATTATTGTATTTCTCTTATCTTATAAGGATCAACATAGATTCTATCCTTAGAGACAATATAGCCAAGAAACGAAATTTCCTGAAGCTAGAATTCACACTTGCTAAACTTCCCATATAATTCATTTCTTCTTAGGGTTTTCAAAATAATGTGCAATTTATTTTCATGATCTTCATAGATTTTAGAGTAAACCAATATATCATCAATAAATACCACTAAAAATTCATCAAGATATTCCATGAAAAATATATTCATTAGATCCATGAAAACAGAGGGTGCATTTGTCAGTTCAAAAGGAATTACTATAAACTTGTAATGCTCGTATCTGGTATGAAATGTTGTCTTTGGAATGTCTTCCTTATTCACGCACAACTGATGATATCCAGATCGAAGGTCAATCTTTGAAAAATATTAATCTCCATTAAGTTGATCAAATAAATCATTGATGAGAGGTAAGGGATACTTGTGCTTTATTGTTATAGAATCGATCTCCTTGTAGTCAATGCACAACCTCATCGATCCATCTTTCTTCTTAACAAAAAAGAATAGGGGCTCTCCATGGAGAAACACTAGGGAGAATAAATCCTTTATTACTCAATTACTTTAGTTGTTTATTTAGTTACACTAATTCCATAGTGGTCATTCTATAATGGGTCTTTGATATGGTCCTTGAACCATGAATTAAATCAATGGAAAACTCAATTTTTTATTCCATAGGATGTCCAGGTAAACCCTCTGGAAACACATCAATATATTCTTTAACAATAGGTACATTCTCTATTTGAACATTCCTTTCCTCACCCATAATTTTTTAATTCTCTTCCCCCCTAATAATTAAATTTAGTTAAGCTACTGGGGGTGGATATAGATAAGAATCATGTGGTGAAATTTCTGCTCTAAAGATAAGGTGCTCCTTATCATCATCAAAAATCGTAACCTCCTTCTTCTTATAATAAAATTTTTCATCATGGTCTGAAAGACAATCCATACCGAGGATTATATCAAATTCAATCATGGGTATGATGATGAGATCAGCAGATAAAGAAAATTTATATGCCCTAATGGGAACTAATTCACAAAACTTTGTTGCAATGATAATTCCCTTAGGAGTTTTGACTGAAAACTCCCTTGTTAAATCAAAGTGTAAATATCTAATTTTCTTAGGAAACTAGGAAGATATGAAACAATGTGATGATCCAGAATCAAATAATGCATTGGATAAACTTGAGTAAACCATTAAATTACCTTCCACCACATCATTTGGAGCTTCAACCTCAGCAGTAATGATCACATAAGCTTGGCCTTTCTCCCTTGGCCTTTTCTAAGGTAATTTTCCTTGGCTCTTAGAACATTCATTTTCATAATGCCCCATTTCTATAAAATTGTACCATTCAACATTAAAAACATCTTTCTTTACCTTGTAATCAAGAGCTTAGTGGCCTTTTTCACCACACTTGTAACATACTCCCATTCCCTTCAGAAAAGTACTGAGTTTTTTCTTCCCACATTTACCATAGGATGGAAATTAAACTTTTCTATTCTTCCCCTTATTTCCATTTCCAAAGTGTTCAATATATCTCTTCTTCTCTTGCTTTTATTTAAAGTCATAATACTTATAGAATTCATTTTCTGTCTTGATAGCACATGAGACAGTATCTTCATACGATGAGAAGGATTATGAGACTAATGCTCAATGAAGAAATGGTTTTAACCCATCAAAGAATCGATCAATCTTATTCCTTGGGTTATGTATATAATTTTTTCCATGCCTTTATAACCTTGTAAAGTTAGCCTCATACTTTGTGACATTCTCATCCTACTTTTTCCTTAGACTCAGAAATTGTCTGTCCATATTCGTTCGATGGTCATGAGGAAAGTATTTTTCTAATAAAAGTTCTTTAAAATCCCTCCATTATATATTTGATACTTCTTAATCTTCCTTTGTGTTTTGAATTAATGACCATCATTGATCTGCATCTCCCGTGAGGTGATAAACTACCATGAAAACTTTTCCCTTTCATTACTCCCCAAAGCATGAAATATTTTCTATAAAGAACTTATCCATTGCTCAGCTACAAATGTATTTGTAGTCCCATTGAATATTGGTGGTTGTTGCCTCGTGAATCGGTCTAACATTGATCCTCTACGTTGTGGATCAGGGTGCTCCATACAGGTAAGGTTATTTTTTCATAACCGGAGTGAGTTGTCCCAGTATGGTGATAAGCTAATCAACACCAGTTGCATCACCATCTCCACTATAATTATCTTGAGTATGAGGTTAATTTATACATAGATTATGTGCATTGATACGGTTTCCATTCCTTCCACTAGGCTCTATTTCTAAACAATGGCATACAATATATTAGTTTATGAATCGCAATACATAATTCCAAACTTGTAAAACACTTAACATAAATTGAAAAGTTAATGGATATAATCCATAATCATAAAAATGTTTTATTTTTGGAGTTATATAGTCACAAATCCTTCATAATGATTTTTAAAGAAAATGTGAATTATCATAAGCATATCCCATGGGAGTGTCATAACCAAGAGTGCAGCAAGGCTCATTGTCGTGTACCAGAATACCCCTGGTCATTCCCAAAACTCTTTTTCATAGTTTTCACTCCTAGGTATATCTTTTCTAGAGTTGCCTCTACCTGCTCGTATCCATACAGGGATGTATTTCTTGGAAAACTCACAAAATCTCTAAATTACCAAAATTCTAAGAAGTTCTTCTATACTAATCCACAAATTCTATCTTAGGTTAATGTTATCTAATCAAAGTTTTTCTAAATCTAGTTTCCAAGGTTTGTACTAAACTTCCTCTAATACCAACTATAATGCCCCGAAACCAGTTACCCAGAGTTGGTGCATTATTACATAACATTGGAATGATACAAGGAATAATTTCCTGAAAGACATATCAGTTTAGTAGCCTTATAAGTACTAGATACATCCATAAGTTTTACATTAAATCATGAAATAAAAAAACATTGTGTCTCATTTTAAAAAAATCATCTCTCTTAGAATATCTCTGTAGGTCAGTCATAATATACTTCTTCGCATCCTGGGAAAAATAAAACATAGAAAGGGGTGAGCTCAGGTGCTCAGTAAGGATAACAATACAGCGGAAACTTTCATAAATAAGTATAAACATTTAATGAAAATGTATAAGACTAAAAAAAAGAATTTTAAACTTAAACTTCAGCATAATATGGTGAAGATAGATCAAATAATTCTATTTATTTATTCACATAGATATTCTACTAGTCAAATAATCACATGTAATATTAATATCCAATTTCATAATGATGGAATGCATAATGTCGGACATCATAACCACATAGTCAAGGCCTCATACCAAGACTACAAATAAGATTTTGTCAAAGCATTGTACCAAGATACTAGTTTGTCTCATGAGACCTACCGATGCATTGAGGAGCTATAGCGGGCTCCACCCATCACTTGCTAAGTCCAATTCATTCCTCATATGAAAAGGTTGAAACGTAACATAAACATTCGTATTAAAAATAGCATAAAAATGTTAATACTTTAACCATAAACCATTAATGGTATAAAAATAACACATCCATAGTCAAACATATCACAAACCTTCAATACAATATGGAATATTTTATTATAATAAATCAACTTCAAACAAGTGTAAAATTCATCAAAGGATGTTGACATAGATGAAATCAAAAATATTTGAGAGAAATATATCTTTCTATTTTGAAATCATTTAAAAGTCACATAATTATAAAAGAAAACATTTATTTTTAAAATAATATTATAATATTGTAAGGGAAGCTTCTAAGGTGTTATAATGGCAGAAGATAGCCGCACCCACCGTATAAGTTAAAAAAACATTCTTACCTCAATTTATCGAAAAGGTCATAAAGTACCATGTTTGGAAAGAGACAAAAAGATTCCTTTCAAAACATTTTATAAAAATTCAAACAAGGGTATAAATGAATTTAACCCATAATCTAGGAAATAGTAAAAATGTTTTGAAATACATTTTTAAGAAACATAGATGTGTATGATAAAGAGGTCACCGTAGATACTCACGTATAAACAACCTCAGATAATAAAGAGATTGTAAAATTAACCCTTACCTTGTACTTTTCCTTGATCGAGGGTATGTTGACCTCCTGTATAATAGTTAAATTATTGTTATTAAATTATACAAGAACCACATACATAAATAATATATCATATATGATCTTCTAATATTTCGTTGTTAATAATATTTCAGTAGTATCATTGTTTTGGTGTAAACTAATTCATTTTTCTTTATATGTTTTGTTACGTAAGTAATGTTTGTTATGGATAAGATTTATTTGATTCATATACAGAATTATATTAAGTTCTTAAACATTATTTTTAATCATAAAATGAAATTTATTCTTGAATGATTATGATGGGGAATGAATCTCATTGCGTTCATGGAGACGGTAATTCGTACGTACGCACAAGCGACAATATCATTCTATTGATGGTGAAATTGTACGTAATGGGATGGAATATAATATATACAGAATCATTAACATGTTATATTTATTATTTAAATTAGTTATAGTCATTATTATACCCATCCAAATAATGAAGTGTTTGAATAAAAAACTACACCACGACGTGGAGACAGTAAGTCGTACGTACGCACGTATAGTGACTTGTCAATCATAAGATGGATAGAATAATTAATATGGTTGTAAAATCTTTATAATAAAATAATAGTATGTATAAGGTACTGGATTTATTATTTTGGTATGGAAACAAAAAATAAAGAGGAAGTGGAAGAAGAAAGAACTTTTAAAGAGGTGGTGAAATTATTACCAATTCTTCGGGTGTTTCCTTTTGAGTTGATCAAAAGGGCTCCTTAGGATGGCTTTCTGATAAAATTAAGGAATATAGGTATAAGTGAGGGTATTTTGGAGGATATTTGAGCAGGGTTTGGCCAAGAAAAATGGCTTTGGAGGTGTGATTTTGAGAGACGGAGAAGTATCCTTTTATAAGAGAGGTGAGGGTCACTTTAGGAAAAGTTTGAAATATTATTTTATTATACAATAATATTCAGTTTATAATGGCTCCAAAAGGATTTATTTAGAGTATAAGGTGGGGATGGGTCGAAAACCTCTCAAAAAATAGGTTTTAGATAGGTTTATGTCACTGTAATAACCTTATCTTTTAGATTTAACTCTTAGTTAAATAGTTTAACGTTTACCATGTATTCTTGTATTATTATAATAAATGGTTAATAAACTTACTATAAAAAGCCAAGAGAACCCCATGTGGTTTATTATTGATATATATAACCTTATTTAATTAATTTGGATGAACCTTATATTTTTAGTAATATTATATCAATTAATAATATAGTATTTGTTTTAAAAACTCATTTATGTCAATTTTGACACTATTTGGTATTTTGTTTTTGTGAAAGTCATAGAAACTTTATCACTTAGAAAAAAAATTATTTAATCAACCCTAAAATTTCATATTAACCTATAAAATTAGTGGAATTCATTATAAGTCTCAATTTACATTTATTTGATATTTATAATATCAGTTATTTTAATCTTTTGTTAATAAGGTAATTACTGCATCATTATTGTTTCATAAATAAATTTAATTATTTAATGTCTAAAAATTATAAATAAATTAAAATTATGTATGAAATATTTTTATATTTATAATGAATTTTTATAGTCGAATTTATCTTATGTATAACCCTATATTAAAAATGGATTAGTTATTAAACTTTGAATTTAACTCTTTTAACTCTTCTTTAAATAAAATAATAATAAATGTCCTAATCTAATCCACGTGGACCAAAAGAATCATATTTTATTCCTAAGATTTAATTTGGTAGAAATAAACTTATCCAGTAGAATTAGGACATGTGTTAGGGTAATTATAATATCATTTTTTACCTTTAATTACCCTATATACTTTTAACTGTGGTAAATAAAAGTCAAAATTTATTATTCACCAAAAATTATTTTCATCTTATTGAACCAAATTTTACTTACTAATTTCAACCATGTCTCTCGTATTTTTGAAATTCAATTCACAGAAGTGGTAAAATTACGTTTTATGAAAATTTGCAAATGCGCCTAGAAGGTGAGTAAAAGACGGTAAAAAGTTCAATAAAATTTTTTATATCTAATATTATTATATAATGACTCCAATGAATTACATTAAACATATATAGGTATTATGTATCTATTTTTACCTAAAATAAATTTAAATAAAATAATTAATTATTTAAATAAAAAGTCAATTTTAAACAATAACGTAGTGCTTTTCACTATTCATCAAAAATTGAAACTTTTCAGAAAAATACCAAAAATTCACCGTAAGCTAATTTTGATATTCTAAACACAAAAATGAAGTCCATTTTGAAAAATAAAATCTATAAAATTTTAAAAGGTGGGTATTACTATTCATAACAGCTAGTTTGATTAGTCGTGGTGTTTTAGAACATGAAGTTGCGTACAACGCAAGCTATTGTATTATTCAAAGAGAAGGTTGTCGTGGAAGATTGGGGTGTTACAATTTTACCCAAAAAATATCCTAAAATGGTGAGGTTTTGGCGCAAAAAAAAACAAGTATGAAAATTTGGATAGATTGCATGCGTAGGAAAAAAAATAAAGACTCGTTAGGATATATTGGTGATGCTAGATATTTGTGCACAAATTCATTGATTTCAAGAATTAATTTTCGGAGTTTAAAAGTTCAATGAGGTATGAATTAAGGTACAGAAAATGTTAAAGTCAAGGGGGACCTACTAAAATAAAATAGACACAAAAAAGTAAAAAACTATCCAGGAAGAACAAATTTGAATCACTTGGAAATTTCTATGATTTGTGCAAGATTGTTGCTCACTGCTATAATGAATGATGGTAGATCCCTTCCAAGTATCATTAATATACTAAATATAATATAGATTAACCACATACTAAAATTCATTTAATTTAATAAATTTTTTCTACCTTAGGAGAGAAATTAATGAAGGAAAATAAACCTAAAAAGGAAAAGAATAAAGTTGAGTAGGATGTTTAACCTACATGGGAGAAGTTCATATACTATGGTAAGATATGCCACATAATGGAACATTGTAATATGGTTGTGAATGTTAAAGTTAATGGTATAAATATGGAATCAAGAAAAGAATCCATCCAAGAGAGATATTCCTAAATTTGATTAGTGATTGACACTCCCTTTAAAGAAGTAGAGAAGCTACCCAAAAAGGGAAAGGTAAAAACTATAAAAGGTGTGTGTAAAAGGTGTAACATATAAGGTAACATGTCAAAAAAAATGTACGACATGGATTCTAAAACAATAAGAGTTATTGAAATAAAAAATTAATATAACTATAAATTCAATTTCACAATATATTATTAGAAATAGGAAGTCCACACAGAAAAGAAAGGGATTGTATAAGCCAAATGATATATTGATTATATATCTTTAATATTTAGAAGTGGTTATATTGTTGTAGAAAGTTAAAAAAATAAAACTTATTTAATTTCTAAAGTGTAAAATTTCATTCTATCTAAGAATAAATTCCAATAATTAATGAAACCCATACCACCCAAATAATAATAAATATGGAAATCCAAATATGATGAAAGCATGAAGTGGTATTTATGCTTTAGTCCTTTAAAGAAATAATTTTTTGGGTTGAAAAATTAGTCTCAACCCTATTGTTCAAATTGAGGAGATAATTTTGATTGAATCTATTACCATATTAGTTTTCCTGTATTTAATTTATATGAATTGAGGGTGAAGAAGGTTGGATATATTCCCTTGAGGGGGAGCATTTAAAATAGGTGAATGACTAGAGATTTATCATTTTTTAACTAATATGGAAATTTGGGTTGCATTGTAAAAATATGAAGTATGAGGTTTGATTTTATTCTCCCATAACTTTTTTAACACATATATATTATTTTCATCAAAGGGGGTTAATTATCTAAAAAAATAGGAAATAAATTTCACTTTAAATGTTTTGATGTGTGTGTTCAAGTGATTTTAGGTTCCTAATAATTCTTATTAATCTATATGACCTTCCCCCAAGATGTAAAGGATAGAAACTAGTATCACATGTGGTGAATGTATGGACAACATTGTTGTCTAAATTTGTCACTCTTTTTTTATAAATTTTTTTAGATCATGTAGAATTATAGTTTGTTAGTTGATGGTATATTTCTAAGAAAAATGTTTTTCAAGTTGAATTTTAGTCAATGCTTTGTTGTTATTAAGTTCCTACAATCACTTAAAATTAGTAAGTTGTGATTCTTGTAGAATTAGTACTATCAAATGGAAGTAAAAATTAATCTCTCAAAGGGAGAGAGTAACTACATGGGGATAATATGTGTTTCTTAAAATTTGAATATTTTATTGAGGTTGTAGAGACCCTTTATATAATATCAATTAAAGATAGAATCACAAGTCCCAACTGTTTCTATAAATATAGGAATATATGTCTTTTCCATTTATTTTAAATAAGGGGGAGAGGTATTACATTAACCAATGGAGTTTATTTAGATTTATTAGAATTTAAAAAAAATGTGGATATTAAAGTTCTCAAAGGTGTTTGATTTTATTTTTTTTCAATTAAGTTTGTCAACGTAATAATTTAAAGGAGATATCTTGGGTGATGAAGAAAGGATCCACCCAAAGTAAGTGGAAGATACTAGTGCCTATGAATATAACACTATATATCTTCTAGGTAGTAGTTATTATATCTATTGGTTGTTGATGGAATGTATCTCTAAGTCATTTACTACAAGGGTAGAGAGGTACTATTTACAACAGTCACTTCTAAATTTTGGATATCTGAGAAAAAGTGGATACTACACCTATACTAGATAGCTTGAACAATATGTATTTTAATAATTTTTTTACAGGTTCGATGTTTTTATAAAATCCAATTAAAGTTAAATAATCCATCCTTGAGTACAGTGTATGGAGTTTGTTTTATTTATTATTTATACACTCCTAAAATAAAGTTATTTTGAAAAAATATAAATCAAGATAGATTTGAGATAGGATAAACTTAAGCTGGCAGATGAGTTCATTGAAATACTTTAATTTGAGTATCTATCATGCTAAAACACCTTTGAAATGTTCTTGAAGGGGTTTAAAATTATTATAATAATTGTCATTATTATTTAAAGGTGTTATGAGATGACTTGAAGTGTATTGATAAGGATTGAGAATATTTGATGTTTTCCTAATATCATTTGAATAAAAATGGGAATCCTATGTCAGAGCATGAAAAATCACAAAGGAAAGTATCACACATAGCAATCACATAAGTTAATTCATCAACACTGATGAAGTGTGATGAAAAAAAGATAAGGAATTCAAGATACATTATCTAGATTGTATGATAATTTGTGGGAATATAAGTAAATTTAGTTGTGCATAGAACATTACATAAGTAAACTATCTTGAGAGAGTTCTCACATAAGTAAAATCAGTTATGCAGAAGAGATTTATTTGACCATAATATAAAGGACTTAGTAAAAATCATAGATAGTTTCAGGATAAAAAATAACATTTCTAGAATTAAAAAAATATGAAGAATAAATGGGGTGTTCCTAAGATGGTATTTAAATACCATCACAAAAGAAATGCGATACAAGAAAGAAGATAATGAGATAGTGGTCTTAAATATAGAGTATAATAAGATCAAATATTTGAAGAATGTCTACAAAATTTAAAAGATAAAAGATGAATTCATTGGGTTTTCAAGAATAATGTTGATGTATTTACATTAAATCCCAACCTGTCATTCAAGTATTATATCATTTCTAAATAAATCTATTTGGAAAGAATAAATTAATTAAAATATGATTTATGATATGTGATGCTCCACAAAAATAATTTTTATGTCATAATCCATTACTTTGTTTCACAATATGAGTTCTACATCACAAATATGTGTGCTATATATTTTTATATAATTATAAAGATTGATTTACATATTTAAATTGTGGATATATTTTTTGATTTGAAGAAGAAAATATACTTTATCCATAATAAGAATGAAATAATAATAAAATTAGGTAAAAAGAATATTTAAATGAGGTGTATTTATTAGAGTTATTTCTGTAATATATCTTAAGTTGAAAAAGGTACACAAGAATTTGTGTAGACCCAAATATGGTAAATTTATTATGGTTATTTTGGTATATCAACTACTTTGTCCTCTTGGTGCTCTATTTATGGAAATTGAAAATAAAAGGATCATTTAATGTTGAAATCTATGCATGTGAGAAGGGGAGTTATTTGAGGAGGATAAAATAGAAAATTAAATGAATGATGATCACCTTGAATTCAATATAAGAATAACCCTCAAAGTATGAGAAAATAACAAGAATCCACTATAACTTGTAGTGGCGAGGAAGAGTAATCCAATACTATAAAACCTACTAGGTCTCAAAGAATAAGTAATATGATGAAGAAACATCTAAGTAATCAGAGAGAACCTGAAATATTGAGGAAGGTGATAGAAAGTAGTCTAATAGATGAAGCATCTGAGAAGTTGAATTTAGGGTTGTTTTTGTTTGATTATCACTACACATGAACTTATAGTATTCAGGGATAAATAATAAATAACAAACGTGATAAAAAACTACAGTGGATATTTTGAAATTTGGTGTTGGTATTTTCAATGATTGAAAAGTGATTTGAGAAATAGAGTTTGAGTAGCATGTATGATTTCTTGACAATATCCTTGTAGTTCAATTCACTCTATGTTGAAGAAGAGGTTATGATATTATTGGTACAGTGTCACCAAGTGCATAGAAAAGATCTAATTCAATATGAGGAATTCATTAAAGAACTCATGGGATATGAGGAGAAAACTAGTTCACTTGTGTTATATAATTAACCAAACATTTTTAATGTTGTGTGAACTTGGCTATAGGATGATCCTTGGAAACCCATTATAGTTAGTGATTCTATTATAGTAGATAATCCATGAATGTATGGAAGTCAGTGTGGAAAGTAGTGGGTCTTTTGACAGAACCTTGTAAATTCTATGTGTTATATTTTCTTTCCATACTTCATAGCATATAGTATTTACTTTATAGGTTAAAATATAAAAATGATATATTTCCAATAACCCATAATAAAGTTCAAATTAAAAGGGGTTAAAATATTCCTAAAGACTTTTGAATTAGGTAAAAATAAGGTAACACATGATTCAACCCCCCACCCCCCCACCCATATCAGGTGTCTGCATAGTCCACTGGGCATTACAAGTTTAAATGAGATCAATCCTGGTATAAACTTAAGAGATTTTCATAATGATAAGGAAAAAATATTCATGCAATATTCAATGAATATAAATCATAAAAAATGAATAATTATAGATGTTGAGAATTATATGAAGTAGAACTGGTATATTGTTATATCGAAGAAGAAAACCCGAGAATAGCTATAGGATATTATTGTAAAAGGAAGAGGAACAGATTTTGATTGAAAACTCATACACTCAATATAAATATTTTATCGGAAGAATTTATTTATTCTATTGATCTAAGATTGTAACTATTTATTGTTAGTTGTTGTATGAGTTCAAGGACAGACCCTTACTTGAGTTCCTTTTAATAATAATAAGGAGAATGTGTGTGTGGGATAATAACCATGACACACCAGGTGCATAGTCATCCTTATAGGAGAAAAAAATCATTAATAAATTTGTTGTGCCCATTTATTTTGGAATCAATATGAATCTAGAGAGGTAGAATAATTGAATACACATGAGAGTACAAGTGGAGTTAAATAGTTATACACATTGATTCACCCCCTCTCAGTGTGTATCACCCCTTGATTGATCTAATAGTACATAGTAAATTTTTTCTTTTGAAATGAGTTCCAAAATACTTTTTTTGATCTTTATTCTATATGGTCACTCATCAGGTATTCCCTAGCACCATGATCATTCTTATTGTGGTAGTTGTAAAACCATCCATGACATAAGGGTGCATTGAAATGCTGTTTTGGCCTTATTATTGTTAATAGCCAGTCATTCATGAGACTACATCATCCATAATTCTTATTTCACCTAAGTTTCTTCATAATCCATTTTATCCTTATAATCTACAACCATTTTTATAAATATCCATGGAATAAAAATACTAGTATAAAAATTTATTCATTAATTTTTATCTAAGTCATCTCTAAATGTCCCCTCTATCTTCTATGACCATTTTTTCAATAAATATAATACAAAATCACCTTCATAACTCATGAATAAATTACCTCAAGAAATGAGTCTTAGTATTCCAAAAATGGGAAGATTTTTTAAACACCACGCCATAGAATGAAATGGTATTTTTGAGAGTTCTCTAACCTCTGAGTGTAATGATCAATACTATATTGACCATGTATAAATTGAGATCAACTCATATATAATTATTTATTAATTAACATCATGAGGTTTCTTTTAGATAAACTCATCAACTCCATAGTCATCAAGAACTCCTTATAGACCAAGGCTCTAGGAAGTATCCACACAACCTTGGAATCAAAAGAAAATATATTAGTTAATAGAGAATATATTAGTTAGTAGAGGTCCCTACCTTTAATTATAAGAAACAATCATCATGGAATCAACATGAAAAAGAGAACTCAGATGGATAAGAAAATGAAAATATATTAAATGAGTTAAAAGAGAATATATTAGTTAATATAGGTCCCTACCTTTAATTATAAGAAATAATAATCATGGAATCAACATGAAATCACCAAATAAATTAAGATAGAGGGAGAACTCAGATGGAGCACGCCCATGGGAGACCCCCAACACCCAAGAACCTAAATAAGGATGTATCTAGGGAAAGGATTCTAAAATAAAATAAAAAATAATTTTTTTTGGAAAATTCATGGCCTAAATAGGACCACGTATGAACTATAAAACAACCACTTAAAATCCTCTCACCTGTTACATGATCCTCTTGTATTTTCCCCATCATCATGCAGATCTATCATGAATCCTAGGGAATTTCAAACATTTAAGCCCCAAAATCCATAAAATTCATGTAAATAGATAATAATAATAATAATAATAATAAATATATACCACTGACATTTTGGTTGTCACACATCACGCCACTTTCCTCCTCCCCAAACTTTTTATATTTAATGTTAAATATGTAATTTTATTGGATGTTTCTTGTATGTGATTTTTTTATGTATGGGTAGGATTAAAATAATAAACAGGTTCAAGTAATAATATGGTATTACATGTTTATATCAGGTTTGTATTAGGGTAATAATTTTTGAAAATAAATGGGTAATTAGTGGGTCTGGTTTTTTATTTTTTCATTCTGTTTCAGGGTCAGGTGCCTCCATTTTTAACTATAACTAACCTATTATATTCCCTAGTAATCCTATAATTTATTGATTGTTTAATTAGTGGTTTAATAATCTCAACCATAAATTAATTTTAAATATGTTCTAAATTTATTACCTATCCCAATTAAAACTATTTTTAAAAGTAATTGAATCTAATTTTATCATGACAATTAGTAATGAGTATCCAAATAATTTGTAAAAGTTTTCATCCCTAGTAAAAACGTGAGAAACAAAATTATTTAATAAATTTATGTTTTAGGGATTAAATTTATTAAAATGAGTTAAATGAATTTGAATTTAAGGTATAGTAAATAAAGTTTTTTTTTGGTTTTTAGAAAAATAATAATAATAATGGGAATAGGTTTAAATTTAAAAAAATGGGTTTGGAAGCATTGATTCCCTCAACATCTTTCAAAGAATATTAAAGGCCTTAATGGAATCAATACCTTTGCCTCAAATCGATGACATGGAAAAGGAGGTGATTCCCTCAATGCCTTTCAGGTTTCATTATATGAAAGGCATTACGAGTCGTCACGCCTTTCATGTAATAAAACACAAAAGGCATTGAGGGAATCAACACATTCCACCTCCTATAAAAGTAACTAGTCCTTATCCCTCTCTTATCACTCTTTTGTATCATTATTTTTCTAGTCCCCCGCACTCTTATCCCATTTTTTTCTCACATCTCCATTGCTAAAGTTATCGACTCTTTTGCGATAGATTTTAAGGAAATTTTTTTCCCAAGCTTCATTTAAAGGTATTTTTATAATTTTTTTAAATTATTTTATTCATTTATCTGTTTAATTTCTAGTTTATTTTAATTTTTTATTTACTTATTTTTTTAACTAATAAGATAAAAAAAATAATGATATTTAATATTTATGGGTATTTAATTATTATTTAATGACTATTAATTAGTAATTAATTAATAATCATACTTACTTTGTAATTTACTATTTTATATGAATTAATTACTATTTCATATCAATTAGTAGTTAATAATAATAATTAGTTAGCATAAATATTTATTAACTAATGAATAATTAATTAATCAATATGAATAATAATTATCAATCAATTACTAATTCATATTTAAAAATTTTCAATAAGTGACTAAATAATAATTGTTTAATAATAATAATTAATTATTAATTAACATTAATTATTACTTAATTACTAATAATATTCAATAATTATTATAAGGTAGTTTATTAATATATAATTAATTAATAATTTGTAATAATTAGTTATTGATAAATAATAATTAATTGTAATTAGTAATCATTGATAAGGTAAGTAAAACTTATTATTACTATTGTAATTAATAATAATTTTTCTTAATTAATAAATTATTAATTATTTTAAATTAATTACACTTTAATATCACAGAGTGGTTAATAATAATTATAAATTATTATTAATATTTATTAATTAATTATCAATCAATTAATAAATTAAAATTTATGTGGTTTTCTAAGAAATGACATCCTTGTCTAGATACAAACAACTAGATACAGGCTATGGTACAGATACACCTTGGGGTAATAACCCTGAAAAGGCTTAGTTGGGTATTAAATTGATCTTTACTCAGTTCATGATAAAGAGGCCTAATTACATGCTTGTTTTGACACTCCTGAGGGATATGATTTGGTTAATTCATGGGATCTTTATAAAATATTGAACATAATTAAAAATTAATATGATAGATTAGTTAAAAATAATTATAACTTATTATTAATATTATTTATTTAATTATGAATAAATTAATAAATTAAATATTATGTGTTTTTTCGATAAATGAAATCTCTATCTGAATAAAAACAAGTGGGTGTAAGCTCTATCATAGATGTGTCTAGGCATAATAACCCTTAAACCTTATGGTTGAGTATTAACTAAGTTTCCACTCAGTCCATGAAAAAAATCCCAACTATACACTTGGTTTGACACTCAAAAAAGATATAATTTTGTTAATTCAGATGATATTTATAAACTATTAAACTCAATTACCATTTACTAATTATTTTCTTGTACCATGAATGAACTTTACACAATTATTCGATTGTCATCCATACATGATTATTCTAAGTGGTGAATATTACTTACACTTTTGGAATCATGATCACAATAATTTTTTCGCATAGGCAATAATTTATACCTATGCCTACTTATATAGTGAATTTATTCAAACATATGAAGTAGATTTGTATAGTTTATAACTAGTACAAATGGTTATCATAAGTCATTTTTTACCCTATGATAACTTTATAAAATAATTCATTGTTGGTTAAATCTAAGACCAGATCAATAGATATGATTTATTGGCTATAGAAATTTTCAATAGCAGGATATGATATGGAATCTATCTTATACATTACTTAATGATGATTCTAAGTTTCAATAAATAAAATTATTTAACCAAAATTTTGATAATTTTTTTATGGAGTTATACATGGAGGTTTCTACTATCCAGTAGTATCTTGATATTATACAATAACAAAGTCATACAAGAGTCATTGAAGAAGGTATTTCTTAATATTATGTGATTGTTTCATATCATACGAAAGAAAAAAACCAAGTTGATAACCCATATATGATTCCAAATCTATTTAATGATAAATAAGAATCTAATCATGGTAGCCTAGATTTTCTAACCCATTACATTGAGTAGTTTTGGGTGTTAGTGATTCCCAGAGAAGGTTTGAGGGGAAACTAGCAAAGCTATGATGAGTTTTCTATTAGAAGATGAGGATGTAGTATGGAGATATAGGTTTTGGTGTAATAGAATCTCTTATAGTGTATTCAAGGCCTTGTGTCATATGAATTTTAAGATTATGGGTTTTGGTGGCTCTGCTAATTTTTGGCAGCGCTATGGCATGGAAGTGGGTTATGATATAGAAACCCAGAGAGGGAAATTTTGGTGGTTTTATTAATATGAAGGTAGTTTTAGTGTGGCCTGATGTTTTAGTGTGGTGGTTTTATAAATGGACCACTTATGGATTATTATATAGGATTGTGGTGTGGATGATTTGGTTATGGGATTTTAGTGTCTTTATAGTTTGGGGGTGGTTTTGGCATTGTGAATTGGTTTAAATGTATCCTTATCTAAGGTATATGGTATCTTTCCAAGATCCATGCCATGTATTTCAAAGGATGTTGGATAGAGGGGTTCTTATGACATGTCCATTTGTATTGTTTCGTAGTATTAGGTGAAAACCTATTAGCGATGGAGTAGTAAGGGATACTGCACCATGGTCTTTTAATTTATATTTCAAGTATAATTCAAGAATTCATTTAAAACTCATTATTCTTTTTAATTTTCTCTTGACTATTAGGAAACCTAGTTGCATCCTGGTGTGGTTTTGGAGGCTCCCCAGTTCCGTAGTCCCAAATATAGTTTTAAAAACCCTTTTATTAAACATTATATTTGATACAAATTAAGATTATCCTATCTTTATTTTACACTTTTTTCATAAGATAAATATTATATCTCATAAATAACCACAAAATCCCAAGAACGGAAGGTTTAGTGTCTTTTAGGATCAGATACATAAGATATTTTTTTATACTTGTGAACATTTTCCCCTAATTGATCCACACTACACTCCCTTCTAAACTTATCAAAATTTATACACCTCTTCATAACCTAGGGGATGGAAACATAATAAATGGGTGAGCTCAAATGTAAAGTAAGGGAGAAACTCATCAATATGTCTTCAAGTATTAGATCATAATCATATGATAAAACATGATTAGGGGATAAATATATTATTAAAAAGAATATGAAACAATAATAGTTATAGATAAGTTATGAAAGAATGATATGAAATCTCAAAATAATGAACATGTAACACGTCATAAGAGTGTGAGATAATATACATGATCCATGGAGAATAATCAATATCATATTTTATAAAAGTGTAAGATGTCATTGAAAAATAAAAAAAACAAGGAACTTTAGAACTGACATAATCATAGTAAATCATTACATAATGGTTTGGGTATTAAAATCCCATAAACCATTACTTAGTGGCTAAGAAATTACTTCTTATAACCCATTATAGAATTGATCATTATAACTTTTTTCTCATTAGTGACTCGAGTATCATAACTCATATTCTATTATTTACTTTAGTATCATAACTATTAGTCCACTATTAAATTTTATTATAACTCATGGTCTATTATTTCCTCAATTATCACAACTCTAAATCCATTATTGACTCGTGTATCATAAATTACAACCCATTTTTATCTCATAAAACCTTAACCATTACATTGGAGGGTTATATGTGACCTCGGCCATAAATCATCCATACATATGTTTTCCAATTGAACGTAATCATTCATCACATCATAAATAACCCATGTAAAAAATGGGTTTCACAATATTTCTATATGGTATCACCAAATTTTACCTGAAGAATGTAAATGGTTGATACCCAAAATTAGTCACACTAAAAGTTTATTTCATAAGAACATTTAGAGGGTTATTCATTAAAAGTAATTTCCAAGGAAATAAAGCCTTTAGAAATTAAGGGTAAAATGGTAATGAAACCAATAAAGTGTTTTTAAAAAACATTTTTAACATTTTCATTAATGAAGAAGTTTCATATAAAATTCAAAATTCATTTTTCAAAAAGTTGAGGTGAAAACATTTGAAAATTTGTTACTCTTAATAGGATCTTCAATAATAGATCCTTGAAAAGAAATAGAGGTTTAAAAAGGTAAAGTGAATTTTTTTGGCATATTTTACTTTTAAAAAATAATCTTTAATAATGGGACCTTAAAAAATACACAAAGGTTTCAAAATGGTGAAGAGAAAAAAAAATTCGAAACTTTAACTTTTAAAAAGAATCTTTAATAATTAAGCCTTGAAAAAGACATAATGGTTTCAAAATGGTGAAGTGAAAACTTTTAAAATCAATTAATTTTAAAAATAAAATTCAATAATATTTCCTTAAATATATATTTATATATATAAATGTTATAAAAAATAAATGTAGAGTGGAATATAAAACATTCCATTTTGAAATGATGGGAAACCATTTTAATATTTTGAAATAAATTTTTTTGAAAATAACATCCTAAAAATAGTAACAAAAATTCATTTTTAAAATAGTATAATAGAAATATGAAGTTCACATGGGGAACACATAATTGGACCTCCAAATATGAAGTATAACATTAACAGGAAATAAAAATATGTACAAAGATGGAAAACCATCGTTAAAAAGGATGGGAATTATTCTCAATAATGATATAATTTTTTATGAACAAACTCTTTAAGAAAAAAAATTAAAATAAAAATTCATTATCCCTAGAGAGTAAGGGAAAGTACGATGAAATAAAATTTTAGGGTGCAATTAACCAAGGTTGGAAGAAATTTTTTCAAGAAAAAACAATATAACTCAATGAAGGGAGTTGAGTTAACAAATACCCTTAAAACTTTGGTGTCTTTTAAATAGAAAGTCCATAAAAGATAAAATGTGAGATGAATTTTTAAATCCCATAAATTGAATTAAAATTATGAAAAAATAAATCCATGTCCAATATATACACCATAAAAGAAAAAAAGTGGTGAATATGCATCATATCTCAATTAAGAAAAATTAAGATGAAAAAATCCTTACGGTAGTGCTAACATAAGAATCAAAAGGATATATGAGGGTTACCATGAGACTAATATTTAAATATCATGAAATGTGTAAGAACCCAGTTCTTATTTTAGAGGTACTTGCTTCTTCTTTTCCTTTTCCTTAAGTGTTTTTGAGAAAATATAGAAAATGGGGAAAAATCCTAAATTTTGGAACTACACGCCGTGTACTTTATCCACATGTCGTGTACTTTTGGCCGTGTTGGGATGAGTACACGGGGCGTGTGGTCATGCTGGCGATGAAGGGTGTATGAACCGACTACACGCCGTGTAGTGGTGCCTTACACGACGTGTAGTCAGTCGGCAGGCTTAAGCGGTAAGGCGGTGGCGTCTCCGCCAGCTGGGCGGCAGTACACGCCGTGTACTCAGGAGTATATGTCGTGTACTCATGTCGACGGATGAACAATGTGGTGGTGCTGCCAGAGGAACAGTTAAATGAAGGGAGTACAAACCATGTACATGGAAGTACACGTCGTGTACTTTGTTTTTTTCGGCTTAAAACAGGCAGTAGCCTCCTCATTTGGAAGAGGAGACACTTGAACCATTTTGGAGCCAAAGGAGGAGGCCGGATCTTTGAAGATCTACCAGGCATTCGTCTGGAATCTGATTCGGCTTCGGACAATTTCGTTGGAACCGCACGGGTAAGCCCTCTCCTCTCCTGGTACCGTTCTTACCAATTCTTCTCCTAACGTAAGTTATTTACGTTTGAATGAGTTTTTTTCTTCGTCATATCTACGCCGTTCTTGGGCGTTTCTGGAGTCGGCGTTTGGGTATAGCGTTCGTTGGCGTATAAGGTAGGTGGCTTTGTGTTTAGTTTTCCAACGGTTGTGTGTTTTGTGCGTTTTTGTGCCACGAACCCATGTTGGGGTGCCGTGTGGCTGAGGCCGTTGCTATATTTAATACCTAGAATTGATTAGGTATTTAATTGTGATAATAAAATGTTGGTTGGGATCGTTTCTTGGATCTGAAACCACCCCCGGGGTGTGTTTCTCTGTTTAGCCGTTTGGCCAGGATACCCGAGGGTATTCCTTTAAAGTAGTAATTGTAGAATTTCCTTGAGAGGAATTGCTTGTTACTGCTTGTTTACCTGTTGGGCATGGCCCGGTTACCTGTTTATCCTGAGGGCATTTTTGTATTTAGCCTGAGGGCGTTGTTGGGATTGGCCTGAGGGCATGACTGTTTTAGCCTGAGGGTTGTCATATTTCGCCTAAGGGCAACCTTTCATGCCTGAGGGCTTGACTTCTGTGCCTTAGGGTGACACTTCGTATGCCTGAGGGCGAGAATTGCTGTTACGCCTGAGGGCAATACCTGCGGGTTGGATTCTATATGGCCTGAGGGCAAGCCTGAGGGCGTGGTTACTATTTTAGCCTGAGGGCACGGTACTGGTTGGCCTGAGGGCTTGGTGCTGTTGAGCACAGAAATGATACTAAATTAAAGGATTTAAATTAATAATAAAATGGAAATTTAACTGTTAAGTTAGTTACTTTTGAGTACTGCTTAGTTATTTCATTTTACTACTGCACACTTGTTGCATGTTTTACACACAGTTGAGCACGGGCCTTTGGTGGGTGCCTACTGAGATATATTTCTCACACCCTGTTTGGGTCACGCTTTTCGGCCCAAACAGATTACGTTGCTGCAGGTGTAGTTAGGGGCAAGAGTCCCTATACAGGTACTTGATTGTTGCTGAGGAGTAGGAGGGCATGGGACTGAGCCTAGGCTCGCGATGCCGCTACTAGCTTTTTTTCTTGTTTTGTTGTACTCTGTTTTTATGTTGTACTGTATTGATGTATAACATGTTCTGGCTGTTTTCTTAGAACTTGAAACATGTAGCATCATCACTTATATACTGTTGGTTATATCCACTGCTGTAGTTATTTCAGTTGTGTATGTTTAATGCTTCCTCTGTTTGTTGTATGTTTATTTTGGTATTCTGTTGCGCTACACTTTGACAAATGAGGGCATAGTTTCCCCACTATCAGACATGGGCCCTCGCTACTAGTCGGCAGCCTCTGGCATTTGGGGAAATGTGCTTGAGGTCACGTGGCGAATTGGGCTCAGGGCACCCGTTGCGTGGAACCCGAGTCCGGGATGTTACAAAGTGGTATCAGAGGGAGGTTTCGATCCTCCGACCTGTGGTTTATGGGCCCACATTGACCGGAATTTTGTGGATCATTGACTGGTTATTGGTTATAAGACAAATAAGATGTCAAACTTTGATTCGTGGGGTGTATGGGTCCCCACGGGTTGGAATTTGACACTTAGGTGTTTTTTTAGGTATTTTCTAGGTTCCGGAGAAGTTTCTGAGGCATACTGTTCGGAAAACCCAGAATGCACGCCATGTAGGACCTCATACACGCCGTGTGTGTTCTTCTGTTTGGGAAAAAAATGAACATTTTGAGTACACGCCATGTACCCTGAGTACACACCGTGTAGTCTCTTCCTATGTCACAAACCGTGTGGGCGGCGACACAGGGTATGGAAGGGCTTGGGTAAAACACACCGTGTAGTTTTGTACACGCCCTGTCGTGTGACCTGGAGTCCGACTGTGTAACTAACAACACGGGTCGGTGAACTCCTGTACAGCATGTCGTGTCAATGATGAACACGCCATGTAGTGTGACCTGGGGACTCGGCCGTGTAACTAACAAACACGGGCCGATGCCACCTCTCCCTAAACACGTTGTGTACCTGTGGGACATGCCATGTAGTCTTGTCCAAGGACAGACCATGTGGAGTTAGCCGTGAGGCTAGGAAACAGGATGGTGTACACGCCGTGTTCGGGTGTAACACGTCGTGTAGAGTAAAGTCGAGTAGTCGTCCGTGTCACAGACGACACAGGCAGTTGGAAAATAACACCATACGCGCCGTGTAGATATTATACACACCGTGTAGTTTTTTGAATGGAAGCCATGTGGCTTAGCCGTGTAAAAGGACCCGAGCAGGGGAAAGGAAGTCAAGTACACGCCGTGTAGTCAATGTACACGCCGTGTAGTCTTGTTTTGAAAATTTTGAAATGCCTTCTTCCTCTTGTTCCTTTGTGGTTCCTTCGTTTCAGTCTTTATAATATTGAATCTGAGGCATGCTTTTGACCTTGTAGAGTCATGCCGCCTAGACGCCCGTGAGTTGTTCGCCAGGAAAGTGGCGACGATTATACTCCAGAGATGGTGGGCCATGGGATACCAGTTGATCCACCAGCAGAGCCAGATGCGGAACCAGTTGTTATACCGGACACAGGCGCGGAGGCGCAGTTTCGTGAAGGCTTATTTCGGTTCATGCAGACCTTTCAGGGAGCACTGCAGGCTGCCACATCTATGGCCGAGCTGATGCGTATTTTTCAGCAGCAACATCCTCCTACGTTTTCAGGGGATGGCGGACCATAGGCTGCAAAGTCTTGGCTAGGATCGATGCAGACTGTTTTCGAGCATCTTGAGACGCCTCCAGGGCGGAGGGTCAAGCTCGCGACTTACATGCTGCGCGATTCCGCCAAGAGGTGGTGGGATGTTACCACCCAGTCAAAGCATCACAGGGACATGGCGTGGGAATATTTTCAGGCAGTCTTATATGAATTCTTCTTTCCCGAGACGCTGAGGGAAGATAGAGCTCGAGAGTTCATGAATCTGCAGCAGGGCGCTATGTCGGTGATGGACTACTCTGCTCGTTTTACAAAGTTTCAGCGTTTTGCACCCGTGCTGGTGGATAATGAGACGTTGAGAGCCAGACGTTTTGAGGATGGTCTTTAGTATGACATTTGAGCGCTGGTAAATGTTTTTAGGTTGCCTACTGTGCACGCGATTGTGAACCAGGTGTTTATTACAGAGAGGAACCTGCGGGAATCGAGTGGTGTGGGCCAGGGCGGTTTAGTACCAGTTACTGGTACTATTTCTACTAGCAAGAGGAAGAGACATATGGACTTCTCTCAGGGCGGCAGTACCAGCCAGACAACTTCTTCAGGTGGCCCGATCAGGAGCTACCAGTGTGGCAGAGAGGGGCACAAGAGGCCACAGTGTCCACAGTGTCCACGAGACCTAGTGGAGTGTCGAGCTTGTGGCAAGATGGGTCATCTGTAGCGCTTTTGCAGGGCATTTCTACCAGTGGCTAGTGAGAGGTGTTCTGTGCAGACTCCGCGTGCGGGAGCAGGACCAGTGGCTTCTTACTAGTCAGGGAACTAGAATACGTCAGGGCGTGCAGGCAGAGATGGTGGTCGTGGCCATGGTATCCAGACACCAGGATCGCAGAGGCAGCAGGGCGGGACAGCTCAGGGTAGCCAGGCTGTGTCGCAGGGCCGCGGCACTGGACAGACATATGTAGTGCAACAGACCCAGCAGGAGCAGGATCTCTGACCTTCGACAGTCAGAGGTACTATTCTAGTAACTTTTGTTTTGTCTTCAGTACTTTTTGATACGGGTGATACACATAGCTTTATATCTGTACCCGTTGTGGAGAGCCTTGGGCTCGGTGTTTCTACTTATTCTGATATCTTGATGCTAGACACTCCATTGGGGACTACGATGGTTGGTGTGCGTTAGTGCAAGGAGTGCACCCTTGAGGTTGGTGGGTGTCACTTTCTTTGGGACCTCTATGTCCTGGAGATGACGAGCTATGACGTCATTCTTGGGATGGACTGGTTGGTTCCCTTTCGAACCTTTGTATACTGCTATCGTCGCAGGGTGCGTTTCACGTCACCAGAGGGAGAGGAGTTTCTATACAAGGGCGAGTGAGATGTTCAGGCGATTCGAGCTGGACCAGAGCATCATGGGTGAGGTGGAGTCACAGCCCAGATTGTGAGCTTATATCTGGATGACCAGGGGACTTGTCAGACAGATTTCCCTCCGGTTGTCGATCGTTTCAGGGATGTCTTCCCGGACGATTTTTCAGGTCTACCTACGGTGCGTGAGGTGGATTTCTCTATCGAGCTTGTTCCAAGAGCAGCACAGGTGTCCATTCCTCCTTATAGGATGGCCACACCTGAGTTGCAGGAGATCAAGAGGCAGTTAGAGGAGTTGTAGGCAAAGGGTTTTATCCGACCCAGTACATATCTTTGGGGTTCTCCGGTCCTTTTTGCGAAGAAGGCGGATGGTACCCTCAGACTTTGTGTGGATTATCGGAAGCTGGACCAGTTGACGGTTAAGAACCGATATCCCTTACCGAGGATAGATGATCTGTTTGATCAGCTTCGTGGACCACGAGTGTTCTCGAAGATCGACTTGAGATCTGGATATCATGAGTTGCGCATGAGACTATCTGATATACCTCTCACGGCTTTCAGGAGTAGGTATGGTCTATATGATTATACGGTTATGCCGTTCGGACTCACGAACACACTAGCAGTTTTCATGGCTCTGATGAATCGTGTGTTCCATCCGTACCTTGATTATTTTGTGGTATTATTCATGGATGACATCTTGGTGTACTCTCACACTCGACACGACCATGCCACCCATCTTGAGATCATATTGAGTACACTGAGAGAGCATCGGCTATATGCCAAGATCTCGAAGTGCCACTTTTGGATGGACCATATTCACTTCCTAGGTCATATCATCTCAGAGGTAGGAGTTGCAGTAGACCCAGAGAAGGTGAGAGCAGTAGTTTCCTGGGAGCAGCCTAAGAACGTGTTTGAGATACGGAGTTTCTTAGGGCTGGCTGGTTACTACAGGCACTTCATACAGGACTTCTCCCGCTTAGCAGCACCGTTGACAGGTTTGACGAAGAAGGGTGTGAAGTTCGTTTGGTCAGAAGCTTATGAGACAGCTTTTTAGGACCTGAAGGGAAGGCTGACATCAGCACTGATCCTGATACTCCCAGAGCAGGGGAAGAGCTATACAGTTTACTGTGATGCATCAGGAATTAGGTTGGGAGCCGTTTTGATGCAGGGCGACCGAGTTATGGCGTACGGGTCTCGGCAGTTGAGGCCACATGAGAGGAATTACCCGACGCACGATCTCGAGTTGGCTGCAGTTGTTCATGCGTTGCACTATTGGAGACATTACCTATTGGGAGAGCATTTTGTGGTTTTCACCGACCACAAAATCCTCAAGTATATCTTTACTCAGTGTGACCTGAATCTGAGGCAGAGAAGGTGGGTCGAGTATCTACAGTCATTCAATTTTGAGCTTGCCTATACACCTGGTAAAGGTAATGAAGTAGCCGATTCACTGAGCATGAAGACTCAGATACAGGCAGTGCAGGAGGCCAGTGGTGAGTGGAAGCTTATGGACTTGTTTTCTGAGATGCATCTAGAGGTGCATGACAGTCAGGGGCAGACTTATCTTTCCTCGTTAGCTGTGACTTCTACCCTCCTGTACAGAGTGAGGATGAGGCAGCTATCAGTTTCAGAAGGCCTAGTTCTACGGGAGTCGGTGGAAAGTGAGGACCCTCCTTCCGGTTGGACGATATGCGATGATGAGGTTTTGTGTTTCTATGGACGTGTATAGGTTCCAGGGGATATACGCGAGGAGCTAATGAGGGAGTTTCATGCTTCAGCTTGGGGAGTTCATCCCGGGGTTACCAAGATGTACTGTGACTTGAGACGTCAGTACTGGTGGTCGGGTATGAAGAGAGGGATAGCTGGTTTTGTTACGAGGTGTTCCACCTGTCAGCAGGTGAAGGCAGAGCATCAGAGACCAGTTGGGCTGTTATAGCAGTTGCCCATTCCGAAATGGAAATGGGATGATGTCGCGATGGATTTTGTGACGGGTTTGTCGAGGTCACCTCATGGAAATGCCGTCGTGTGGGTTGTTGTGGACAGACTCACAAAGGTAGCTCACTTTTTGTCGATCAAGGAGACCTTCAGTGTGGTCGAGCTCGGAAGGATGTATATCCAAGAGATCGTACATCTTCATGGGGTCCCTCGTTCTATCATTTCAGATAGGGACGCCCGGTTCACGTCTTGTTTCTAGAAGAGTTTTTAGAGGGCGTTGGGTATACAGGTGCTTCTGAGCACAGCATACCACCCTCAGACAGATGGCCAGTCAGAACAGACGATACAGGTGCTAGAGGACATGCTGCGCGCATACGTCCTAGACTTTAGGGGCTCGTGTGAGAAGCATATACCCTTAGTCGAGTTTTCCTATAACAATAGTTTCCAAGAAACTATTGAGATGGAACCATACGAGGCTTTATATGGTAGGCCATGCCGATCACCTTTGTGCTGGTTAGAGGCAGGTGAGGCAGCTTTACTGGGGCCACAGCTCGTGCAGGAGACATCTGAGCAGGTCCAGTTGATTCGGAAGCGGATGGCTACCGCGCAGTCTCATCAGAAGTCTTATACTGATTGCCACAGACGACCTTTGGAGTTCGTGATCGGGGATCATGTTTTCTTGCGTGTTTCGTCGAGGCTGGGACACAAACGGATCAGGAGATAGGGTAAGCTCTCACCGAGGTATGTGGGACCATTTGAGATTCTGGAGAGAGTCGGGCTGGTTGCCTATCGGTTGCAGTTACCACAACGGTATCGAGCCATGCACGACGTCTTCCACGTATCTCAGTTGTGTCACTACCTTTCAGACCCGTCTCACACCTTTCATCCAGAGGAGGTTGAGCTTCAGCATGATGCGTCCTTTGAGGAGCATCTGATCCGTATCGTTGACAGGAGCATGAAGGTTCTCCGAGGCTGGTCAGTTCCTCTCGTACGGGTGCTATGGCAGCATGGACGAGTGCAGGATGAGACCTGGGAGAGGTAGGCTGACGTACGTGCTCAGTGGCCAGAGCTGTTCTGAGCTTTCTCTTCACCACCCTTAGAAGGGAAATTTGGGGACTAATTGCTATAAGGGGGGAAGTTTGTAAGAACCCAGTTCTTATTTTAGAGGTACGGGCTTTCTCTTTTCCTTTTCCTTAAGTGTTTTTGAGAAAATATGGAAAATGGGGAAAAATCCTAAATTTTGGAACTACATGCCGTGTACTTTATCCACACGCCGTGTACTTTTGGCCGTGTTGGGATGAGTACACAGGGCGTGTGGCCATGCCGGCGATGAAGGGTGTAGGAACCGACTACACGCCGTGTAGTGGTGCCTTACATGCCGTGTAGTCAGTCGGAAGGCTTAAGCGGTAAGGCGGTGGTGTCTCCGCCAGCTAGGTGGCAGTACATGCCGTGTACTCAGGAGTACATGTCGTGTACTCATGTCGACGGATGAACAGTGTGGCGGTGCCGCCAGAGGAACAGTTAAATGAAGGGAGTACACGCCGTGTACTTTATTTCTTCGGCTTAAAACAGGCAGTAGCCTCCTCATTTTTCAGAGGAGACACTTGAGCCATTTTGGAACCAAAGGAGGAGTCCGGATATTTGAAGATCCACCGGGCATTCGTCTGGAATCTGATTCGGCTTCGGACGATTTCGTTGGAACCACACGGGTAAGCCCTCTCCTCTCCTGGTACCATTCTTACCAATTCTTCTCCTAACATAAGTTATTTACATTTGAATGAGTTTTTCTCTTTATCAGATCTACGCCGTTCTTGGGCGTTTCTGGAATCAGCGTTCGGGTATAGCGTTCGTTGGCGTATAAGGTAGGTGGCTTTGTGTTTATTTTTCCAACTACTGTGTGTTTTGTGCTTTTTTGTGCCACGAACCCATGTTGGGGTGCCGTGTAGATGAGGTCGTTGCTATATTTAATACCTAGATTTGATTAGGTATTTAATTGTGATAATAAAATGATGGTTGGGATCGTTTCTTGGATCAGGAACCACCCTCGGGGTGTGTTTCTCTGTTTAGCCGTTTGGCCAGGATACCCGAGGGTATGCCTTTAAAGTAGTAATTGTAGAATTTCCTTGAGAGTAATTGCTTGTTACTACTTTTTTACCTGTTGGTCATGGTCCGGTTACCTGTTTAGCTTGAGGGAATTTTTTTATTTAGCCTGAGGGCGTTATTGGGATTGGCCTGAGGGCGTGACTATTTTAGCCCGAGGGTTGTCGTATTTCGCCTGAGGGAAACCTTTCATGCCTGAGGGCTTGAGTTCCGTGTCTGAGGGCGACACTTCGTATGTCTGAGGGCAATAATTTTTGTTACGCCTGAGGGAAATACATGTGGGTTGGATTCTATATGGCCTGAGGGCAAGCCTGAGGGCGTGGTTACTATTTTATCCTGAGGGCACGGTACTGGTTGGCCTAAGGGCTTGGTGCTGTTGAGCACAGAAATGATACTAAATTAAAGGATTTAAATGAATAATAAAATGGAAATTTAATTGTTAAGTTAGTTACTTTTGAGTACTGCTTATTTATTGCATTTTACTACTGCACACTTGTTGCATGTTTTACACACATTTGAGCACGGGCCTTTGGTGGGTGCCTACTGAGATATATTTCTCACACCCTGTTTGGGTCATGCTTTTCGGCCCAAACAGATTACGTTGCTGCAGGTGTAGTTAGGGGAAAGAGTCCCTATACAGGTACTTGACTGTTGGTGAGGTGTAGGAGGGCATGGGACCGAGCATAGGCTCGCGATGCCACTGCTAGCTGTTTTTCTTGTTTTGTTGTACTCTATTTTTATGTTGTACTGTATTGATGTATAACATATTCTGGCTGTTTTCTTAGAACTTGAAACATGTAGCATCATCACTTATATACTGTTGGTTATATCCACTGCTGTAGTTATTTCAGTTGTGTATGTTTACTGCTTCCGCTGTTTTTTGTATATTTATTTTGGTATTCCACTACGCTACACTTTGACAAATGAGGGCATAGTTTCCCCACTATCAGACCTGGGCCCTCGCTGTTAGTCGGTAGCCTCTGGCGTTTGGGGAAATGCGCTTGAGGTCACGTGGCGAACCGGGCTCGAGGCACCCGTTGCGTGGCACCCGGGTATAGGACGTTACAAAACGAAATATATTCATTATAATTTGTAGCAATATTGAAGTGCATAAACCATATAAAAAATGATAGTGTAAAATATCAAACATGTCTCATGAAATTGAAAATAGAGACTAATAACCCTTACCTCGGGTCCTAATTTATTCTACGCATATGCCGAACTTCTCCAATAATAAAATTAAGTTTATTAAAAAAAATTAAGAAAATTTTCCATATATATTTCATTTTTTAAGGTCTATTTATTATCATATGTTATTTATTTTCTAAATAGTTTTCACTAATGGCGGTTACTTAAGGTGGTTCGATCGATTTCTCCCAAACATCATTGGCATATTGATTGTGATAAAATGTGTTGTAATTTAAATTTATAATTTCCATAATTTTATAGGTTTATTAATTTTATTATTCCATTAACATAAAATTCATTCGGTTTTATAGGTTATCCCAAAATGGACTCAAATTAAGAAATGTTCCTCAATATATTTATCTAAGTCGGTTAAGTTTAATATGAATGTTTATTATTGATATCACTTATAAAATGTATAATATTATATATAAAAAATATTAATATTGTTCTAAATATCACTATTATAAATTAAATACATTTTTATATTCATCCATGTTAAGAGGATATGAAAAATAGAACACATTGTTTATAGAGGCAGTAATCTGCACGTACACATGATAATGTCTTCATTTTTCAAATTCTTTTGGAGGAAGGTGGAAAATAGATATTAAATTAGTATAATTACATTTAATAAAATTATTAATACTTATTATATCATAATTTTATGGGTTATAATTTGTTTTAGTGAGTATAATAAGAAAAAAAATAAGAGATCTAGGTAGAGAACATTACCTCTCCCTTTGGATGTTCTCCCTTAGGTAACACCTTATAGATACTTTGATTTATATTTTTAAAAGAAAAAGGATTTAATGATATGGGTATATGTTTTAGTAGAGACTATGGAAGAGTTTTTTTATAGATAAATCTTTGTAATGCTGTATAAATGAGGTTTAAGTGATCTCTTATTATAAGTGAAAAATGGCACTTTTGTAAATACTCATTACTTTTTCAATGATGGAACGACACTATTAAGGGGAAAATGGATCCAAAAGTGGTTTATAATTAATTTTGGTTGTTATATAAGGTCTATAAAAACTATAAAAAACATTTTCACACATGTTTTAAACTTTTTTTGAGTCATTTGCCATTAGATTTTTACACTTTACCATTTTTGTTGTTACCTTCGTTACTAGTTTTTACCCTAATAATTTATGTTTTACTAAAAATATAAGAAAACTATTATAAAAAAAAATTGATTTTAAAAACCTAAATTTAAGCTATATATAATCTAATTCAACCTCTAAATGATAGGAAATTAACTTTTAAATTAAAACATTTAATATATAGAAATATCGTTGTATAGAAAAAACGGTGTTCACACTATAAAGTGTTCTTAATATTATTTAGTATTGATTATCAATTGAATAAGTGTTAATATTTTTATATATATGTTTAAAAATTATATTAAATACACTTTTTAGAATTTATTCTTTTATTTTATTAGATAAAACTTACATAATGTTAATAAAAAATTCTTTGAAAATAATAGTTTTACCATTATCATGATCATTAAATTTAATCTTAGTAATCATAATTATATGAATAAAAACAAATTGACCTTTTTACATAATATGATCATGATTATATAAGATATGAAATCCATTTTTTTATATTTGATTTGTATAAGTGCTAAAAAAATTAATATAAGCGAATACAAATAGTTTTTTAAGTAAAATATTATTTAAGTTTCCAAAACATTAAAAAAAGGTTGTATAAAGTCAATACAGTATTTTAAAATTATTTATTTTAATTTAAAAATATATTTATTTATAAAAATAATAATAAATTTTAAGTTATTATTGTATTTTGATAATGTTATAAAAGTGACGACATTAGCAAAATTGGTATTCTTCACTATTAATCAAAAAATCAATTATTTTAGAAAAATCCAAAAATAATAACATTTAGTAAATTTATAAATGATTAATTCAAAAATGAATTTAATTTTACATAATTAAAATTATAAAATTTATAAATTTATATTTTAAATGAAAATACTATATATGAAGAAAAAATGCTTTTATTGAAAAATGACCTTTTAAAACTTTAATTCTTCTTAATCCTATTTTATATAAATTTATCATTGATTATAATCATTTTATTTACTATATGTTTAATTTTTCTTAAATTTTCTTAATAATATTCATCTAATATGTTTCATATCATTTTATTTTGGTGTCGCATGGGAAACAATCTATCAGACACATTAGATTTATTTAAAGAAAATATATATAGTATATCTTTGGGGCAGTAAATTATCCCCCATTAAATAAATTGGGTCTTTTAAAATTTAATTATCACATACTAGTGGAAATATATAAGTGTATCTAAAATATAGACATTACTCAAGATATTATTTCCAAATAGGTATCGAACTTACTATCTCATGAAAGACTAGGAAAACAAATTCCCCTCATTTTAGGCATATATTAAGATTCACCACCATTTATTAAAAAAAATTATATAGATAATTATTAGGAGTTTCTAGAGGCATGTATTCCACAAATTAATTTTAAATATCTCGTTTCCCACTAAATATTTAAACCAAAGTGATTATGATAATATCTAATAAAATCATAGTAAATGATCATATGAATATGAAAAATTAGTCCTAAGATGTCTTCTCTAATGAAACCTTCATTTTAACATATTATTCTTTCATTTTATCTATTATATAATTGTATTATATTATAAATCTAATATTTTAACTTAGGTTTATCATTTTTATTTTCCTATTAGTTTTTATAATATATTTAAATTCCTCAAAATAGTTCATAAAGAGCTAGTGAATTTCCAAACCATATACCTTAGGAGTGTCAAGTTAGGTGTTCAGTCTTAAGACCACTCATTATTCACTTATTGATTATAAATTTTATACTCAAATATTCTCTTTTAAGGTGATTACCCCTAGGTTATTCTATTCCATAACCGCATTTACTTTCCAGTATCCAGACAGGGATGCAATTCCTATGAAACCACACAATCTCTAATTTACCAAAACTTTATGATGTTTTCATATTTAGACTTATCCTTTGGGTTTTCACTAATGTTATATTATCCTAATCCTCAAAATAACTAAACTAATCCTCAAAAATAACTAAACCCTACTCTAATACAAACTGAGGTACCCCAGACCCACACTCTTAGATCTGGTGATAAAAACACTTCCATTAAACACTAGATTTGATACAAAGTAAGATGAATTGATATTTATTTTACTTCATCTACATAAGTTAAACATTAAATCTCATAAATAATCCTGAAATACCAAGAATGGTAGGTTTTTTATATTTTAATATCAACAATATAATTGAATTTTTTTTTATACTTGTGAATATTTCTCCATAATTAAGCCATACTAGACACCATTATAAACTTCTCATAAGTTATGCACATATTCATAACCTAGGGAATGGAAAAATAATAAATGGTTTATATTGAGTGCTTAGTAAATGAAAAATTTATCAAAATTTTCTCAAGGGTTTGATTATAATCATATGATAAAACATGAGCAATAGAGAAATATATTATTCAAAATAACATGAATTAATAAGAGTTTTCCATAAGTTATGAAATAAAGACATGTAATCTCAAACAAAATCAACATGTACTATGGTATAATAGTTTGATACATGACCCAAGGAGCATAATCATAGGCATATAACATAAAAATTTAACATTCCATTGAAACATATAAAAAAAATAACTTTGGCACAAACATAATCATAGAAAATCATTACATAGTGGTTCAGGTATCAAAATCCTATAACCAATTACATAGTGGCTCAATAATTACTTCCTGCAACTCATTTCTGAATTGAGCATCATAACTCTTGGTTTATTATTAACTCGAATATCATAAATCATGTTATATTACGGACTCAAGTATCACAACTTGTGGTTTATTATTAACTTTAGTATCACAACTCATGGTCTATTATTAACTCAAGTGTCACAACTCACAATCCATTACTAACTCGATTATCATAACTCATGGCCCATTTTTATCTCATAAAACCTTAACCAATTCATTAGAGGTCTATATAGGACCTCACTTATCAATCATCCATTCATGTTTGTGACAATTGAAAACAATCATTTATTACATCATAAATTACTCATGGAAATAAAATTGGTTTGATAACATTTCTTGATGGTATTACTAAAATTATCTTGAAGGATTTAAATATTTGATACCAAAAATTAAATCACCCCAAAATAGTATTTCAAAAGAGTATTTAGAGGGTGATTAATGAAAAATTATTTCCAAGGAAATAAAGCCTTTATATATAAATATAAAAATAGTCATGAAATAATGGAATATTTTTTCAAAAACATTTTTAACATTGTTGTAAATTAAGAAGTTATAAATCACATTCAAAGGTCATTTTAAAAATGGTGAAGTGAAAATATTTTTAAAACTTATATTTTTACAAATAATATTTAATAATATATCCTTGACAATACATAAAGTTTTCAAAAGGTGAATTGAATTTATTTTGTGAATATTTTTCTTTTAAAATAATATTTAATAATAGATCCTTGAAAAGGACATAAAGGTTTCGAAAATATTAAGTGAAAACATTTTGAAAATTTTTAATTTTAAAAAGAGTCATTAATAATAGAGCCTTGAAGAAGACATAAAGTTTTAAAAAAGGTGAAGTGAAAACTTTGGATATCATTTACTTTTAAAAATAAATATTAATAATAGATCCTTAAAAAGACATAAAGGCTATTAAAAATAAATTTGGAGTAGAAGATAAAATATTTTATTTTGAAGGATAGAAAACATTTTTAATATTTTGAAATACCATTATAAAAAACGGGCATCAAAAAAAGAGTAAAAAAATTCATTTTTAAAATAATAGGATTGAAATATGAAGTTCACATGATACAATAAATAATTAGACTTCCAAATATCAAGGAGAACATTTTATGGAAATGAAAATATTGAAAATGATGGGAAACCGTCGTTAAGGAGGATGATAATTATTCTCAACAATGATATAATTTTTTAGGAATAAATTCATAAAGTTAAAATCATTGAATTGAAAATTAATTCTCCCTATTTAGGAATCAAGAGTACCATGGAATAAAATCTTAGGATGGATTTAATCAATCTTGGAATAAAAAAGTTCAAGAAGAGACATTATAAACCAACAAAGAGAGTTGAGTTAACAAAGACACTCACAAATTTGGTATCTTTTGAATAAAAATATCATTTAATATAGATTGTGATATATATTTTTAAATCCTTTAAATTGAAAAAAATACATCTATGGATAATATATACACCACAAAAGGAAAAAAGTGGTGAATATGAATCATATCTCAATAATGCAAAATTGAGATGCAAAAACCCTTACGGTAGTAGTAATGTATGACTCAAAATAAAATAATATGGTTACCCTTAAATAGACATTATAATATCATGAAATTAATTATATTAATTGTATTTTAAGTAAATAGTGTATTTAATACACTAAATAAAATAAATTATGGTGCATAATATAAAACATGTCTCGTGGAATTGAAAATAGAGACAAATAAACCTTTCCTTAGGTCCTAATTTGTTCATCATGTTTGAATAACATTATTAATAATAAAATTAAGTTTATTAAAAAACTAATAACATTTTATATATATATATTTAAATTTCTAAGGTCTATTTATTGTCATATGTTATTTATTTATTAAATAGTTTTCACTTATGACGATTACTTGAGGTGGTTCAGTCGATTTATCTTAAAATTCATCAGTATATTGACTATGGTAAAAAAATTTATAAAATAATTTCATAATATAAATAATTTTATAAGTTTATTTATTTTATTATTAAATTAGAAAAAAATTATATAGTTACATATCTTTTCAAAAAATGGACTCAAATTAAAAATGGATCTTCAATATGTTCATTTAAGGTGGTTAATTTTACTATGAACATTTATTATTGATATTTCATATTAAATGTCGAATATTATTATTGAAAATATTATTAGTTTTATAAATATTAATATTATATATAAAATACATTTTTAACATCAACTATGTTATGAGGATATGAAAAATACAACATGTCATTAATTTAGGTGGGAGTATGAATGTACGCATGATGATATCTTCATTTTTCAAATGGTTTTGGAGAAAGTTATAAAATTGATATTAAATTAGTATAATATAATTTAAAAATATTAATAACACTTATTTTATCATAATTTAATGTGTTATAATGGGTTTTAGTGGGTAGAAGAAGAGAATAAATAAGAGAGTTACGTTGAGAACATTGTCTCTCCCTTTGGATGTTCTCCTTGGGTAACACCTTAAGGATAATTTTCTTGGTCTTTTGGAAATATAAATAATTTTAGAATATGGGTATAGGGTTAAAGAGATACTAGGTAATATTTTTGGTAAAGATAAGTCTTTTTAATGGGTGTATAAATGCAGTGGAAGTGGTCTTATTTTATAAGTGAATAAAATGGCACTTTTGTAAACACCCATTAATTTTTAAATGATGGAATGAAACTATTCAAGTTTAAATGACACCAAAATTGAAAAATATTGAATTTTTGGGTGATATAATGTCAATAAATACTCTATCAGTCATTTATACACATGTTTTAAACTTTTTTGAGCCATTTACCATTAGATTTTTACAATACCATTTTGGATTTTTACCCAAGTAATTTACATTTTATTAAAAATATAAGGTAACATTTATAACCAATTTTTTATGTTATAGTCCTAAATTTAATATAATATAATATAATAAATTTCTAAATAAGATAAAATAAACCTTTTAATTAAAATAGTAAATATATAGAAAAATGTTTTTGTAGAAAAAATGTTGTTTTCACCATTAAGTGTTCTTAAATTTATATAGTATTGATTAAAAATTGAATTATTGTTAATATATTTTTATATAGGTTTAAAATTTATTTTAGATTCATTTTTTAGAAGTGATTGATTTATTTTATTAGATAAAAGTTACACAATGTTAATAAAACATTTATTTAAAAATAATAGTTTTACAATTATCATAGTCATAAACTTTAATCTTTGTAATCATTCTTTTATACCAAAAAATGAAATTGACCTTTCTACATAATATGAAAATCATGATATAAAATATTAAATATATTTTATTATATTTAATTTCTATAAGTGATCAAAGATAATAATTAATATAAAGGAGACCCATTACATAACCTATATTAAAAAGAGGCTTCGGCCCTAAATTTTGAAAAAAAATTATTTATAAAAATACTAAAAAATCACCCTAAGAATATTTTGACATGATAAATTCAAAAAATGAAGTAAATTTTAAAAATTTAAAAATTAAAAATTCAAAAAATTATCTTTTAAATGAAAATAAAATATATAAGAAAAACTATTTTGATTTAAAATTTAAATTTTAAATCATTTGGTGTACATTATCCTATTTTTCATGTATTTATAATTAATTAAAATATTTTTATTAACTAGAGGTTTAATTATTCTTATATTTTATTAATAACATTCATCTAATATGTTTCAAATCATTTTAGTTTGGTGTTGTGTGTGAAACAATCTATCGAACACAATAGATTTATTTAAAGGAAATATATATAGTGTAATATTGGGGAGTTACACTTCTCTTCTTTTACAAGTTGCTTCTTCACCTTGTCTTCATATATAAATATAGAAAGATTCCTTTAAAGTTTGGGATCCTTATTCTCCCCTTTTTATGTGCATATGTGTAATTAGAATGCCTTTTTATTCCTTTAATTGGATATTATGTATTTAATTAATAAGATAATGAACTTGATTAAATTAAATTAAAGAGAAGGGGGATGTGTTCACTTGTGTTTATATAGTTTCATGTTATTCATATTTGATATTTCCTTAATACTTGATATCATTGTGTTTATCAATTATTATTTTTATTCCATGTGTGATATTGCTATAAAATTTTAACCCCCTGTTGTTATTGTTTGATTAAACTCATTGATAATAAAATGTTAAGTACTTATATATGGATAACAAACCAGTTGTGTGTGAATCTATAATCTATGTGAAAATTTCCATGCTAAAGTTAATAAAATGTTATATAATCCCTATTCAATAGTAAAACTAACTTTTGATTATTTTTGTGAGTTATTAAAATGTTTTTGTGCCCTAATGGCATGTTTTTTTATTATTTTAGTGACTTTTTGGATCTTATAGGTTTTATACATTGATAGTGGTGACTGGTTCAAGTGTGGAATGTAGTGAATAGTAGGGTTTTGAATGGTTTTCAAATGAATTTGTCAGGGGATGGTTTGTATTGGTCATTTTATGGTGGTTGTTTTGAGATAGTGTGGTTATTTTGTGGTAGTTCTTTGTATATTCTTGGTAGTTATGGAATAAATTGTTGATAGTAAAATGAAATTAAATGAGTATGGGATAGGAATGTGATGTGTAGTAATTCATGTATGAATTGAACATTTTTCAAGGAATGTAAATAAAAGGGGGTGATAACTAGAATGATTTTCATTAAATATGGAATTAAATAGATTAATAAATGAATCATGGATATTTAATTGGAAAATCTGTAAATTGGTTTGAATTATGGATAAAAAAATAAAAGAAGGGATGTGTATGTGGTTGATTCACATATTGAGTTGCGGTTAGTGATGGAAGAAGTTGGTGATATATGTCATGTGGTGTTATGAACATGATGTATTCTATTCAAATTTTGTTAGTATTAACCCTTAGTATGGGTATTGTGTGCTATCTATTATCCTTTTATTTCCATGTTACTTCTATATACACCCCAACAGAGTCAGGTAACCTTACTAACACCCAAATCTTTTGGGTTATGTGTGTTTTTCCTAATATCGAAGTTGGAAAGTATGGATGGTGGGATTCCCCCTCATCCCCACACTCTCTTAGGAAGTAGTAAGAGGTGGTTAGTGGTGGTATATGATGTTGGTGTTACATGGTGGGGTCATGTATGGTAGGAGGAGGAAACTAGGTTAATGTACTTGATGTTTATGACACCCTATTATACTTGATATGTGGTATGGGATTGAATATGGTAGAGTTTGATGCATGATGTGGGGGGATTGACTATCGATGATAGATTTGGGTACCCATGATGTTGGGGGATTGACTAATGATGATAGATTTGGATTCCTATGATGTAAGGGGATGATAGAAAATATTGATGGTTGGCACATAAGGATGGGATGGGAGCAACAAATGTCTTACATTTGGGTGTTAGAGTAACAAACTAGTGTGGAAGTGGTTGTGGCACCTTTAATTAATTTTTTATGTTATTTTTACTATATTGGATTAAATATTTTGTGAGTGGTCCTTGAAAAGTTTGGGTTATCTAGTTTCCTTGTTTAAGTGCATGTTAGTTCTATTGTTTGTTCACTGGTGCATTAGTATGCTCTTTTAAAATTTTCTAAAGAGACCATGGGAATGATCCTGTTGATAATACATATAATGATCACCCTACATATATATAAAGGGTTTGTAGGTTTCCCATAGGGATTTGGAGACTAATCTAGACATAAATAGCTTATAGTCTAGATTTTTGTTGATTTTTTGCCTAAGGACATCCCTTGGTACTATTTTTTTCATTTTAATCACATGAAAATCATTATGAAATGTTAATTATTTTATATTTATGGCATGGTTTTGATTGTTGTCTTTGAACTTATCTCTGGTCTTTGACTTGTATCATGAGGATAATTTCTCTAATTGTATGTTTTATACCCTCAGTGATAGTTGCCAACCTGGGGCTGATTGGAGGAGGGATTTAGGGGTCACTCCTCTTTACTAACGACATGGGATGGGTACCAATAGAGGGGGTTATGAAAAAGTTTTATCAAAGATTTTGGTTGAGAGATAGGATGGATATTGGGGTTAGGAACTTATGAGGTTTTCATGGGTTAGTAAGGAAATAGTGTCAAATAAGCTTAACTCATGATTCAAGTAAGGGATACCGGTTAGGATTTGGTATTTTAGGGCCACCCATGATCTAATGAAAGGACCATAAGATTTCCTAGAATTATATGTGAAGTGACACTACATGTGTAGTAGAGACCTAGGAAAGGTATATACATAATTTTTTTTCTCTTATGATTGGATATGATGATTTCAGGAAATTAAAATGAACTTAAATAGAGTGATCTTAATAATTTACATGATGTAGGTATTAGGGTTTTTCTTGTTCCTTATTTTAATAAATAGATCCTACTCATAATCTATATGTGGTTTAGGGAGGATAGGATTAGTAGGATAATCCCTTCAATCACCATATGATTGATTTTACATGGGAGGATGAGTTGTGGTAAATTATGTGATTTATAGTGATAGATTCTAGCAAAGTATGAGGAGAGAATTTCTGATCTGGAGATGAAACTCTATATAGTATATCTTGAGATATCTTTCATTCTGATTCATGTCCAAGGTGATTATTAGGTTCTATTATTTTTCAGACATCTGTGAGGGGTAGTGAATCAGTAGTGGATTCTATATCTTAGATTGGGAGGCATCATTTTTCTCCTGATTATTTTACAGATAGATTTTTGTCAAGAGTTCTTGTTTTAGATGATGAAGGTGGAAATAGGCAAGAAATACTTTCCATTTAGTAATAGATCTTCAGCATATGGGTGCTTAGGATTAGGGTTAAGTGCCTTCTTCATTTCACTTATAACCTTTTCCTGGATGAGGAGTCTTGAGAATGAATTATTGATTAGGTTTTATTCATAGGGATATGATATGAAATCACCCTATTTACAATTCCTACATACATGGCAGTGAAGAAGAATCTATAAATAATTTAACATATTCACTCATGTAAAGGAGTGTCTCAAGAAGGAGGTCAAAAAATCTTCCCTGTAGGAATATATTTATATGGGGGATTGTGAGAGCTAGGTTAACATAGATTCTGAGTGATAGGGAATCAACCACAATAGTATATTTAAGGTTATTTTGGGCCTAGAAGTTCTCAATAATCTACTGAGATCTCCCCATTATTCTTTTATACTTATATAAATCATGGTCACCATCAGTCTTAGAGTTCAATTTCTCAGAGAGGTTAGTATGAAATGGGTGGCTAGGCCCCTTTTTAGCCACAAAAGTAGAATATACTCTTGATAATGTATCAATAGTGAAGGCATCCAGTGTTTTTTCAACAACTGGGTTAGTAGGATTATGCCCTACCAAGGGATGATGGGGTATTTAGATTTTATCCTCATGATAATCCTCGTCCTTAGAGACCTGGAATAGAACATGGATATAGAGGTCATTATTAGAAAGTCATAAGATCTTGTCGCATACAGATGCATGTTATAGAGGCTCCAACACCAGAAAGGTCATAACTTATTTTAGGTATGATCACTTTATTATCTAACTTAGTTTCTTCCTTATGTGATTATGGATCCTTACACTCCTTTTTTACATACTCTATGGTCCTCACATTAGTACTAGAGGTGGATATACTTCTAGTTCCAATAGTGTTATCCAAACTAGTTGTAGGATAGGATTTATTATTTTATGTGTATCATGGGTGAAGACTAATAATGGGGTATCATCAGTCAATGTGGAATTTCTTATTGTTACATATACAACTATAAAATGTCATCTTTAACATGGATTGGTTATACTCCATGTAAGAAGTTTTTGATTGCTTCTAAAGGAGAGTTTTTTCCTTTGATGTGGAGGGATAATGGGTGGTATTTTTTGACTAGTGGAGTTACTAGTTGGGCGGTAGGCATGAAGAGCCCCTTCTATATTTTTTTCAAATTTATCGGTGGAAGCCCATACTATAATGGATCATAGAGTTTTCAATGATTTTCTATATTTATTTTTGGATGAAGTGGTGAAATTACTCCATTCAAATGCTGTTAAATTTTTTATTGAGTTATAATTGTTTTAATCTCTAATTTTATTGGACCCTTATCATATGATACCCACGAACCTATGGGAGTTAATGGTGAAGATTTATGATCTATTGTAGGATAGTTTTATTTGGCCTGTTATATCTCCTTGGGTCGCTCTAATTTTATTTTCTAAGAAGAATAATGTTATTCTAATGCTATGTATGGACTATCTAAGGTTGAACCAGGTGACATTCTAGAACCATCATCACCTTCCATGGATAGAAGACATGTTCAACTAGCTGAAGGGAGCCAGTTGGTTTTAAAATATTGATGTATGGTCTATATATAACCAAATGAGGATATAATAGGAGGATATACCCAGGACTATCTTCTGATTAAGGTACAAACACTTCAATTTCATAGTCATGTGGTTTAGGTTCATGAATGCACTAGTTATGTTTATGAGGCGCATGAACTACACGTTCCATGAGTTCTTAGTCCAGATTGTAGTCATGTTTATTGATGACATCCTCATGTACTCAAAGTCATAGGAAGAGAATATTGAGAACCTTAGAGTTATTCTATAGGTTCTTTGACACCATTTACCCTATAGGAAGCTACCATGTGAAAATTTTCGATATGAGAGATTCACTTCCATAGACATGTTTCCTATAAAGTTTTTTTCTTTGGAATCACCCAAGAATGTGTCATAGGTTCATAGATCCCTTGATATTATAGGATATTATCATAGGTTTTTGTTTAAATTATCTCATATTATAGACATGTTAATATCTCTAACTAGGAATGATCAATTCTTTATCTAGAAAGAACAGTGTTGGGTGGTGTTTTACTACCTAAAATGGAGGTTGATCAGTGCCTCAATGCTTTGGTTGTTTGAGGATGGGGTGATGTTTGAGATATTTTATGATTCTTTCCACCTGGGTTTGGGATGTGTCTCAATGCATCAAAGGGTAGTAATATGCTATGGGTCCAAGAAGTTACATACCTAAAAGATTAACTATGTCAAACATGATCTTTAGTTTTTAGAATTAGTGTTTTCCCTAATGTTGTAGTAAAATTAACTAATTGGAAAATGCTTTGTGGTCTTCACATACAATAAGAGTTTGAGGTATTTTTTTCACTTAGTGGGATATAAATCTTGTTTAGTATATGTGGATGTAGTTTCTTAATGATTACAACTTTGAGATCTCCTATATCCCAGGAAAGGAGAATTTAATGGCTAATTAAAGGAGTATAAATTCATAAAGAGATGTCATTTGATATCTTGAGGATGTTTGTAATGGGGTGGAAGAGGTTTTGGTGATGCATATTAATTCAAAGGAAGTTAGTGTTAGGGGTTTTCTTTATTAGATAACACTGTAACCATACTTCTTTTCATAAGAGGATGAATCTTAGTGGGGAAACTCAAAGGTGGAGGTGATTCTAGACTATGTCAACCATTGTGATGATCCTATGGGGTGGTCAATGGATTTCCTACATTAGATTTTATTTTATGTGATTTTGTATATTCCATTTTCCATGCGTGAGAGAGTTATTTATGAGTTTCATAGCTCACCCTTAGTAGTGAATCCAAGTATGGAAAATATGTGTCATGTATTTAGGAGATAACTCTAGTATCCTAAGATAAAGTGGTTGGTGGGGTTGTTCATGGAATGATATTTAGTCATTCAGTAGGTGAAAGCTTATCACCATGTCCCTACAAGATTATTACATCCCTTGGATATACCTAAGTGTAAATAAGGGTATATCTCTATAGATTTCATCATTAGGTTACCATGGTCCCAGTGATTATTTGATACCTTTTGGGTGATCATGAAATGACTAATTATTTCATCACATTTTATATAGATTCGGGACTCAAGTACCATGGATATTCTAGTGAGACGGTAAATGGACAAGGTGTTGAGGCTCTAAGGGTTACCAAGGACTATTATCTATGATTGGGATCCTCGATTCACATCGTAAGTCTAGAGAGGATCGTGGCCTAATTCTGAAACTCAGATACAACTTATTATTTCTTTACATCTCTAGATAGATGAAAAAATAGATTAGATCATCCATAAACTGGAGGACATGTTAAGATCTTGTGTCTTTGATTTTGGAAGATCTTACTTGAATCAACTACCCTTTATTGAATTTTCCTAAAAAATAGCTTTAACTAATCCATAGTTATAGATCCATTTGAGGTGCTATATGGAAGTTTAAACTGATATCTATTTTAAAGAACCAATGTTGGGGAGTTAGTAGTCCTTGGTCTTGATGTGGTGCAGAGTACAATTGAAAAGATATAGATGGTTTGAGAGTGGATAAAGATAGCATAGAATCACTGAAAGGATTATATTGACTACTAGTAAACACTCTTAGAGTTTTGGGTGGGATACCATGTGTTCTTAGGGGTTTCCCCTAATTAGGGGAATTAAGTATTTTGTTGGGGGATTAATCTCTCTCCCTAGTTTTTCATTCCTTTCATGGTGTTATAGAAAGTTTGTGATGTGGTGTATCAGTTAGTGATTTCTACCAGGTTGGACAGGATCCACAATATCTTCCACATGTCCTGGCTTAATTAGTATATTCATGATGACTCAAATTTTATTTATTGGGGAGAGTTGGATATTGAGGATGATGAAACATACGTGTAGTGTCTAGTTAAGGTTTAAGATCATCAGGAAAAGGTGCAGTGGGGTGTGTTATTCCCCTAGTTCATGTGTTGTAAAAGCATAATAAACTGAAAAGGAGTACTTGGGAGAATGTTTCGTGGATTCATGATTAGTACCATGAGTTATTTTGAATATTTTTTATTTTGTTTCATTTTTATGTAGTGATTAAATTCTTTAATTTCTACTGGTTTATAAAAAAAATTCCCATTTTTTTGTGTTTTGTTTGTGTTCATGTTTTGGCTATAACATGATTCCTCAGAGGTATCTCATGGGATGGTTGTTTAAGATTTTCCTTTTCCTTTCCTTTTTGGTTTTAGTATTGATTCTTAGGGATAATAATCATTTAAGGGGTACCTAATTTGATATTTATGATTTTATATCCAATTACATTGAGTGTTTTTGGGTGTTAAGGGTTCCCAGAGGAGTATTAGGGAGAAACTAGTAGAGTTGGGATAAGTTTTCAGTTAGAAAATGTGTTTACAATGTATAGTTATATGATATGGTTTATTGGATTCCCTTTTGGGAATCTTGAGATAATAGTTTTTGTGGATCTTTTAATTCTATAATGGCTACAAAGTAGAGGTGATCTATGACATAGAGACCTATAGAGGTCAGTTCTAGTGGTCCTATTGATTTTAGGGGAGTTTTATCATGTCCTAATATAGTGACATGGTGGGTTTGGATATATATCCAGTGTGTCATAGTCCCTCATATTATGATTTGGATGATTTAGTTTTGTGTTTTTTTATGTCTCTAGAGTTTGGGGGGTGGTAGCGGCATGGTGAATTGGTTGCATTGTAGCCTTACCCCGAGTAGATGGGATCTAACCGGGATCCATGATATAGATTCCATAGGAGCTTGGACCGAGGGGTTTTTTTAGTGTATCCTTATATGTTTTTTCATAGTATTAAGTGAAAACCTAATGTCTATAGTGTAGTAATGGATGTTTTTCTATGATATTTTAATTTATCTTTTGGTTATAAATTATATAACTCCTTTGAAAATCTTTATTTTTCTGAATTTTCACTTGACTATTGGGTGACATAAATTCATATTTCGGAGGTAATTCACTCAATTTTCATTAGATTTAGTTCCTGGACTCAAGGGATCAGTTCTTAGCACTCTAAGGTGAGTTCCCTTTCCTTAAATTCTTTTTTTCCTTCTCATTATTACTCTATAGAAGTTTTTGGTTATGGGAATGGGTGATTTTGGTGATTTTTTGGATAGATACTTATAGAAGACACTTTTATTTAGGTTTTTGGGGGTTCCTTGATGTTATTTCAATATTTTTGGTGCCTCTTCTTCTCCTTATCTCTGCACAAAAATATACAAATATTTATTTAAGGTAGGGGGTCTATTTTCACCCCTTTTTTATGTGAATATATGAAATTATCATGCTATTTTTTTCATTTGTTGTATAATTTATATTAAATTAATAATATAATTAATTGTATTAAATTGAATTGAGGTAAAGGTGGATGTTTTCACTTATGTTTATCAAGTTTCTTGTTATTATCATTTGATCTTTCCTAGAGACTTTATGTCACTAGTAGAAAAATGATTTTTAATGTCGAAAATATGACGTCGGTTTCTTATAAACTGACATAAAATATGTTTTCGGAGACTTTTTGGCATTGGTTTTTTTTTTTAAACTGACACCAAAAATAAAAATAAACTATTTTTTGTGCCGGTTTTTAAAAAAACTAATGCCAAAAATTAATTTTTTTAAAAATATATTCAATACTATTTTTTAAGCTTTGATTTCAATGGTTGTAGAGCTAAAATGGAGTTACAGATTAAAATTTATGGATGTCAGAAGTTAATCTTTTTTAAGAGAGATCTTAAACAAGCCCAACTTTCAAAACCCATAACTTTTAATCTGTAACTTCATTTTAGCTCCATGACCTATCAAATCGAATCTTAAGAAATTTTCTAAAACATTATAAAAAATATTTAATTTTTTCCCTCAGTTTTTATAAAAACCGATGCCAAAACTATTTTTCTTTTTTTGGCATTAGTTTTTTTAAAAACTGATTCAAAAAAGCATTTAGTTTTTACTTTTTCACGTCATTTTTAAAAAAAACAATCTGAAAAATATTTTTTTTACTTTTTAGTGTTGGTTTATTTGAAAATCGATTCCAATTTTTGTTTTTACTTTTTGGAATCAATTTTGTAACAAACTAACGCCAAAAAAACCAATGTAAATCCTATTTTTCGTTAGTTTTAAATAAAATCGATGCCAAATAGTATTCACAAATACGTGTGATCGGTATTTCAATTTTTTTCACAATGCGCGTTTAACTTTTTAAAGTCCTACCTACAATTTCATAAAACTATATTGAAAATATTTTTGTTTACTATATATAAATCCATCTTCTCTTTGGTTCATCATTTTCAACATTTTCAACATCTTCAATTCAATCAAGTTTTTAATGAGGCTTCATTCGAAGATTTGAACATGGTATTTATTCTAATCATTTATTTCTTTATTATTATTTTCCTTTATTTCTAAAAAACTTGATTAACTTTATTAAATGATGATTTATTCTTAAGATTGAGTTAAAAATATAAAACATCTAGATAATATTTACCAAATGAGGTGTAAAATTTATTATCAGTCACCATTTTCATTATCGCATGAGTTATACCCTAAATCTAAAATTTATGATGATAAACAAAATATCCTTTTGATGAAAACTCCTAAAACAATTAAAATATGTTTGAAATATTATGTTTTTTTATTTCATTTGGTTTATGTGATTTTCATTCATGTTTCTTATGTTTTTTTTAAATGAGTTGTATTAATCGACGCTTTGATATGTTCAAATTCGGACAGCCATAACTTTTGATCTGTAACTCCATTTTAGCTATACGATTAGTCAAATAAAAACTTGGGAAATTCTATAAAACATAAAGGAAAAATATTTAATTATCAGTGTCGATTTCTATAAAAACTGATGCCAAAAATATTTTTTTATGGTGTCAACTTTTTTAAAACCCAACGTAATTTTTTTTTACTTTTTGGCATCGATTTTTATAGAAACTGATGAAAAAATTGATACTGATTGGTATTTTGGTCTCTGTTTTTTACAAAATTGATGTAAAAAACAAATTTAGTTATTTTTGGTGTTGGTTTATAAAAACCAACGTCAAAACTCATATTTTTTACGTTGGTGGAATAAACATAAGTTAAAAACCAACATCAAAATTAAAAAAAAACTAACATTAAAAACCATTTTTCTACTGGTGTATTTTTATGTTTATCAATTATTGTTTATATGCCATATGTGATCTTACCCTAAAATTGTGAAACCTTATTGGGATTGATTTCTTAAACTCACCGTTCAAAAAAATTTAAGTGCTTATATATTTCTCACAATCCAGTTGTGTGTGAATATAGATTTTGTGTGATAATCCCCATGGCAGAGTTGATAAAAAAATTTAAGCCCTCTTTAAAGCTAAAATTGACTTTTTATGATTTGTGTGAGTTTGGAATCTATTAATATTCCCTGATTATGTTTTTTTTTTGTTATACCGGTGCTTCTTTGGATTATATGGGGTTTATACGGTGATGGTAGTGACTAGTTTGGGTGTGGAATTTGATGAAAATGGGGTTTTGAATAGTTTTTTAGGGGATAGTTTTTAGTGTTTGGTTGGTGGTGGTTTTAGTGAGATGATGTGAATTTTGTTTGGTAGTTTTTTGTAGATACCTAGTGGTTATGGAATACACTATTAATGATGAAAAGAAATTAAATGAGTATGTTCTAGGAAAATGATGTGTGGTAATTTATATATCAATTAAACATTTTTTAAGTAATGGGAATAAAATTAGGTGACGAATAGAGTGTTTTTTCATTAAATATGGAATTAAATGGATTAAAAAATTATTCATGGCTGAAAAATTGGTAAATATGGAAATTGGATGGAATTATGGATAAAGAGGAAATTGTGGGTTATGTGTGTGGTTGATTAACGTGTTGAGTTGAATTTTGTGGTGGAAGAAGTTAGTGGGAGATATTGTGAGGTGATGTGGTAGTGATGTGGGCTATACTAGTTTCATTATTTTAAACCCTTAGGATAGGTATTGTGTGTTATCTATTATTTTTATATATTCATGATACTTATATATAAACCCAACCTGAGTCTCATAACCTTACTAGTGCCCAAATTTTTTTAGTTTCTAGGTTTTTTCCCCAACATCCTACGTGGTGAGTACAGATGATTGGAACCCCTCTTCCCATCTCTCCCTTCAGTAGTAGTATGAGGTAGTTGATGGTTGTGTGTGATAGTGTTGTTACATGGTGGGGTTTATGCATGGTAGTAAGAGGGAATGAGGTTGGTTCCCTTTATATTGATGATACCCTACTATATAGATATGTGGTATATGGTTGACGATGATAGATTTAGATACCCATGATATGGGGGGCATGACTGATGATTATAGAGTTTGATATCCATGATGTGGGGGGTTTTACTAGTAATGATAGAGTTATATTCCATGATGTGGGTGGTGCTTGATTGGTAACATTGATCATTGGACAAAAATATGGGATGAGAGCATAATATGTCTAACATTTTGGTGTGAGAGTGAAAAAAAAATTAGGAAAGTAGTTGTGGAGTGCCTTTAATTACTTTATCTTTTGTAATATTTTTACTATATTGGATGTGTAATTTGGTGAGAAGACCGTAGAAAGGTTGGGATTGCTATTTAATCAATTTTGTTTCATGTTAGTTATGTTGTTTGATTATTGGTACATTAATATTCTCTTTTCTCATTTGTACAAGAGACCTTGGGTGTGAACCTACTGAGTATACATTTTATACTCACCCTATGTATATATAAACTATTTTTTTGGATTCTAGTAGGGTTTTAGAGATCAATTTGGACATAAATTTATTGAAAGTTGGTGCTTATACCTCAAGATTTCCATTGATACTATTTTTTATTAGTGTTTTATTTTTATCGCATGACATGAATTCTAAGATGTTTGTTATTTTATATTTATGATATGTTGTTGATCAATGTATTTTATCTTATATATGGTACTCAACTTATATTGTAAGGTTAATGCCTCCCATTATATGTTTTATACACTTAGTGATAGTCGCTAACCCATTACCTATTGGAGGAAGTATTTGGGAGTCACTCCTCATCACTTTTTACCCAAGATTAGTACTAATAAATTTGGATTCATGACACTAATGATGGAACAGATGGAGAAAATAGTGAAAAGGAGGAGGAAGATGAAGAAGTTGGGGGGAAATTTTCTAGAAATACAATGTTTGTACACCAAACTCAATTCAAGATAAATCATCCACTACAGTTCTCATCTTAATCAAAATTTGTGTCATATTTTCCAAAATTCAACTAGAATATTATTACACATAAAAAATTATTATAGTTATAGATTTTATATTTGGTTTAATGGATAAAACAATATATGTTGGAAGATATTTTCCAATAAATGATTCCCTGAAAATTACACTGAAATAATTTCATATTGATCAACACTATAGATATTTATTTTAGAAGAAAAATTAATAAATACATCATATATTAGGACAAATAAGGTGATTATTGTATATTTAACTTGAGGTAAATTTGTAACATTACACTGGGAGGGTATAGGATTACTAAGATTAAAGCATCTCATACTTGCATACAGTTTAACCTAACATAAGATCATAAATCATTGGATATTAAATTTGTGTCATATATTATTTTTTGGGATGATCAAGACCTACCAAGATGTGCTTGTAATCATTTTTCAGGAGAGAATACAATATAAAAAATTTCTATAATATTTTGTATGTAAAGGCATGGAGTTAGAAATAGAAGGAAATTGTTCTAGTGTACAGTTAATAGGATGACACTTATCAGGTTTTGTCATAATTTCTATAAATACTAAGTCAAAGAAACCAAATTTTCTTCCACCTTGAAATGAATGAACATATGTCTCAATATAAATAATTTAGTCCTTATAATATTAAATTTCAACGGTTTTTATAGGCATTTATTTCATGTATTTATGAAAATAATTTGATCAAATTGATTGAAAATTTCTATATAAAAAGTGTAGTGGCATACTGCTAATTTTATCACCCCAATATGGTATCCATGAACCTCTTTTTATTTCATTTTCCATAGCGGAGAAGAAAATTTATTAATCATGGAGTTAGCTTTTGAAATTTATAAACAATCATTTCACCCAAATTCAAGGTGAATGTTTGATACTTGATCATCCCTGGGTGATAAAGAAGGAAATTAATGCAGATCATGTTACATTAAGATCCCCAAATGCACATCATTAATATTGTATTAGATACATTTATAGTAATGTAAAAAATCTTTTTCATGATGAAGGTATGAATAATTTCACCACAAATCTTGGTATGTAATATGTTTCTTATTTTTTATTCTATGAACATAATGATAATATTAATTTATATATAATATGGTCACTTTGGTCTATAATATGAGCTAGATTAGTGAAGGTTTAAGTAGTTATTAGAATGAATTCGTAGGGATAATCAGGGTGTTTATAACTACATTAGTGGATTTCAAAAGATAAATGGACAATTAATACAATGGTGGAAGAGGTGAAAACACATGACCACAAATATTGTGAAGTATTTTGATAGATTCTTCAGGATTATGTGCAAGCTACCTATAACTGGCCTACTTCAAGAGACATATTATCTTTTTTTGAAGTACTTCATAGAAAGAAGAAGACATACTAATAATAAGATTCATTAAGGTTCATGTTATGGATGACACTATCAGCAAGTCATTGACATAAACATTGAATAAGCTTCGGTTTTTTAGTATGATTATTCAACTGAGAAGAAATTTTATTTGATGTGAAAGAGTGTTGTGAAATTACACAAGTAGAAATGGTCAATTTTTTGAGTTATTACTGAACCAAAGGCATTTTGAATATGTAGATGTTTAGGAATTTTGGTTTCCATTCATGAATTTAATTATGGCATGTGCCTCTGTTAACATCTCATGGGAACCATATGTTGATCCATTGTACTAGATCAACACCACTTATAATAGTTATAGTTCATTTTGGACACCTATTGGGGAGTTTTGACATTTACCGATATCCAATTAACAACCTTTGTTGATACTTGACATCATTTGGTTGTGAAAACAAGGCAGACTGAAGTTCAATAGGATTCAAAATGAGATAGACTGGCCTCAAGAATAATTCCAATGTATGATATGTAGCATATGAAATAGGGAAGGTCATAATAGTAATATATTCCCTATAATTACTAGAATGAGTTCTTATTCTAATCAATGATGATGTATTTCATGAAAAAAATTTAAGGTCTTGAGTATTTAAAACATTTATTAGGGTCAGACCTCAGGTCAAAATTTTAGGTGTTTTTGTAAAAGTTTTAGGTTTTGAAAAAATTAAATAAATCTTGGGATGTATATATATATATATATTATTTATTATGATAGAGGGAAAAAATAATACATATGAATTTAAAAATAAACCTTATAAAAATATAAAAATTAGAATATATTACATATGAATTTGAAAATCAACCTTCTGTGTAAAAATCATTCTATTATTCATAAGCATGACTTGAATATGCATAAGCATCATTGTGAATTATGTAATGTTCATTATATATTTGATGAATAATTTTTAAAATACGAGCATAGATGGTTTTTAGAATTAAATATTATGAAGATAAATTAAACCAGATAATGAAATATTTGTTCCTCAGGGATTGTAAACTTCACAAAGACTTAAAAGTGTTCGTGATTGACACATGAGATATTGAGATAAATTTTCCCTCTTATTTGAGAAGAAGATTAATGTAAAATGATGAAACTAGTTTTTCAAGAATAATGAATATGTAATTATTTCGACGCTTGAGTTTTTATTCACTAATTCTTATATAGAAATTTATTTTTTATTCTATCTATGATCTTAAAAATTAATCTCTTCACTATGGTAAATATAGATCATACCATGTGAAATGTTGTATAAGGGTGTCACAAGATACAATTCAACCTAGAGAATGAGAATCTTCATAAAATGTTTCAGGTGTATTTTTATAATGATGCTAAGTTGATATGAAGTTTCAATAATCACATAAAAATCATCATGTAAGGATTGAAAATGAATTTTCATGTAGCTTATTTATCAAACTTATATATATTCAATTATTTAATTGTGATAATCAGTGACATACCGTGAGCTGGTTAAAGAAGATAGATATACTGGATAGAAGTTTATCCATGATTTGAGTTGAAGTTTTTTTCTTGAATATTTTGTTTTATTAATTTATGAAAGATCATAGGTATTTTGGGAAAAATATATAGAGTAATGGGTGATAGCCCCACTTGCTAAGTAGGTAAAGAAAATTAATTTATTCTTTGATCCTTAGTATTTATTTTATAATTAACATAATTTTTATATCCTATATTCTACTAACCATAACATTTTATTTTCATTTTACACTTATTTAATGGTTCTTTTATTTTTATGCATAGATATATAGGATACTACTCTACTCATTGAGTAGTATAGAATTGTTTCACATGAAGTGTTAGTAGGCCATGAGTTTTGGTGGGTCTGCGTGAGTAGGGAACACCACTATCATCACATTTCATGTCCACCTACTATTATACCATACCTATAACATGCTAGTTTTTATGGTGTTACTATATCAGATTTTACATATATTGATCATCTCCTAATTGTGGATCTAACCAAGATATAGAGTCCTGAGACTCACAGTTTCCACTTTCCCAAGGGATAGATGACCATCACCCAAGAGGATGTGGTATATATCTTGGTATTCTTATCCAAGTTCTTACAATTATAGGACTCACCCATAAAGACTGTCATGATCTTGTACATCGATTTTTAGGCCTAGAAATTAAGGGAGATAATAATTCTATAGGTGGAAGTTGTCTATATATGAGATGGATTGGTATGAACTTCACACATTTACCTAATGAAACTGATGATAAAATTCTCATGTGTCACATGTATGCATATATCTTATGGCTCATTGGGGGGATAGAGTGTGTTGATCACTCAAGTATAAATATCCACATGATGTATTTGGGGATACTTGAGAATTTTGATAAGGATGAGAGATATATATGGGAATATGATTTCTTGGCATGCTCATATAGAGTGTTATGAAATATATGTAGATAAAATCACATTGATATTGGGGGATTTGTCATTCTCATTTAGATGTGGTCATGGGAGTGCATCCCCGATATGGACCCTATTATTGCTGGTCTAAAGCTTCCCTTTGATGTGTTTCATGACACTCAATTTGGATGCTAGTATGATCACTCATCTTTACTATTTTCTAATGCTAATATAAGATATATAACATAATTGCTTATTATTTATCACTTTCTATATTGTATGCTACAATTGAAGCTAGGAACACCATTTCTTCAGGACACTGAGACAAAATTTAGCTACATAACATCTCATGTTGGATAGTATAATACCTACTAATGTAAGTATATACATTATTATTTTAACTAAAAACTTTCAAAATATTATAGTTTTTTGGAAATTAAAAGAAAATATTTTAAAAAATGTCACCTATAATTTTAGATTTCATAGCAGCCATATTGGGTCACTTTGACCATATTCCTACATACTTAACTACTATGATTGACTGTTTTAGGGATATAGTGCCTCATACACCTTCATATAGTTGACTAGAACAATCCTGATAGAGTTATATGTCGGTTTATATGTGTTCAGTGTATTGGAACCTAGGAAACCACTAATGTGTTATTACCTGAAGTTGACTGGGAGGCAGGATATCAACTGGAGATGGATGCATGCATAGTATATCAAAATTTGGGACCTATATGAATCATTTTTTAATGAGGGCATGCTTACGATGTGACTTCATCTATCACAGCATATTGAGTGTGCACTATGGTATAGACTATAATCTATATTGTATCTTATGCCACATGGTAAATAGATCTAGGATATAGTAAGTCAATAAAATCACATTAGTTTATTTCTTGTACTTTTTTAAATTCATTATTGATTTTCTTTACATAATACTTGAATACATCATATTATTCATATGTTTTATCTTGAGGAGGGTCTGATATTTAGTTATAAAGCATATCATGCTGCAGTACGAGACATGTTACCACATTTTTGTGTTCTACATGATATTATATTCGATCATCCACCTAAGGGAGAGGAGATTCCTTCTCAATAACCTCCTCCAGTAGCTTTTGATGTTGATGATATGTGAAAAAAAAACATAGACCACATCAGGCTGCATGTGAGGCTTCACCTATTTCATGGGAAGAGGAAGTGTGTCCCATAGACGACCATCGTCTATTTTTTTATGATTACAAGAAACCATGAGATCCAATTATGTTATCAATATATCCATAGTTTTTTTCTCAATATAGTGAATACGAGCTCATATCAGACGTCATTTCCCATTTCTTCATCTTTTATGACTGAGCCTTCACTAACTTAGTGGATTTATTATGTTATGTTAGGTCCTTCCACTTACGTAGTGGGAGAAGGATTTGATGCAGATATTGAAATCTTGATGGAACCTCCTCTCGACTAGTCACAGATATGTAAGCAACACAAAGGTGGGGATGATATGCATGAGGAAGATCACCCTCCATATCAGCATACTCCACCACTGTGAGAGGTCAACAATTTTGATACAAGCATCTCAATCACACTTTGGACTATGGGATATGATCTAATCAAAGACATAGGTGAAAATTAATCATACTCATTTATTTTATATGCTTTTTATGACTTAAATTATTTGAGATTACATTGAGTGATCTATATTAATAATACTTTTACTCATGCATCTTTTCTTGCTAAAGAAATTTGTTGAAGCCCTCAAGACAACACATAAATAAATATATTTATAACCTCAACCCATTTGTTTTTTAAATTTATTTGAAAAAACTCTTAAAAACTATATATAGTTTAGGTTAAATAATTTATAAGTTATAGTTATTAATTAATAACAACTAAGAATGATTAGTAATTAATTAGTTATAAGTAATTGTAATAAGTCAGTCATTAATAATTAGTTATTATTTAAAAATTAATTAATAAGTAGTAATAATTAGTCAATAAATATCAAAAATTAATAATAATTAGTAATTAAAAAACAATTATTCATTATTGATAAAGTTAATGAAAATATTTATTAAGTATTTTGAATAATTATTAATGAATTTTAATTATTTAATAATATTTATTAGCAAATATAAATTATTTAATTTATAATTAACAAAAAAAATTATTAATAATTAGTAAGTAATAATTATTTATTACAATTATAAATAATTAGAAATTATTTAGTTATAATTAATGGTAATTATTGATTAGTTAATAATTATCAGTAATTAATTAACAATAATTTATGATTAGTAATTAATAAATTACCTACCAATAATTGTTCATTATTATTAATAATTATTAATAATTAGTAACTAAATACTAAATTAAAATATATATTTTTAAATTATTTACAAATAACTATTAATGTTAAAAATTAAAAATTAGTAATATATATTTACAAATTAATATTTAATACTATTAATATATATTAATATTTTAAAATTATTATTTATTACTATAAATACATAAAACTATTATTAACATTACTTATTTATAGATTATTACTAATAATTCTTCAAAAATATTTAAATTTCATGGTGTGTGTGTCACTACTATAGAAGTGGCTTTTAAAAGTGCTATAAAAATCCTTTAGCAATGTTAAAAATGTGTTGTTGATTTAAGCGTCATTAAAAGTGGGCTACTTTTATCGGTGCTAGAAAATTACTCATAAAGGGTTCCCTTTATCAGTACCTCTTTTAGTGATGATAATGGGAACCTTTTATGAAAACTTTTGTTATCACTGATAAAGGTTGTACTGTTACAGTGTGCTGTTAAAATTAAAGCAAACTACTATATAAAATACCCTTATATATGGAAAATTCATAATTTAATTGAAATAAGAATCACATCACAAATATAGGACAAAAAACTATATTATAGACATTTCAAACAATGTTTGTATAATTACATTATCAATTAATATCACAAACATTCAAAAACATTAATGGTTTCATTGTCTTTGGCACCCAACCCTCTTAAAAAAGCTCGATCAAGGTATAATTTGTTGGATAAACCACCCCAACTTAATCAAAAGAATATACCTATATAAGAAAAGAATTATTATATTAATAATACTATAAATAATTAAATTAAACATAAATATGAATCAATACATTAATAAAATGTAAATTTTAAATAAAAGGACATGGTTATAGTCATACCAATCACACCGTGCATCAGATTGAAGTATGGATGATTCCTACATATTAGAAATGACATAAGGATCATTTTCCCAAAGTATCAAGACAATCTTAATGTGTTCTCTCAGTTTTGAGTATGTCATGTGTCTTTTTTACTAAAATTTCAATTTAAACTAAAAACATTCACTTTGAGTCATATCAGTCACATTGTGTGTCTGTTTGATGTGAGACTAATCCATGCACATCAAAAATGACTTATAAATAATTATCCTGAATTATTAAGACAATATGAGCTTTTTTACTCAGTTTTCAGTGATTGAAACAAACTAAATTGTCAATTTTAAACTATTAACATACACTTTGAGTCATACTGGGCACACCACATATCAAATTGAGTTTCGGTTAATTTCTAAATTTCACAAATTACTTATGGATAATTTTCCCAAAGTAATAAAAAATACGAATATGTTTTCTCAGTTTTGAGTATGTGATGTGTGATTGGAACAAAAATTTCAATTTTAAATAAAAATACACACATTGGGTCATACCAGTCATATTGTACATCGAATTGAGGTGTGGTTTATTCATACACATCACAAATGACTTATGAATAACTTTTCTAAAGTATCAAAACAATCTGAATGTGTTTTATTATTTTTGATTATATCATGTGTCTTTTTTAAAAAAATGTCAATTTAAACTAAAAACATGCACTTTGAGTCATGCTGAGAAAAATGTGTATTAGATTGATACTCAGATGATTGCTAAACATTACAAATGAATTATGGATCTTTTTCCTAAAGTATAAAAACAATCTAAATGTGTTTTATCAATTTTGAGTATATCACATGTGGTTTGTCATGATACTGATTCCTATACATTAAAAATTACTTATAAATCATTTTACTAAAGTATCAATACAATCCAAGTGCATTTTATTGTTTTTTAGTGATTGATACATGTTTTGAACTAAATTTTCAATTTTAAACTGATAATAGAAACTTTGAGTCATATTTGGAACGTGGTGTATTAGATTGATGTATGTTTGATTGCTATATGTCACAAATGACTTATGGATAATTGACCTAAATATCAAAATAATTGGAATGTGTTTTCTTGGTTTTGAGTATCTGACATGTGATTTGAAATAAAATGTCAATTTAAAATAAAAAGACACACATGGAGTCATACCGGTTACACCGTGTGTGAGACTGAGGTGAGTCTGATTCCTACACATAAAAAATGACATATGGGTCATTTTCTTAACGCATCAAAACAATATGAATGTGTTTTATTAGTTTTGAGTGTGTCATGTGTCTTATTTACTAAAATGTCAATTTAAACTGAAAAAAAAAACACTTCGAGTTATATCAGTCACATCATGTGTTAGTTTAACATGAGATTGATTCCTATACATCATAAATGAATTATGAACTATTTTCATTAAGTATCAAGACAATCCAATCATGGTTTCTTAGTTTTCAGTGAGTGACACATGTTTTGAACTATATTTTCAATTTTAAACTGATTACAGACACTTTGAGTCATATTAGGCACACTTTGTATCAGATTGAGGTGTGGCTGATTACTACACATGATAAATGACTTATGGATCATTTTACAAAAGTATCAAAACAATCTAAACGTGTTTTCTTGGTTTTTAGAATATGATGTGTGTTTTAAACTAAAATGAAAATTTTAAAAAGGAAACAGTTGGAGTCATGTCAGTCACACCATGCATCTGATTGATATGTGAATGATGCCTACACGTCAAAAATTACATAAGAATTGTTTTCCTAAAGTATCAAGACAATATGAATGTGTTTACTCAATTTTGAGTATGTCACATTTCATTTTAACTAAAATGTAAATTTAAATTGAATACGTGAACTTTGAGTCATACGGGTTACATCATGTGTTAGTTTTAGATGAGACTAATTTCTATAAATGAAAAAAATGACTTATTAATCATTTTCCTAAAGTATCAATATAATCTAATCATGTTTTATCAGTTTTCAGTGAGTGGAATGAATTTTGAACTAAATTGTCAATTTTAAACAGATAACAGACACTTTGAGTCATATCAGACACACCATGTATCAGATTTAGGTGTGGTTGATTACTACAAATCAAAAATTACTTATGGATCATTATCCTAAAGTATCAAGAAATCCAATTTTTTTACTTGGTTTTGAGTATATGACATAGGTTTTTAAATAAAATGTCAATTTTAAATAAAAATATACACATGGAGTAATACTGATCACACAATGCATCAAATTTTGGTTTTTCTAATTCCAACATTTCACAAATAACTTATGGATCACTGTACTAAAGTTTTAAAAAATCTGACACTACGGGAAAAATGAGCAATTGCGACGGGTTATTTGCGACGGGATTTATTCCCGTCGCAAATAGTCATGTTAAAAACTTATTTGCGACGGGGGTATTTCCCCGTCGCAAATAAGGAGGCTTTTGCGACGGGATTGCTTTCCCCGTCGCAAATAGTTTTCCCGCGATGCGCGCCAAATCGCGGGAAACTTATTTGCGACGGGGAAATATTCCCGTCGCAAATAACCGGCGGCGGTAAAAGGTATTTGCGACGGGAATATTCCCCCGTCGCAAATACTATGTCGGCAGGGATTATTTGCGACGGGTCTCGTCGCAAATAACTATTTACCGGTTGACCGTAATAAATGTTGGCTAAGGTATTTGCGACGGGTCCCGTCGTAAATAATACTATTTGCGACGGGAATCCCGTCGCAAATGGGCCCGTCGCAACTAATCTAACCTATAAATACCCCCATCCGTTTTTTTCATTTTATTCTCATTCCTTATCTTCTCTCTCTCTCAGAATTATATTTCTAGAGTTGAGTTTTTCTCCAGTTTAAGTTTTTTCTCCGGAGTTGATATTAAAGTTTTGAAGAACGATCAGAACAGATCAATTTTCAAGGTATTTATCTTCATTTTAATTTTTTATTTATTTTTAATTTCTTATTAGTTTCTATTATTATTAATTAGTTGTAATTTAATTATGTTTACATTGTTTTATTACTTAATAAATTTAAATTATAAGTATTGTTTATATGGTAATTAGGAATAATTAGTAATAATTTTTAGTAATTAAGAATAAATATTAATAACTAGTAATAAATACCAATAATTAAGAATAAGAACATTATTACATTATTAGTTTATTTTATTATTAATATTAAAATAATATAATTTTTTATATATATACAGTTCTTTTTTCATCTGTGTGTTTGCTGTCTTCACATGTATTATTTGTATGTGGAGATAGAAAACGCACAGATGAAAAAAGAACTGTATATAAATTAGAAAATTCTATTATTTTAATATTAATAATAAAATATATTAATAATGTTATTATTTGTAATTATTGGTAATTATTTCTAATTATTGATAATTATTCATTTAATTACTAATAATTATCAATAATTAAGAATAATTAGTAATAATTACCAATAATTAACAATAATTAGTATTAATTACCTATAATTAGTATTAATTACCAATAATTAGTATTAATTACCAATAATTAGTATTAATTACCAATAATTCGTAATAATTAGGAATAATTAACAATAATTAGTAATAATTAGGAATAATTAACAATAATTAGGAATAATTAACAATAATTAGTAATAATTAGGAATAATTAGGAATAATTAGTATTAATTAGGAATAATTAGTAATAATTACCAATAATTAGTATTAATTAGGAATAATTAGTATTAATTACAAATAATTAGTATTAATTAGGAATAATTAGTATTAATTACAAATAATTAGTATTAATTAGAAATAATTAGTATTAATTACCAATAATTAGTATTAATTACCAATAATTAGTATTAATTACCAATAATTAGTATTAATTACCAATAATTAGTATTAATTACCAATAATTAGTATTAATTAGGAATAATTAACAATAATTAGTAATAATTAGGAATAATTAACAATAATTAGTAATAATTAGGAATAATTAGTAATAATTACCAATAATTAGTATTAATTAGGAATAATTGGTATTAATTAGGAATAATTAGTATTAATTACCAATAATTAGTATTAATTACCAATAATTAGGAATAATTAACAATAATTAGTAATAATTAGGAATAATTAACAATAATTAGTAATAATTAGGAATAATTAACAATAATTAGTAATAATTAGGAATAATTAACAATAATTAGGAATAATTAGGAATAATTAGTATTAATTAGGAATAATTAGTAATAATTACCAATAATTAGTATTAATTAGGAATAATTAGTATTAATTACCAATAATTAGTATTAATTACCAATAATTAGTATTAATTACCAATAATTAGTATTAATTACCAATAATTAGTAATAATTAGGAATAATTAACAATAATTAGTAATAATTAGGAATAATTAACAATAATTAGTAATAATTAGGAATAATTAACAATAATTAGGAATAATTAGTATTAATTAGGAATAATTAGTATTAATTACGAATAATTAGTAATAATTACCAATAATTAGTAATAATTACCAATAATTAGTATTAATTACCAATAATTAGTATTAATTACCAATAATTAGTATTAATTACCAATAATTAGCAATAATTACCAATAATTAGTATTAATTACCAATAATTAGCAATAATTACGAATAATTAGAAATAATTACCAATAATTAGCAATAATTACGAATAATTAGAAATAATTAGCAATAATTAGAAATAATTAGCAATAATTAGAAATAATTAGCAATAATTAGAAATAATTAGCAATAATTAGAAATAATTAGCAATAATTAGCAATAATTAGCAATAATTAGTAATAATTAGTAATAATTAGGAATAATTAGGAATAAGTAGGATTAATTAGGATTAATTAGGAATAATTAGGATTAATTAGGAATAATTAGTAATAATTACCAATAATTAGTAATAATTACCAATAATTAGTAATAATTAGTAATAATGACCAATAATTGCCAATAATTACCAATAATTGCAAATAATTAGGAATAATTAGTAATAATTAGGATTACTCAGGAATACTCAGGAATACTCACGAATGAGTTGCTGGCAGATGACCCTCAGCCTGCAGGCGCTCCAGGGAGTACGCGGAGGGGGCGCGGTCTTGCACGATTGATGATTCCTGACCCCGTCCCCGAGCGACGTCCACGTCTTGGGTTTGATCCGCGCACCCGGAGGTGTGATAACCTGTGTAATAACCTGTGAATTTGACTAAGATTTCATTAATCTATTCACATAATAAATGTTTATTATTTTTTCAGTTTTTCGCATATAGCAGTCGGACAGGGCAGCGCTATTTTGCGCAACTATTTCTCTCAGCCGTGGACCACATGGGAGCAGATTCCCATTGATGTGCAGCAGGCCATGTTCGGCCATTGGTTGGTACGTACGTAAATAAATAATTTTTATTTTGAAAATTATTTCATTTCTAACTTGATATTTTGATTTATTTGTAGGGTTTATGGTATCCGATCGAGGATACCATGCGTGACGCCATCCACGAGGCATGGGAGGTGGCCATGCGTGATCGCCTTCGTCAGTTTTTGCACAATTTAAGAAAAGCTGCGATGAAGAAAGCAGGAGTGTCAGATTTTGAGGAGTCATGTAGAGCACACCGACCAGAGTACATTTCATCCCATGTATGGGATGGATTATGTGCGCACTGGTTGAGTGGTTCCTTTCAGAGGAGATCATCGGTGGGGAGGCAGAATCGGGGGAGGCAGGAGGTGACTCATCGAGCTGGGAGTCGTTCTTTCAGTACTCATAGACAGCATCTGGTACGTACATTATTTATAAATATTTTATATAACTATAAATATTAACAGTTTATTTTTTATTCTTATAGGCTGTCGAGCACCCCGATATTACAGAGTACGACGTATATCGGAGGATGTATAGTGATCCTGCTACTGGGGAGCTCAGAGGTGATCGTCAGCATCACATCGTGGTCAGTATTATTTGTTTTCAAGTTTAAAAATTAACTGCATATAATATATTCACAATTTTAATTTTAAATTGCAACTATAGGAGTCATATGAGGCCGCAGCGGCACAGGCCCGGCCTGAGAGTCAGGCCGAGTCATCAGATCAGACCACTGCCCGTCAGTTTGATGAGGCGGCATGGATGCAGGCCACCCAGTATGCCTTCGAGAAGGGCCGGGTAGTTGGTATCGGCTCTCGACTGACTCCCGGAGATTATTATGGCAGTGCTGCGATGTCGGCGTCCAGCTCGAGGGGAGCTCGTGCATCTTCTTCTACACAGTATGAGGAGCAGTTGCGATCTCAGACTGCACAGATAGAGAGTCTCCGACAGGAGCAGGAGCAGATACGTCAGCAGCATGAGGAGGAGCGTCGACGCCAGCAGCAGCTGTACGAGGAGCAGACGAGTCGGTGGCAGCAGCAGCATCAGGAGCAGATGGAGTACATGCGCCGACTCACTCATGCTTTAGGGATGGAGTTTCCTCCACCACCATCTGCAGATCCCCCCCTCCCCCCCCCCCCCCCTCCTACAGATTAGAGTTTGTATTTCTGTTATAAAATTTGTGAAATCAAAATATTTTTTTTTTCTATTCGTAGTTTCTGTCTCATTATAAAATATTAATAATATTATATTTTTAAATAACAATATTAATATGAATAATAATAATATTTATATTTTATAATATTAAATTTTATATATATATTAAAATTTTATATATATATTAAAATTTTATAATATTATAATTTAATTATTTTTTTGTAATACTTGAATTATTTTAATATTTGAATGTAAAATAATTCTATTATTTTTATATTAATTAAAATAACTTATTAATATTTTTTTATTTATGAATTATAATTATAATATTATTATATTAATTAAATTATTTATTAATATTCTATTATTTTTATTTTTGAATTATAATTCTACTATTATTATAGTAATTAAAATAATTTATTATTTTCATTTGTAAATTATAATTCTATTATTATATTAATTAAAATAATTTATTAATAATTTATTTTTTTTATTTTTTTTATAGTATTTGCGACGGGATACTATGCCCGTCGCAAATACTAGTAGTATTAATAATTTTTTATTTTTTTTTTAAAAGAGTAATTGCGACGGGACCCGTCGCAATTACTATGAATAGTATTTGCGACGGGTCCCGGTTCCCGTCGCAAATACTAGTATTATTAATTTTTTTATTTTTAAAAAAAAACGTTATTGCGACGGTCCCGTCGCAAAAACAATTTGCGACGGGTACCGTCGCAAAAGGTATTTGCGACGGGCCCGTCGCAATAACTGTTTAAAAAGTTTTTCACAAAAAATACGGAATACTATTTGCGACGGGGAGAATGCCCGTCGCAAAAAAAGGCTTTAGCGACGGTCCCGTCGCAAATAAGTTTAGTTGCGACGGCGTTTTCCGCAACGGGCTATTTGCGACGGGACCCCGTCGCAAATGGCTATTTGCGACGGGATCCCGTCGCAAATAGCCCGTCGCAAATACCTGTTTTTCCAGTAGTGTGAATGTGTTTTCTCATCTTTGAGTAAATCATGTTTCCTTTTTACTAAAATGATAATTTTAAATAAAAATTCACACTTGGAGTACCAAATAAAAATGATAAGGAAATTAACTTAAAAATAGTAGATAAAATGATGACAAAACTAACTAAATAAGTTATAGTAATTCACAGTTTCATGGTGTATATAAACATTCTGGACCCATTTCACTATTTCCATTATCTTAGTTGAATCCTCAAAGTCTAATATCTCATGGGCATGAGTAGCTTCGAACATGTTACAAGATCTATCATACTGGGAACACCATGTATTGAATTGAGATGTGGTTGATTCTTACATGTCACAAATGACTTATGAATTTTTTTCCTAAAGTTTCAAAAAAATCTGATTTTGTTTGCTCAATTTTTATTTTTTAACATGTTTTTTGAACTAAAATGTAAATTTTAAACTAAAAACACAATATTTGAGTCATACTAGGCATACCTTGTATCAGATTGAGGTGTGGTTGATTTCTACACATCACACTATGTCTTTTTATTTTACAATGCATTCACCATTCAGGGTTATCTAAAAATATTGTTGTTTGATAACCTAGATTATTGAGTTCATTATAGAATAAAAAGAAAATTGCATTATCATGAGTACATTTTCATTATTTAGTGCATGATCATTGTACATGGGTGCATCATCCCTGTTGAAGAATTAATTTCTTCACGAACTCAATGAAAATTAAAAAACTAATTATCAGATAAAATGATAAAGAATTTCACCAAACAAAAGTATATAAAATGACGAGGAAATTCACCAAATAAGTATTAGAAATCCACATCTTTAGGATTTATATATAAAATATGACACCATGTATTCTTCCCATTAAATTTTAAACAAATCTATTTCCTCTTGTGAATACAAGGACTGTTCATATTTTTGGTATTACTAGAAAAATATAAATAAATAAAGGATTATTAAATATTTTAAATGAAATTTTAATTATCATCAGAAATACCTCTTTGTGGATTCTAGTTTGTTGATGGAATATAATATCTTTCATAAATTTATAAATATAATAACCACAATTTTTTCCATTAGTTTGTTCTCTATACTAAAAAACATTGAGGAAAATAATTAATTTGTTTTGATATATGTTTTGATAGTGTAATGTTTTTATATATACCCTAATACTTATACATTAGTAGAATTCAATGGTCTTTTTGTGATCATGGACTATCCTAATTCCATGATTTTGATGATATTTAAACACCACCATATCATAATATAATTTTCATTAAAACATAATATAAAATGTTTAACTTGAAGTTTATTTGTAAAATTGTGTATATTTTGTATTAAAAATTGATAAAATTCATCATGTGAGGTCGTTTTGTTGGGTATCTTTGTATTGAATCTCGAAAATAAATCTTTAGAGTGTCCAAATTGACTTTAATGAGTAACTGATGCTACCTAAAAAATAAAAGGGAATAAATAATGAAATTAATGAAAATATATTTTATGTGATTAAATTGTAGAGTTTTACCCATGCATCATGGGTATAAAGAAGATTTTTTCATTTTTAAGTTTTCTTTCAAACATTGTGGGATGTTTTTCCACTATTACTTCACATTTCTTTAGTTCTAATGATAAAAGTTGTGTAGAAGTGATGTGGGTAATAATGAGTCTAAATTTATATTCATATGATTTTCCCTTCAAATAGTACTAATATATATGTCTTCAAAAATTATGAATAATATTTATTCATAATTAACATAGTAGATCAGTTATTGGATAAAAAAATCATGAAAACACACATCATGTATGCATTTTCAACTAAGACTCATATCCATTGATTCTTGAGAATTTAATTTACATTCTCAAGACTAATATAGTCTGTAATAGACTCTTTGTGCATCTATTCTTAAAAATAAATTGTGGTTGTATCACCCCTTGCTAAGTTTTATCCACAAAAACCTTCAATGTTAGTAAATGAGGAAGTTTAACATGAAAGTTAAATGTAATTTGTGAATGTATTTTGTATTTTTTAGTTAATCCTTTAGATCATTTTGATTTGACCTTCCATTTCACCCCCTTTCCTTTTTCCTTCTGTAATAACATTCATTAGTTCATGACTTTTTTCTTTATTTGTTAAAGTTTTTTCATAAAAAATAAAATGGAAATGAATACCTCCTTATCGACATGTATTTTTACAAGATCTAACAGTCATTCTATGAAATCTCTAATAACTTTCTCAGTCATACGAATATCTTATTTGTCAAGTGGAATAGGTAGCTCGATAATCAGCTCATGAGTGATGGGTTGTTGTTGATAAATATAAATCATAATCATTTTCACCCTTTAGAATATCAGTACAAGAAATTTATCAATGTCTGTCTGGTTCATATTTTACAGAAACAATTATGACAATATTGATTACCTATTTTAATACATCCCTTTGAGTTAAATGGATCGCCTCAAAGCTATTGGGGGTGGGGGTATCTTCTTGTAGTGGTTTTTATGGTGTTGTTTCTTCTCTTTTATTCCTTCCCATGACATTTTATAACAACTCAGACTACCAATTAAGTTTTTCTTCTAGAGAATCTAATCATGCATTCATATATTCAATTTTATTATTTTTGTCCCCTACTCATTTGTTATCTCAAAATATTTTTGAGGTGACACCCTGAAACCCTCACCTCTAGCATGGACATACTGTTCTAGCTGCTTTAAGTCTATAGATAATTTCTATTCATTAGGTACAGATGATGATGATTCTTGTATCTAATTAAGAAAAAAATATAGGAAAATAAGTAATCATTGTTATGTAATACTGATTCAAAGAAAAAAAAAATATTTCATACTTACACATTCTTCCCACACTTTTTATGTGTTTTCATCTATTAGTATCCCATATTTATTTACACATACCTCTTCCATAGCACATTACATGTTATAGAAGTGGATTTGGACTTCAATTCATCAATCCACATATAAACAAAAGAAAATAATTAGGTTTTTGTTTTAGGTTACATAAAATTATTACTATATATTTAAAATACATACCATTTTTTTAAGTGAATTGTACCCCATCCTTGCTTTACACTAAGGATACGTTGGTTTTTTTGTACTATACTTATTTTCATCACTCAGTTATTATTTCATAATTTAAAAATTATTAATCAAAGTGATTAATACACGTATTTTCAATAAATGTATTACCGATCATAATGTACCTAAAAATATTTATCCTCACAATAACTAATAAATTCATCCCAAAGTTGTTTTATTAGGAGTTCATACATATGTGGTGGGTGTGGGTTTATTTTCCATTCATCATTTTTGAGATGATACTTCATAAGAATTGTCTGAAAGTGTCTATGAGACTTTCTAGTGAAAATTAATAAAAATTCCATTTATGATTCAAATACTATAAATTCACTATGAAAGGTATAAGAAAGAGTAAATAAATGTTTCATTATTTTTTTTTATGAAAATAAAGAAATTATATCATAGTGTTACTTTAATTTCTTCCCAAAATAGTGCCTTAAGCATAAGAAAAAATTTATTCCATGAATCTATATCAATTGGAATGTGTATTTGTGTGGTGAGACCAATGTAACTACTAAACATGGCCTTTTGGGGTTAACATTCAATCGTGTGCATTCCAAAAAATCTTAAATTTTATGCCTTTGTGTTGGTCAGAGTGGATACTCAAGAGGGGGATGAATTGAGTTCCAATTAAAATTTATGTTAAAAAGTTTTTTAATAAAATCTCCCCAAATTAAATAAAAATTAAACTATAGTGAATTTATAAATCTTGAAAGGTTTCAATTAGTTTCTCAAAGATTTATTATTTCTCAGTTAACTTAATCTGAATATTAAGTTAGCTTTTGAAACTAACTTACTGGCTAACAAAAATTATAAACACTTTCTAGTTTAACTATCAGAGTTACTTTAAAATAGATTTGAATTTCAAATTAATTAGCAGCATAATATAAGATATAGTTTAAAATTAAATAGGATACACAACAGATTTAACCAAGAGGTTCAGTATCAATATGAGACTTAGTCCTCTCAAAAAGTTTATATAAACCTTGATCCACACCCTAGATCGGGGAAAACAACAGTACTCAGACTGTCCAGGTCCTATTACCTCTACCACATTTCTTCGTGGGAAAAACCAAAACAATAGCACACAGGCTATCCAGGTCACACTTTACCTCTACCACAATTCATAGTGGGAATAAAAAATATTTATAAAGATTGAGTGAGGATATTAGATATCCTCCAGTTATGCTCAGGAGTTAGTGTGTGTCAAAGAATAACAGAAGCACTCACACTACTCGAAATGTAAATAAAAAATTCACAATATAGCTAATAAAATTGAGGTGTGATTAGAAGGATCTATGTGATGGCAATGCATCTCTGGACCCCTTTTGGATTGAGTAGATTTTTTTTGAGTCCTTCTCTAAAATTTTTGTGAGAAACAGAGTATCACAGTCTTGTTCCTTGACTTCCACGTATTGGGGTTTTTGCTCGAGATTGCAGTAATCTTTGTAGCATAGCAATTTCCCTAAACTTCTTAGCAAAAGTTCTTATGTGTTTTAGTTCTCATGTGTATCACCTTTCTTCCAGCACTATGTCACCACTTATTGCACATCCTCTATTTATGTGATGCTTTTTTCTTCCCTTTTATAGCTCATGTGGTCCGACAAAAAGTATGATTACTTCTGCAGGTACGAGGTACAGTTTCCTGACATTCAACAGACATTAATTAATTAATATCAATTGCATTAAAATCACCAAATATGACCTTTGCTAATAAACAAATATAAGTAGGGTTTATAGATATAGTGATTGGTTTCCATCGGTATCTCTTAGTATCAGTGACCTTGTATCGGTGGACTTGAGTCAGTAGGTCTGTATCGGTAGCTGTTACTCTTTATAATGGTAGACTATGTATCAGTGACAGTGACTCTGTATCGGTATCTCCTCTTATCGGTAGCTCTTCTTTATAGGTAGAATTCTTGTATCAGTGTCTCTCTCCATTGGTAACCCACCTATATCGGTAGCTTCTTTTATCGGTGGCTCTCTCTGTATATCGGTGGCTCTGTCTGTATCGGTAGATTTCATATCAGTAGCTGTCTATTTGTATCAGTAAACTAGTATCGGTAGGTTTGTCTGTCTGTATCAGTAGCTCTTGATATAACAGTAGACTCTGTTTATCGGTGATCTTTTCTTATCAGTAGACTATGTCTGTATCGGTGACTATGTATCAGTAGGTCTATATCAGTGACTCAAAAACTTAATACTTGTCTGTTCTATGAAAATCATATCCAGATTGAGTTGGTATTAGTTCAAAACATGTATAAACATGGATAAACATTGATTAACATATTCCAATGATTATTTTGATATTTTTGTCAATATAATTTAACATATAGATAGGATTATCAAAATATATTAAAACATAATTGAGATTGTCAAAACAGGTGAGGTCAACACTTTGTTTCTTACCATAATAATTTTTTCTAACACCATCATGCTACAACGCTCCTTTTTTTGGGATATAGGTTATTCATCATCTACTATTTCCTCATCTCCAACATCATCAATATGTTTTTACTTTGGATTGGTATCATTTACATTTATAGAAGGTTTTGTTCCTCTACATTGGGAACATCAACATGTTGAGAAACCTATTGTTCCTTGGGATTGGGAGCATCAGCATGTGCATAAGTCATTATCTGTATAAGTTATTGAGAATTTAATTTAGATTATGTAAATACAGTAGTGAAAAAATAATAATATGAGGTAACATAATGTATATTATAAAAAATATAATATAATTATTTAAATCTATTTTTTAAAAGGTTGAATGGATTTTTTCCCACTATTGAGTATTCAAATCCCCTCATTTTGGTCCGTACTGACATACAATACCATGTCTACATTAGGACTGTTGCCAAATTATTTCGATTTCCCAATGAAAGAGTTACCCTCAGTTGAACTAAAATCTAACCCTTTAATGGTTTTGGTCAATAACAAAACAATTGAACACTTTTAGTTTATAGGATCTGGAACATAAAATACTTGTACTACATGTGATTCTATTATAAACAATTCTTTTTTGTATCCTTCCATACTAAAATCCAATTTCAGAAATCCCAATTCATCTATTTTAACTGCATTACTATTATCAACCCACTTGCATTGAAAAATCGAAACTTGGACTATTTTATAATCCAACTCCCATATTTTTTTGATTATTCCAAAGTATAACATATTCACATAAATTGGATTTCTATCCTTAATACCATATATATGTATCACTTCAACCATAAGTGTAACTCCACTATTTTTTATGGTATTGTGTTCATCATGTTTATTTTTATAAAATATATAACCATTAATTACATAACTATTATAAGATAATACACGCACACTTGGTCCTCCGGCTAGCCATCGAAGTCATTCTAAAATTGAATCTAGATTTATATTTGACTCCTTAAAAATGTGGTCTCAAAACAATCATATAAACTGTTGATTATGTGTATTTGATATTTATATTTCAACCCTTGATGGATTCAAATGCCTAAGAATTACTTTATGGGTTTCAACATATGAATAAACCTCTAAAATGTTGTGAAAAATGTAAAGGTGATCCTACTCCCACTCTATAATAATAATTGTGGAAATCTCTATTCTATAAATTCCTTTACCCACAAGAAACCTGGTGTGATGAGGTTTTAGTAGACCAATACTTTCCACATTGGATAGGTAGTCGGTACAAAATTCAATGGCTTCCTTAACAACATATCACTCCATAATACAACTATCTAGATGACTTTGGTTTTTGATATACCCTTTAAAAATCTTAATATACCATTCAATGGGGTGAATCCATATATAATATATAGGACCACATAATAGAATATCTCTTTCCAAGAAAACTATAAAGTGAACCATCATATAAAATAATTTTATAGGAAAAATATCTCTAATTAACTTAATATGATAGAAATTTCCTTTTCTATTGCTGAAAATTTCATCGAGTTTATAACTTTGTTGCATATAGCTTTGAAAAACAAATATATATTGGTTAATATATGATGAACATTCTTGGTAAAAATACAACGTAAAGATACATGCATTAGATCTTACCTCAAAACATGACACTCATGTGATTTCATCCCTTTTAACTAAAAATCATTCATTGGCATGATATTATTGATATTTTATGAATACCCCTCTAGAAACTTTACATAATTCAAGAAGTTAAAAAATTGATATCTCTCTTTTCTATAAAGAGTATAGTCAACTGGAGAAAGAAAAGTTCATTTTTCATTCTTTACTAGCACCAACACTTCTTTTATTACCATGTAAATAATATCTATCCTAGCCTTAATTACATCCTTTTTTATGGGAATATTTAGTAATTTTCTAATGAAAACATCACATGCATTTTTTTCCACATCATAACATCAAAAAAAAATCTGACGTATAAATAATTACAGTATGTTAATTCAAAAAAATGATCACTTTTTCCAACCAGTTTTTGTAAGGTTTTTTTAAAAAGGTTTACTAAAGGAAGTGTCCGTATCTTTTACTCTATCAAACAGTTGATCTCCTGTTAGTGTAGATGATGTTGTGCCTTATTTTAAACTCCCATTAAATTATTTCATCCATGATTTGTACTTATGTTGTCGGGATATAAATCTATGTTATCCTAGAAACATAGCCTTTGATGAATGTTTCAACCTAATTGACCATGTACCTTGTTCAAAAATGGGACACACTTGGGTTCCTTTAATTCTATATACTGATAGATTTTCATAATTAGTAAAGTAATTTATAATCCCATAAAACATGGCTCTCAATGTGAAATCAAAATTTCTGTAATCATCATATAATATAACACCTTAATCCCACAATAATTTCAAATATTAGATCAATGGATCCAAATAAACATCAATATCTTTACCTGGTTGTTTTTATTCATGATATAAGAAGTGATAACATAATTTATTTATTTTTTATATATATCCAAAGTGGAAATTTATAATTTAACAATATAATTTTCCATGTAATGTGAGTGATTCTTTGAAAACCAAAAGGATTCACTCTATTTGTAGATATCATAAGATAAAGGTTTCTTGGATCATTTCCAAATCCAGGATACTCATAATCAATTCCATTCTACTGAGGAGAGTTTATCGGTTGACAGATTTTCCCATATTTATTTCTTGTATCTACATGCCATGTCAATTTTATTTCAAGATCATCACTTACATTTAAGATCCTAAACCTTGGAATGGTTGGAAAGTACCATAAAAATTTTATAGGACCTGATTCATCTTTCTTGTATCGAGAAGCACCATAATTTAGGAATTTTTTTAATTGATTTTTGTTCCTCATAAAATAGTATATAGTTATTTGGACAGGCATGTATTATTTCAATGATAATACCCATAGAATGTAGAATTATTTTAGAGTCATATGTTTTAAAAGGAAGCTCATTATCTTCTGGGGGATATCATTTGAGAGAGAAATTAGTTTAGTAAAAATGGAATCACTCCATCTGTTGCTAGCTTTTAAATTATATAGCTTTAATATGGATGAAAGTGTTTTATATTTAGTACATCCATCATATAATTTCATCTTTTCCCAAATCATTAACTCCTCAAACAATTTTTTATAATCACAAATTTCATCTTCAACTATCATTATCATTTCCTCCATATAATCTTCATTATCATTCACACTTGTAATCATATCCTCGATACAGTCTTCATCATTTTTCACACTTGTAATCATATCAAATGATCCATAAAACATAGTCTTACCTCAAACACTAGCTACATCCATTTTTTCCCAGTGTTTAGTCCAACATTTATAACTTCGATCTATTCCATGAAAAATCAGGTGTTCTTCTGAATCCTTTGGACTAATTAGTCTTGAATAATAACAGTGAAAATATGGAAAAAGTATTTGAGAAGGGTTATATGCATGATATTTTGAAAACTTGATGAACTCTTTCACCCCATTCTTAGAATATTTTATCATACGATTGGAATGTATCCATTTTCTATTTATATCCATTATATTTGATTCACTAATATTATTATTTTAAAAAATAAATAAATACACATAAATTATAATCTTTGAAACCATAAAAGTTCATTATTAAAGAATCATTTAAGTTATATAAAGTCATTGTGCTAAGATAATAAGAGCCCAATGATGGGAATTGAGACTGTTTTGTAGTGGTGTAAATAATTGAAGGAAAAGAATGTATGATATCTATAAAGTTACAAAGAATCTAATTAAATTTTCATCTATTTCAAAACACATATATCTCAAGTAGAATTAATTTGATGATATATCATATGATTAAATAGACCGACAATATCTAGAAAATGTAGCATGAAATTGAAATCAACAAAAGGGAGGAGATAGTGTTTATTCATTTATTCACTTGGTACATAGTGGGATAGGTGGTGTTTCGATGATAGGATACTTAAGATATGAAGTTTATCATTTTTCAGATGATGAAAACATTTATAGGACCCAATCACATGGTCTTGAGAACTTAATGTTTAAAGAAACTCTTGAATTTAAATCAAATGAACAAGAAGTCTTGATCTAGGGTTCCCATGTTCTTTTCCCATTTTAGACAGTTCACATTTTATCAAATGAGCCTTTCAAAAACCCATGCCAAGCAATTCAATTTATTAAACACCACATGCCACTTTAAAAAATTATATTTCTTAAATCAAAGTAAAAAAATTAAACAACCCAAGAGGCTTAAAAAACCATCATTGTCATCATAATAAGGATTTAAATATTTAAATCACCTTTTATAAAACATGTAATAAAAGTAAAACAATCCAACTGGACCATTGTAATTTTAATGGACTACCAACTTTTGAAAAAACCATTTAGAGAATCTAATTTATAAGAAAAACATTTAAAAACAAAGTTAAATATATAGATTTTGATTTCCTAGACCACCCTTTATCTTTACACATATATGAATTTATAAATATAGATACCACCCATATAATTGCACATATTCACACATTATTGTGTGAATATATGTGATAATGTATCTATATTTATATCTATGTAATCTTCATTTAATTCCTTCATTAACAAGCAATGAAAAAAATATTCTTATACTTGGTAAAACTCTGTATAAATCAACTATCATTTTAATAAACTATAAAATCTTTTGATCCTAAATAAAGAACCTTTAAACAACTTCAATTCCCATTAATTGTTATTTAATGAAGAAAATATCAAGAAGATAAACTAGTGTTAAATACTCATAATGTAGTGTAGTGGGTCAGAGTTGAGAAATAGTGGAGGGGTTGAGCATCGCAATGCTCATTGTGTTTGATTGATTTTGTTAGTTATGTTGGCATTGGAATAATGACATATCTTGTTTGGAAATATTCATACTCTATTGTTGGTGATGTAATATGTGTTCGGTTGTGATGTGATATAAACGTCTAACACCATGTAAGCAATTGACGCCACCCATGTTCTAGTTATATCACAACATCAACTTCTTTCATACGTGATAGTTCATTCTGCATATAACCTATTATAATATCATGACAATACATGAGATATGTTTATATCATAATACCCATTCTTCATTTTTCATGGTCGATGTAATACTAGATTTTTAAAATACACTTCAGTAGTCTCACTTGATCTTTACTTATACATCACTCATTTCGCATGCAAGCCTCTTATGCACCATCAATATCTCATGTATTGATGTGCATCCATAATCTATGTGCATAACCCAAGTTTTTATACCATATCACATGTGTAAAATATATAAAAAATAGGTATCAATAAAAAATATATATATAATAATAATGTTAAAAAATAGTAAATAGTATTAAAAAATATAAAAACTTATTAATGCCATAACAAGAAAAAATTATTAAGAAAAAACTTAAAATAAAAAATAAAGCATATAAATAAGGAGTATGTGTATAAATATCAAAAAGTATCATGAAATAATTTTTATCAAGTGTTATAAATATAAAAAAATGAAACAAATCATACAAACTAAATTAAACATATTTTCTAATTTCTAAAAAAATATAAAAAAATCAAAAGATATTAAAATGAGTGGGGTTATTATGCCTGGTAATGGAAGAAAATGGGAGGAATTGTTTGGTTTTAATTCATTATAGTATGAGGTATACTTGGAACTTGGAACCAATTATCATTTGTGTATTGAAAAAACTCTTCCAACTTATCATTTTCAGTCACCGCCTTACATGATAAGTGGGAAGGGTTTTTCGTGGAATAACTAGTAGTTACATGCAATCAGAGTGAGAAATAATGATGAATAAGTTAAATGAACGTGAAGGTGATGGAGAGGCTGAGCCAACAATGGATTAAGGAAAGGATGGTTAGTTGGAAAAAAATCATGGTAGATCATATAAAAATAATTTCATTTACACGCATCATTCAAACCATTTGGGAAAATTAAACACAAAAAAATATGTTTGAGGGGGAGTGACGAATCATAAGTGATCACATACCTTAAATTTTGAAGGTGTCGATTCATATGATATGATTGAGGCAAAGTGATGATAGATATTAAATTCTATGAGATATTGAATGGAGAAAATGAAGAGAACTATGATAGGGTTCTATTTAAAAAATCGGGAATGGTTTTATTAGCACTTTTAAAAAAGTGCTCATAAAGAGTGGTTATATCAGTGCTAAAAAAATAAGCACTAATAAAGACCTAATTTTAATTATATGATTAGTATAATTAAAATTTTTAAATGTATATAAATATAAATAAATATAAATTTATATAAATAAATATAAATTTATATAATTATAAATAAATATTTATATAATTTTAAATATATTTAAATAATTATAGATATGTATTAATAAATATAAGGGTTGTGATGTCAGGGGAGCTCCTCGATGGAAATTTTTGGGCAACGCTGTGATGTTTATCCATGGTGAACCCTCTTGATTTCTACTTAGATCCCAAATATGTTTTAATTTATTCTTCAAAGGTTGCGACTATGGAAGGTGGCACAAATCAGGAGAACTTGGTTGCTTCGGGTTTGGTTGGCATGATGAAAACTGATGAGAAGAACCCGACACTAATTTCTGATGATTCAAAGGCTCATACTTTAAATAATAGGGATTTTTTCTAATCTTCATTATGATTTGGAATCACTACATAAGATGATTACCAAAAATGGTTCATCTCTTTCATGGAGGTGAACCCTAAAACTTTTGAAGATCATCTTAAGGAGTGAAACTTTTCACTCCTTTCTCAGATCTCCATTCCTCGGATGGGATATCCATGGAAGTTTAAGGGTTTTAGGAGTTGACTTTATCTTTTTTGGGGGTTTAGTGACTCACAAATTATTTCAATTGGTAAGGGGTTTTACAATCTCATCTTCCCTATGAAGGAGTGTAAACTTTTCACATGGAGTTTCGGTTAAATTTATCTCAAACCCAGGTTTATTATCTTTCAATAATGACATCCCCTCTTTGATCTGTTCTCACACAGGAACTCATCTACTCAATCCTAGATTCATATTAGGGGCCTGAGCTAGTTTTTATAGCATCCATATATTTTGTGGGATGTCGCCTCTATAATGGGGACTCTAATTAAAACTGTTAAGGAGACCGAGCGTGCTCAGTATGGTCATTTTTTCCAAATTATTGGTTGACATTGATTTGTGTTACGGTCTTATTAAAACTATATTCTTGGTTTTGGGAGATTTCAATCTTTGATTTGTCAGTTGAATTATAGTGGTTGCCAGAATTTTGTATTAGTTTCTCCTATATTGGACATTCTTCTTGTAACAACCCAGGTACTTATATAATAATTTATTTTCATTTTTGAATTAAATAGTTAAATTCATTATAAAAGTATAATGAATAAGTGGCATTTATAGAAATTATGGACTTTAAATTGATGTAATAGTAACTTTTCCTTAGGAATAGTAACATGACCATTAGGAATAGTAATCTGGACAATAGAATAGTAACCTCACCTAATAAAGTTTAAATAAAATGTATTCATATTATAAGTGAAAATGTGATATATTTATATCATTGAACAATTAAATAATCTTTTATAAAATTATAAATTAAGTGTTACCATTTTTATGAGTCATAAATATTTAATTACAATTTTATAATTAATATAATAATTTAAAAGAAAATATAATTTCATTAAATAGATTCATAAATTATTATTTTGTTGTATTATTGTTATAATATAATTTTATGAGACTTTAATTAATTTTTCAAAGTGTTATAAAATCAGTTATAGTTTTAAAACTGGTGTTTTAATAATAAATTATGATTTTAATTAAAAATTAAATTTATCATATTTGAAAATTTATTTTCAAAAAATGGATTTCATTTTTGAATTATACACATCAGAAAATGGTTGGGGTTAATTTTTGGTATTTTTCTGATATACTTAAATTTTTGATAAATAGTGCAATATGGTAATTTACGATATACGATAAATACTTGATTTGTTGAGTCATGGATGATGTAAGGCTGATATAAGCCCAAAATCTAGAAATATTATTCATTATTTTATTATTTTTTATGATAATTGTCAAATTGTTCATAATTTTGAGCCAAATTATTAAACTAATGAATATAATAATGAGAAAACACCCCTCTCCTACACTATAAGTACCTCCCCTCACCACCACTTCCCCTCGCACCGAAAAGCCATGTATCTTGCTCAATTTCTACCCAATAATCTTCCCAAGACACTTCCCCACATCCAACACCCACTGTTCTTACTATAAGTCTAAAATCAAAGGCCTTAAAGAGGTTCTCAAGGAGGATAATTCAAGAGGTAAAAATCCTCTTTCATTTTATTTTCTTTTATTTTCAATTATTTTTATTATACTCTATTAATATACCCTTATCCAATAAGAATTAAAACTCTAGTATCTTATATATACTATAATATTATCATGTTTATAGAAATATTCATCATCATACTTCTTCTCCTCTCTCTTTTATTCTAAAAATAAAAACATCGTCCATGATGTGTCAATTTACCGACATCGTGGACAATGTGTTTTTCAATTTCCATTACCGCCTTCATGGTTATTCATAAAACCATTTTAATGGTTGAAAAATATTTTAAATTATATGATATAACATCTTTTTTTCTATAATTAACATATATACATAATATTAAATTATATAATGAAACTGGTTTGTGATTATCGAAGAACCGCCAAAATGATCTAAAGAAACATCATTAATGATTTATGTAATGATTCATCATCATATCTGAAAAAAATTATTTATGGTATCATTTAATATTCTTTAAATATATTAATACCATTTCATTCTAATTCTGTATTTTATCTTCCATTTTACAAGATAATCCATTACGAACTGGTCATGGAAACCATGTAAAGAATGCACCCGAAATAATGAAATAAAAAAAATATTATTAATAAATGGGTAGAATGCTGTTATAAAATGATCATATAAGGTGTTATGAAAATAAATATTTTTATTTAAAATATTAATAACAATATTTTAGCCATTATACAGGAGGTTTAAACACATTTTAATTAAGACGAACCCGAGGTAAGGGAATTCTTATCTTAATTTCTATTCTTTGGGTTAAACTTCTATAATGATTTTGGTGTGATGAGATTATTTGTGAAGTTATATTTGATTATATTATGTTTTATTATATTTATTTACATTTAATATACATATTTATTTCATTTTATCAATTCTATCTTCAATGATATGGTATTTGTAAGGGAATTTTCTTTAAAAACCTATTTTAAATCTCTAGTTTTATAAAATTTCAAAATGAATGTTTTTATGCAAGTATAATTATTTTATGTTTATTTTCTGATTCTTGGGAATTTTTTATGATAAATTGTGATAACTATATCTCCCTCCAATTAATTGGGTATTTTTAAGTTGGTGGTTGGCTATATAGTTACTCTAAGTGTAACTGTGATGGTTACACCATAAGGTAGTCATGAGAGTTACATTGTAAGGTAGCTATGAAGGTTACAAATAATAAGGTATCTACGAGGGTTGAAATGCTATTTAAGTAATTCCCCAAGTCATTTATATGGTTTATTTATGTTTTTATATGTTCTATTTAAATCTCTGGTTTTCACAAAGTAAGTATATGATACTTTATGGGTGAGAAGTATGTCTTTGTGAAAATGATTTCATAAGTTTATAAGTATTCATGTACTAAAGGTTTCTCTCCTTATTTTTATATCCCTTAATAATATTTTTTTTCTCATCCCAAGTTTTAAAATACTTTTCACAGGATTTAAGGATGGGTAAGAGAAAAGTAGAATCCAAGATGAATGTTTTGAAGACTTTTCATGAATATCTTTCATGTTTTTTATTAAAAAAATTGTATTATGGAAGAAATGGATGCTTTTTTAGAAGTAAAACTTTTTATTATTGTGGGGTGATATGTATGAAATATGTCCTAAATTTATAAAACTCTAAACTGAAAATATATTTGGGAATGTAAAGAAGTGCATTCTAAAGGAATTTACTAGATTTTGTAATGTTTAAGGTCAGGTCTTTATAGTTGCTACCATAGCACAGTTTAGATGACTTTAGGGGTTAGGATGATGTTAATAGAACACCATAAATGATTTTTACCATATTATTGTGTTGAAATAACATATAATTTAAATATTACCATGTTTCTTCATCTAAGATATGTCTCTTCAGAATGGTTTTCCGCATAAGAAACAGGGAAGCTGAAGTTGGAAGGAACTGAGAGGCTGGTATCTTTTTGAATCTGCAACCAGGAATGGTGGGAATTGGAACCGAGATGTTTGTGATAGTAACGGATCAGTTTACATGGGAAATAAATGGCGGTGGCATCCATGAAAAAGAAAAACCAGAGCTACCATAAAGGAATATGAAAATAGTGGAACATTTTATGAGGCAACGCCCTCCTGCTTTCATTAGGTCTTCTAAACCACTGCTAGATGAAGGATGGATTAAATCCCTTGAAAATATATTTGATTTCATGGGGTAATAATATAATCAAAAGGTTCGTCTTACTATTTATAATTTTGAATGTGAGGCTAACCAGTGGTGGTAAATGGTAAAGAATATCAGGGATAATAAGGAGATTGATGCCTTGGAATGGGATGAATTTAAGAATATGTTCCTTGAAAAATATTTTCCTAATGTGGTTCAACTTAGGATAGAAAATAAATTCCTTGAATTAAATAAAAAGGAGAAGGATTCACTGGTTGTGTATGAAGCAAACTTCACCCGATTGGCAAGGTACGCTCTAAATATTATTCGGTGTCATGATAGAAAAATCAATCATTTTTTATTAGGATTGAAGCCAAGATACTAAAGGGAATTTGCCTCCTAATAATTCAAAAGTTATGAAAAACTTGTTTGATGTGATTAGAGGGTAGAAATGGAGTTTTCTGATGATCACGTGTACTTTGAAAATAATTATAAGAAGAGGTACAGATGGAAATTGATGATTAAGAATCAATCAAATAAAACTAATGGTAAGAAATTCCAATTTCTAGTTTGTGAAAAGCATGGAAAAAAGCACCTTGGGGAATGACTTAACAAAACTGGGAAGTGTTTTCGATGTGGTAAGTTTGTACATATGGCTAGATATTGTAATGAAAATTATCTTAAGACTAATTATGATAAGAAAATCATAAAGTGTTTTAAATGTGGTGAGATGGGTCATTATGAAAATACTTACCTAAAAAAAATATGAATGATGGAAAGTAGCCAGATTATAAGCAAAAAGGTGCAATGAGATCTTTTGCAACTATATCATCAGATGTTGGGTTATCCAATGAAGTGGTATCATGTACTTTTTTTGTTTACTCAGATTTTTATAATGCCTTGTTTAATACATAGTCTACACATTCTTTTATTTCTGAGAAATTTTCTGGTAAATTGGATATTTCACCATAATAAATGAGACTAGAACTTGTGGTTAAAAAATTAGGGGGAAATATTACAGCATAAAGAAATTATAAGAATCTTCCTGTTGTTGTTTGTGGAAATACATTACTTTCAATCCTTATTGGTTTTTCCTTAATATAGTTTGATGTCATTTTGGGTATGGATTGGATTTATGTTTATCATGCTAAGATTAATTATAGATCTAAAGAAGTTATTTTTAAGAAAGAGTTTAAATTTTTATACAATAATGACCCCATACAATTGATAATATATCAGGAAGCTGAGAAACTGTTAAAAGATGGAAATGAAAGTTATGTTTCTCGTATCATTAAAAACAAGGGAACTGTTTAGATTAATGATGTTCTAGTGGGAAGTGAATGCCTAGATGTTTTTTCTGATGAGTTACCAGGTGTTATACCTAATCGAGAAGTTGAAATTACTATTTAATTAGTTCTCGATGCTAATCCAATTTCAAAACCCCCTTATTAAATGGCTCAATTGGAACTTCTTGAATTTAAAAATCAATTGAATGAGTTTCTTGATAAAAGATTCATTCATCCTAGGACTTCACCATGGTGTGCACCTATTTTTTTGTCAAAAATAAATATACTTCCATGAGACTTCGCATTTATTATAGAGCTTTGAATAACATTACTGTTAAGAATAAGTATATTTTACCTCATATCGATGACTTATTTGATTAGCTCTAGAGAGCTCAGTATTTTTTCAAGATTTACTTGAGATCCAGATACCATCAGCTAAAGGTGAATAAGGATGACATTCTGAAAAAATATTTTCATACTAGATATGGTCACCATGAGTTTTTTATTATACCCTTTGGTTTGACAAATGTCTCTATTGTATTCATGTATATTATGAATAGAATATTATATGAATATTTGGATAAGTTTTTTGTTGTTTTTATTAATGATATTTTTGTCTTTTCGAAAATTTATTAGGATCATGAAAAAAATTTAAGGATTTTCTTGAAAACACTCAAAGAAAAGAAGTTATACAGAAAATTTAGCAAATGTGATTTTTAGTTGCAATAGATTTTTTTTTCTTGGGAACATTATAAATAAGGATGGAATAAAAATTGATCATACCAAAAAAATGGTGGTTTATGAATGGCCAAGTCCTAAAAATGTCATATAGATTCGTACTTTTCTTGGATTAGCATGTTATTACCAAAATTTTGTTAAAAAAATTTCACGGTTATCTATCCCACAAACTAAGTTAACATGAAAAGGGGTTAAATTTATTTGGATAGAATAATGTGATGATTTTTAATAATTGAAGAAGATATTGCTGAATGCTCCAGTTTTGGACTTGCCTTCCATAAATGGTGAATTTTTCGTCTACAATGATACTTCATTGAAGTGACTTGGTTGTGTTATAATGTAGAATGGTTGGGTAATTGATAATGCTTCAAGACAACTAAAACCTTATGAGTTAAATTATCCCACACATGACTTGGAATTAGCAGTTGTGGTTTTTGCTTTGAAAATTTGGAGGCATCATTTATATAGAACCAAATGTGAAATATATACTAACCATAAAAGTCTGAAGTATATATTCACTCGGAATGAATTAAACATGAGGCAAAGAAGATGTCTTGAACTGATGAATTATTATGTTTGGACAATCAATTACCATCATGGAAAATAAAAAAAAGTAGCAGATTCCTTCAGCCGAAAATATTAGGCTACACTAACCATGTTATGTTTAGAACATGACCCCTTGATTAATGATTTGATGAATTTTTGCTTGGAAGTTTTTGGTGTTGGAAATTACACTATTTTGTGTCAGGTGTTAGTGCAGCCATCTCTCTCGGATAGAATTAAGAAAGCACAGAAGGAAGACTGTGTGTTACAGAAAAAGGTAGAATTGGTGAAAAATGGTAAGTTTATAGAATTTAATATTGATAAATATGGTGTTTTAATATTTAGGAAGAGATTATGTGTGACTTTTGATTTACATATAAAGAAATAATTGTTGTGTGAATCTCATAGTTCTTCATTTTTAGTTCATCCTGGAAGTGTAAAAATGTACAGCGACCTTTGGGGGTATTACCGGTGGTATGGAATGAAAAGAGATATTGAAAATTTTACCATGAAATGTTTGACTTGTAAAAAAGTTAAATTAGAGTGATAGTTACAAAAGGGGATGCTTCGGAATTTTCCAGTGCCGGAGTGGAAATGGGAAAATATATCCATAGACTTCGTGGTGGGACTTCCAAATACTTCTCAAGATAACAATGTGATGTGGGTTATTGTTGATCGAGTGACTAAATCTATATATTTCCTTCCTATTTGAGATACTATGTATTTGGATTAGATTTATCGATTGTAACTCAAAGATATTGTCAGGTTACATGGAGTTCCTCTTTCCATTTTATCTAACTGATATCTCAAATTCACTTCTAACTTTTGGAAAGGCCTTCAGAATTTGTTGGTTACAGAATTAAATTTCAGAATTTTTTTTCATCCTCAATCTGATGGAAAGACCGAGTTAACAATTCAGACATTGGAGGATATGCTTCAATATTTTTCAATGGATTTCCAGAGAATTTGGGATCAAAAACTTTCTTTACTTTAGTTTTCTTATAATAACAGTTTTTATTCCAACATACAGATGGAACCTTTTAAGGAATTATATGGAAAGCGGTGTCGAACTCTATCTTTTTAGGGTGAATTCAGGGAAATAAAGTTTATGGGACCCAAATTAGTAGAGGAAGTGGATGAGAAAGTAAATATGATTTAGAAACAAATGACGGCATCTTAAAGTAGGTAGAAAAGTTATGTAGATAACAGAATTAAATAATTTTCTTTAGAGGTGGGTGATCATGTTTTTATTATAATCTCATTATGGAAAATTGTTACGTGTTTTGGTATGAAAGGAAAGTTAATTACACTATTCATTGAACCATATGTAGTCCTGGAGAAAGTAGGACCAGTCTCCTACCATGTAGTTTTGCCTCTAAGTTTATCTCAGGTATATAATGTTTTTCATGTTTCGATGTTGAGAAGGTATGTGTTAAATTCATCTCATGTTTTGAGTCCAAAATTAGTTTAGTTGGAAGAGAACCTTTCTTATGAGAAAAATTCTATTCATATTCTTGATCATAGAGAGAAAGTATTACATAAAAAGTTAATCCATCAGGTTAAGTTTTTTTGGAGAAATCACATGGTTGAAGAAGCAACATGGGAATCTGAAAATGGTATGATGGAAAGGTATCCTCACTTTTTTAATAAGTAAATAAAAATTGTGAGGACGTAATTTCTAGAAGGTGGGGAGAATGTAACAACCCGGGTACTTATATAAAAAATTATTTTCATTTTGGAATTAAATAGTTAAATTCATTATAAAATTATATTGAATAAGTGTAATTTATAGAAATTATGGACTTTAAACTGATGGAATAGTAACTTGTCCTTACGAATAGTAACATGACCATTAGGAATAGCAATCTGGCAAATAGAATAGTAACCTAACCTAATAAATTATAAATAAAATTTATTTATATTAGAAGTGAAAATTTGATATATTTATATCATTGAACAAGTAAATAATGTTTTAGAAAATTATAAATTAAGTGTTGGTATTTTTGTGAGTCATGAATATTTAATTAAAATTTTATAATTAATATAATTATTTAAAAAGAAAATATATTTTCATAAAATAGATTCATAAATTAATATTTTTTTCTTACGATTATAAGATAATTTTATGAGACTTTAATTAATTTTTCAAAGTGTTATAAAATCAATTATAGTTTTAAAACTAATATTTTTCAAATAAATTATGATTTTAATTAAAAATTAAATTTCTTGTATTTAGAAAATTATTTTCAAAAAATGGAGTTCATTTTTGAATTCTACACTTCAAAAAATTATTGGGGTGAATTTTTGGAATTTTTCTGAAATACCTGAATTTTTGGGGAATAGTGAAATATGGTAATTTAATATATAAGCTAAATACTTGATTTATTGAGTCATGGATGATTTAAGTTAGATGTAAGCCCAAAATATAAAACTCTCCTTAATTATTTTATTATTTTTTATGATAATTCTCATACTATTCATAATCTTGAGCCAAATTAATAAACTAATGAATATAATAATGAGAAAACACCCCTCTCCTCCACTATAAATACCTTCCCTAGCCACCTCTTCCTCTCACACATCAAAGCCTTATAGATTGCTCAATTTCTACCCAATACTCTTCCCAAGCCTCTTACCTACATCCAAGACCTACTAGTTTCACCAAAAGGCCAAAACCAAAGGCCTTAAGGAGGTTCTCAGGGAGGATAATTCAAGAGGTAAAAATCCTCTTTCATTCTCTTTTCTTTTCTTTTCTTTTCTTTTCTTTTCTTTTCTTTTTTTTCTTTTTTTTTTCTTTTCTTTTCAATTATTTTTCTTATACTCTCTTCACCTCCCCTTATACTATTGGAATGAAAACTACATTACATTATATATACTAGAATTTTATCATGTTTTTGGAAATATTGATCATCATACTTCTTCTCCTCTCTCTTTTATTCTAAAAATAAAAAGATCATCCATGATGTGTCGATTTACCAACATCATGGATGATGTGTTTTCAATTTCCATTATCACCTTCATGGATGGTCATAAAACCATTTTAATGATTGAAAAATATTGTAAAGTGTATGATATAACCTCTTTTTTTTTCTGGAATTGACATATATACATAATATTAAATTATATAATGAAACTAGTTTTTGATTATCGAAGAACCGTCAAAATGATCTAAATGAATATCATTAATGTTTTATCTAATGATTTATTATCATATATTAAAAAAATTATTTATGGTATCATTTAATATTATGGAAAAATATTAATACCATTTCATTATACTTCTAGATTTTCACTTCCATTCAACAAGAAAATCTATTACGAACAGACCATGGAAACCATGTAAAGAATGCATCTGAAATAATGAAATAACAAAATATTATTAATAAATTGGTAGAATGATTTTATAAAATGATCATATAAGGTGTCATAAAAAATAAATATGTTCTTTTAAATATTAATAACTCTCTTTTAACCATTATATAGGAGGTTTAAACACATTTTAAGTAAGAAAAATCTGAGGTAAGAGAATTCTTAACACAATTTTCATTCTTTGGGTTAACCTTATACTTCAATAATTTTGGCATGTTAAGATTATTTGTGAAGTTAAATTTGATTATATTATGTTTTATTATGTGTATTTATAGTGAAAATTCATATTCCTTTCATTTGATCAACTATATAATCAATGATATGGTATTTGTAAGGGACTTTTCTTTAAAAAACCTCTTTTAAATATCTAGTTTTACAAAAATTCAAAATGAATGTTTTCATGCAAGTATTCTTATTTTATGTTTATGTTATGGTTATTGGTTATTGTTTATGATGAAGGTTGGGACCAATATCTCCCTCCAATGCATTGAGTATGTTTAAGTTAGAGGTCGACCGTATGGTAACTCTAAGTATAACTACAATGGTTACACCATAAGGTAGTCGTGGGGGTTACATTATAAGGTAGTCGTGAGGGTTACAAATCATAAGGTATCCATGAGGGTTAGAATATTAAGAAATTAATTCCCTAATTCACCTATATGGTTTATTTATGTTTTTCTATGTTCTATGGAAATCTCTAGTTTTCATAAAGTATATGATACTTTATGGGTGAGAAGTGTGTATTTGTGAAAATGATTTCATAAGTTAATAAGTATTCATATACTAACGGTTTCTCTCATTCTTTTTATATCCTTTATTGAGATTTTTGTACTCATCCCAAGTTTTAAAATTCTTTTCACAAGGTTTAATGATGGGTGGTTGAAAAGGAGAATCCAAGATGAATGTTTTGAAGAATTTTAATGAATATATTTCATGTTTTTTATTAAAAACTTTTGTATTATGGAAGAAATATATATTGTTTTAGTAGTACCCACTTTGTATGCTTGTGGGATGATATGTATGAAATATGTCCTAACTTTCTAAAACTCTAAATCGAAAAGATATTTGAGAATGTAAAGAGGTGAATTATAAATAAATTTACTAGATAATGTAATGTTTAAGGTTGAGACCTTATACTTCTACCCAATTTTGCAAGAATTGACAGTGTTCTAATTTTAAGAAATCAAGTCATTAAATTGATCAAGGAAAATTCAAGTTGCCTATTAGTGAGGATAGGTTGGTGGGGAATCATGTTCCCAAGAGGGGCAGAAAGATCTTCAAGCAGATTTCCAATGATGGGGATGCCCTTTCTATTCAAGTGCATGTTGTTGGGAGTTCCTTTTTGTTGGTGTGGTCAAATAGGGGGTTTTTGCTTTGGGTTCAGTGATTCCTTCTGCAATGGGAAAGGCCCCTCATGATGTGAGTCCCTTTGTGGCTCAGAATGCTTTAGTACCTGTGTAGGGGACTACTACCGATGTTGATTAGGTTTTCAGAGGGACTGGTGTCCCAATTAATGTGAACGTTAATGAAACTCTGGAACCGATTATTGGATCTCCCTAGGATGTTTTTCATGTTATTAAACTAACTGCTAAATGGGATGGATTGTCTTCCCAAGATTGGGTAGGCTCTCAACTGCCTCTTTCCAAAGGAAAAATGCTTTAGTGGATAAGGAAGGCTTTTAGCTGGTCACCCACAAGAAAGTCAGCTTGTGACCCCCTTTTGATTTGTAGGGTGAGAGGGTGGGAGATGTCTTTGAGGCAGGCATAGAAATTGACAAGGACAAAGAAGCTGGTCTTACAGTGGATGATCGTGTTACTGGTAGAGAGCTAGATGGGAAGGTGGCACCTGAGGAAGTTGTCAATGTCCCACCAGACTCTGATCCTAGTAAATTTACTTTGTGTGTATATATATATATATATATATATATATTAGGTGAATGGGGTACAAATATAATCAAACACACACACTCCAAGGGTATAACCACTCCATAGCCCCCCCCCCCATAGGGATAGTCCAGATAATACCCAAGTCTTTATTTATATTATTATATATATTAGGGATACCCATAGGCACCCTCTGCATCACACCCCTACCATTAGGTGGGGAACCTCCTAATCATGCCAGTGCTAATGTTGGCCAAACATATCAGGCGCTATCACCCCCCATTGATGGGTGGGGTACCTCCTCAACGCCAGCATCGTCAGTCAATCCGTTACACCCCACCGTTGCACATCGAATGTCAGCCTCAGGTGATTATACCATCAGCTGCTATCAAAGACACCCATCAGGACACGCCACCACACACACGAAGGCAGCCCCATCACCCGCCGCATAGAGCGGCCTGAATAGTTAGGCATTCGGCAGCCTCCTCTTTCATTCAATCATCGCACCAGGCATGCAGAAACCACTAACGCCCCCTCTGTTGTTAGCCACTACCCCAGGTGTCCCAAATACTTCTGTTGGAGATCGGCTACCCACCCTTCCCTGTGAACCCCACTGAGTGGGTAATCAACACCACCCGCATAGCGGGCCAAAGAAGGTGATTGTGTTTGTGCCACTTTTTAATATTACAATCTCTCGATTTCCTTATTTTTGTACTTTCTATTTTATTAATAAACTTTTCAGGACCATGGATTTTTTAATTCATGGTTCGTGTCATTCTGATTATTAATAAATATTATTATAAATAAATATAAATAGGTATAATTATAAACAAATAATTATTTATATAATTAAAAATATATTAAAAGAATTCTAGATATATGTTTACAAATATAATTATAGATATATATTTATAATTATAATTATAAATAAATATAATTATAAATATTTGTATATAATTATAAATATTTATATATATTTATATATATATAATTATAGATAGATATATATAATATATATATATATATATATAATTATATATATTTATATAATTATATATATTTTTATTAATATATAAATATATATAATCATAAATATAAGAAATATATTTATTATTTAAATATATTTATTAAAATTTTAAATTATTTAAATAAATAAATATATTTATATATTTTTTTAAAATTATAATTATAAATAAATATATTTAAAAATATTTTTATATAATTAAAAATATATTTATATAATTTTATATATTTATATAATTTTATATGTTTATATAAATATATATGTATAATTATAAATATAATAAATATATTTATTATAATTTAATACTTATTTAAATATATATTTATTTATTTTTAATTATAATTATAAATTTATTTATTTTTATATATTTGTATAAAATTATAAATATAAATAAATTTATATAATTATATATATTTATATAATTATATATATTTTTATAATTATATATATTTATATAATTATATTTATTTATATAATTATATTTATTTATTTATTTATTTATTTATTTATATATAAATATATATATTTATAAATTTAATATATTTATTTATTATTTAAATATATTTATTTTAAATTTATAATTATTTATATATTTACATATTTATTTATAATTTTATACATACTTTTAATATATATATATATATAATTTTATAATTAACTATTTAAATTCAAAAATTATTAAAAAAATTCATTGAAATATATTAATTATATAAATTTCAAACATATTTTAAATGTTAAAACTTAATAAACAAAAAAAATAAATATTATTCATATAAAGTATAAAAATATTGAAAATATTACATGTATAGTAAATAAATATATGGATAAATAAAAATTATAAAATGATTAAATTCCAACATATATAAAAATTAATAAATATTAAAAATGAATAAATAATATTAAATGAAATAAATATTAAAAAATAATAAATAGAATTTAATAGAGAAAACTATTTTAAAAAATGAATTCATATAAGATTAACTACATGAATTATTAAAATGTACAAAAATGAAGGAAATATTAAAAAATAAATTTAAATAACTTAATTATATAAATTTCAAATATTTTAAAAACATTACAACTTAATAAATAAAACTGAATAAATACTAATCATAAAAATTAAAAACATATTAAAAATTATACTTGGAAAAATATAAATATGCATAAAAAATGGATAAATTCCCAAAATATTATATCAAAAATGAAAAAAAACACATTAAATATGAAATAAGTACATTTCATACATACACATGTGTGCATGTTTTATATATATGTCCATCCCACATACATGTGAACATATGCATACACATACATACATCTGTACATATACAACATCTATATATACACATACCTAAAACACAAACACACAACATAATGTATATAAATTCAAATATCACATATTAACAATGCAACATTTATATTTATATAATTGTTTGAATTATTAAAATATATATTAATATATTATATTTATATTAATTATATACATGCATTTTTTAATTAATGTACATAAATAAACATTAATTTTGGAATATAAATATGATAATTATATATATATTAATAGTATTTTTTATTAATAATTATTATCAGCACTAAAAAAAGAGTTCATAAAGATGCACATTTATCAGTGCTGAAAAATGTGTTGATAAAATGTACACCTTTATCAACAGGTGATAAAAGTTACACCATTATCAATGCTGATAAACGTTACTTTTATTCACACTTTTAACTAGTGCTGATAAAAGTCAGCATTGACTAAAACACAATTTGTGGTGGTGGTGTGTATGTATGTATGTATATGTGTGTATATATATATATATTAAAATTGAAAAGGCATTTTATTTTTTAATTTTTTTTAACATAAGGTGTCATGGGATTTCACGCCTTATTTAGAAACTTATTTAATAATTCATGAAAACCCCAGACATCATTGGGTGAGACCCATTGTTTCCAAAAAAAAAACCTATATTCTTTTAGATTGATATTTTTCTTAGAAATGCATAAAAACCCTGTACATTGACCACCTAACTTTAAAATATTTTTAATGAAACAGGGAGGGGGATCTGTATTGGAAAAGGTAAAAATGTGGAAGTCGAATTCACTTTCTTAAGGAGATATCAGTTAGGTGTTAAATATTATTCATGTGTAGAAGCTAGGCTTGAAAGTTTCTTCATATGATAAGTCTGTTGTCTCATCTCCATTATCCTCTCCCATATTATCATATGTTATTCAACAGACATCTGCCAATTTCTATATGCTTTACTTGTAAGGAGTCTCTTTCCAGCCCTCCATGTGCTTTATGCTTTTACATCGATAGAGTCTTGCAACATCGCTTTGGTATTATAAACCAAACTGAGCCATCATTGTCAAATGAACACCTCATATTAAGTTTTATTTTTATCTCTTTTTTCTGATAAAAAAACCTAATGGTTTTTTTAATTTTAATTTTATTTTGTTAGGTTTAGATTAAATATAATTATTTAAAATGGATCTCAAGAACATGAAATCATTTCCATTTTTACCCATAATTGTGTTTATCTAATGTTAGGAAAAATGATCATAAATAGTATCTTTTATCATCATTAAAAAAACACTAATAAAAGATCCTCTTTATTAGTATTTTTTTGAACACTAATAAAATGTACCTTTTTATCAGCACTGAAGAAAGGGTTTATATAACCCACCCTTTATCGTCACTTTTATTTTAACACTGATAAATGATACTTTTTATAAGTTCTTTTTACAGCACTGATAAATGATATATTTAATAAAATAATTATATATCATTAAAAATATTATATAAATATATTTATATCAATATATAAAAAATATATTTTATTAAATATGATTTATAAAAGAAAAAATATGCATTTACACTTAATATATAAGGTATTTAGCGAAAAATGGTTTATAAAATAATTAAAATATATATATTAATTAATAATTTGTTAATTATTAATGAGTAATAGTTATTTAATAACAATTGGATGATATAATAAATCAATAAATGAATGAACGATATATGATAAGTTGAAAATATAACTTGAACTTAAAACTTTCATTTTGATCCGGGTATCTGTTTACGCTCTACCACATATCAAATCGAAGTCTACGAAGAGATCTACGTTGTGTTAGCCAGGGGGAACTTAGTTACTATTTTTTTAAGGTCAAAAAATGTCTGAAAGTCTTTCGAAATTGAGTTTTCAGTTGAGATGCCCAAATGTTTTAATATTTGATAAGATTTCAGCTTTGTTAATGAGGGTCTTCTTATAATTTTTTAGTAGAGACTAAATTTATTCTCATTTATTACATTCATATAGATATTATGGTTTTGAAATTTTATCGTTTTTTATATTTTAGATTTATGTATAATTAAATATTTGAATGTTTTCTTATATTTACATTTAATAAACCAATTTTATAAATAAATATTTAAACATATTTATATAAAATTACTTTTAAAATATATAAAATATAGGGAAATAAATATTTATTATTCATTTTATTTAAAATAAAAAATTATCCATTTTATTTACCTTATAAAAATGCATTGATATATATATATACCTATATAAGTAATGTTTATATATAAATATGTGTGTGTTAGTAAATATGTGTGTGTGTGTGTGTGTTCTAATATATGTAATTATTTATGTGTGTATGTGTGAAATATGAATGCGTACATGTGTGTGTAAATATGTGCATGTGTGTATCGGTATTGTGTAAATATGTCATATATAAATGTATTTTTATAAATATATCACTATCATTATCATTAAATATAGTATATAAATACATTTATAGTAAATATTTAAAAATGTACATTATAAAAAATTTATATCAAAATATACAATTATATGTGAATATGTATGTGTATATATATATGTAATGTATAAAATTTATATCAAAATATATGATATATAGAAATATTTTAAAAATGTATTTAAAAATAATTATATAAATCATGTGGAATTAATTATTATCTATTTTATTTAAAACAACATCTAACCATTTTTTACATTATAAAAATTTATGAATATATATATACACTTATACAAATGTATATATAATGTTTGTGTGTGTGTGTGTTAATAAACAAATATATATTTATATATGTGTTAATATTCTAGTATGTAAATGAATATTAATATATAATATATTTAAATAAATATAAGTATATATATATCATACACACACATAAATATATATTTTATAAATATATATAAATATATGAATAAAAAAGATTTATGTAAATATATAAAAATAAATAGAAATATCGTAAAATATACAACAAAACAACCTTGTGACAGTGGTAAATGGGTTCAAATACACAAGTGAGGTCACAGGATCAAGTCCAGGCAAGCACGCAGGTGAACAAGAAACTTGAAAATGGAAAAACATTGACAAAGGGGCATTGAAAGCACTGATAAATGTGGGTATGTGAGAGTGGGAGCATTGTGAGGGGGTGTGTGAGAGTGTTAGTACTTTTTTTTGAAATTTTACGAGTGCTTATAAAGGCATTCTTTTAACAGCGCTTAGATTAATAGCATTTTTTAGTGCTGATAAAGATCATTTCTATCACTTTTAAAATTGAAATCTATAATAGTGTAAGACCCAGTGTGATGAAAATGTGAAATTATTTCATGTTTCTTGAATTTTTAATGATTATTATGATGATCATAACACTACAAAAAAATAGGTCTTAGTGGCAGTTCTAATAACCACCGCTAATTTTTAAAAATTAACCCATATTCGACCCCTAACCTAATTCCCTAGCCCCTCCCGCGACCCCCTTGATCCCATGAAAACACCCCTTTGCTCCGCCTCTCCTCGACGTCGGTAGTCACCCCTTACCCTCTTAGTCGTGCCTCTCTCCAATGTTGATGACCTCCCCTCCCCCTCATCTATGCCTCAACTCGACGTCGGGGGCCGCCCCTCCTCCTCTTGGTCACGCCTATCCCCGATGCTGGTAACTACCCCACCCCTCAGTCATGCTTCTCTCTAATGTTGGTGATCGCCCCTCATCCTCAGCCCCACCTCTCTTCAACAGAGATCCCCCTTCTCTCCAACAGCTCACCCCTCCCCCCGACCGCCCTTCTCCCTGATATCTTTCCCCTCGGCCCTAACAACGACTGCCCCTCGCCCAACCCTCACCTCTGATCCTCGTGATCCCGACCCCACCTACTTCCTAATAATGACCCCACAATGACCCCCTTGTTATTTTAATGATGATCCTCAACAATAACCCCTCTTCCCCTTTTCCCGGAAAGTGTGATCCCCAATCGTAAGATACATTTTTATAATATTGTATGATTGGATTGACTATATCATTATGCGGTAGAGTTTTAATGGGGTGATCGTGTTTACAGAAGTTTTTCAAATTTGAAATAGAGTTTTAATTATTGACACATGAAGGGAAGGGTGGTGCTCTCCAAAGAATATGGTTATTGTAAATAATTTATTTCAACTTAACTTTTGATATTATTCAGTTTCTCAAAAATATTTAATTATTAAATATTAAAAAAAATAAAAAATTTACATATAAATTAATTTTAATCAAATTGTTAACAGAAGTTTCAAAATTTTCAATTTTTTATATCTAATTTATAATTATGATTACGATTTATAATTTTTTTTCCCAACATCAAAATTAGAGGAATATTTTGTGTGGATTTAACATTAAACATATGTTTTGTGTGATCTGATAATTTTTGTATTCTGATTATGTAATGTATTGTGAATTATTTTTTCTTTTTTAATATAATATGTTTGAGTATTTTTTATATCTAATTTATAATAATGTTTTTTATTTATAATTTTGGTTTTTTTCATTTTATAAGTATTAATATGTGTTTGAAGTTATATATTATTATTTATTTTTTATATATTTAAATGATATATTTTTAAAATATTCAATATTAAGCAGATGATGAAATATGTGTTATGTGTGATCCGACAATTTTATACTTGTATGTTCACCATAATTTTATATACTATATTTATAAAATTATAGGATAAAGTTAGTGATCAACCTAGATGAAGTTGGGTGATATTTAATTTTAATTTTACTTGTTTAATTAACCATTTATATCTTTATATCTAAATGTAGATGGATAATAGTGTCAATACAATACCTATAGATAAAAATTGGATTAATTTACCTCAAAACACACCTTGGTATGCCAAGGGTTTGGAAGAATTTATAGATTATGAAATTACAAACTGATCAGTGGATAATAGAATAAAATTTTTGTGTCTTGATTGCAAATTCAAATGATGGTTAAATAGAAACAAAGTATATGAGAATTTGATGTTGAAATAGTTTCCTGCTTGATATGTATGTTAGATTTGGCATGGTGAATCAAATGTTATAGAAATTCAAAAAAATGACAATCCTATCAATGAAATACAAAGTGACTCACTAGAGGAGAATTAAATTTGAAATTGGATAAATGACTCATTTGGATTTGTAGGATAAAATGTCCAAGATTTTAATAGATCAACAAAAACTTCAGTTGATCCTAAGTAGGTTAATCTTGCTCAAAACTTAAGTGACCAAAAAAATGAGTTTTATGAATTAGTTAAAGTTTGGAAATAAGAATTGTATGAAGGGTGTTCTAAGTATTAGAAGTTATCTTTTATACTTAAATTGTATCATATCAAGTGTCTCTATGGAATTACTGACAAAGAAATGTCCATGATTTTAGAGTTTCTTTATGGTGAATTTAGTGAAGCTAAGATCCCTACATCATTCTATAAGATGAATAAAGTCATCAATGAACTTATATTTTATTATACAAAGATACATGCATGCCATAATGATTTCATTCTTCACTAGGGATAAGAGTCCGATAAATAATAATGCATAATATGTCATACAAGCAGATGAAAGTCAATGAACAACAATGATAGTATAAATCAATGTAACCCTAGGAAGAAATATAAAAAGAAAAATCCTGAAAATGTATTGTCTTAATTTCCTCTAAAACCATGCTTGCAAAGATTATTCATGTCATCTAAGACAACATACGATATGAATCAGTATGCTCAGGATAGTAATAATGCCTTTTTGAGACATCCAAAAGATTTAACATCATTGAAGATGTTTGATTCATTATTTCCATATTTTTCTTCTGATCCTAAAAATGTATGTTTGGGATTAGCTTCTGATGGTTTTAACCCTTTTGGTACTTTAAGTACTAATTATAGCATTTGGCCAGTTTTTTTGATCCCCTATAATCTACCTCCATGGATGTGTATGAAGAAGACTTCTTTCATTATTTCAATGATTATTCCTCGAAATAAAATGATTGGAAATAACATTGATGTATACCTTCAACTTCTAATAAAATAATTGTGAGAATTATGGGATGATGGTGAGGAAACATATGATGATTCAATTAGAAAACTATTCAAAATGCATGCTACTTTAATGTGGATAATTAGTGACTTTCCTGGACTAGTAAATTTATCTGGTTGGAATACTCACACTAGTTTGGCTTATCCAGTTTGTAATTTTGATTTTAAACCTCAATTATTACCTCATAAAATAAAATGGTGTTTTTTGTGTCATCGTCAATTTCTTATTACTTCTCATAAATTTAGGTTTAACAAAACACAATTAAATAGAGATATTGAGTTGATAAATCCATTGAAGTTGTTATATAGTTCATAAATCTTGGGACAATTAATGAATGTTATTAAATAATTTGAAAAATGTAATCAATTTAAAGAAGGGGTAGGGGGAAGCATACGAGGTATAGTATCTGAAGTAGCTGGAACACAACAATGGAAGAAAAAGAGTATATTTTTCAAAATTCCTTATTGGGAGTTTAATTTGATACATCATAATCTTGACATAATTCATATTGAGAATAATTGATGTGAAAATGTAATTTTTACATTTCTTAATGAGCAGGGTAAATTGAAGCATCACCTTAATGCCTGTAAGGATATGGATTCAATGAATATAAAGCATGGTTTGTGGTAAAATGAGAATAAAAAGTATCCTTTGGATATTTTTACAATGAAAAATCATGATAAAGTCATATTCCTTCGAACTTTAAATAATTTAAAAGTCCCAGATGGATATTCAAGTAATATATCAATGTTCATTGACTTAAAACATCGAAAGTTACATGGATTGAAAATTCATAACTCACATATTATGATGGAGTATTTGTTGTCTTTGGAAATGTGTAATATGTTACCTAAAAAAGTAATTGTGGTTCTAGTTGAGTTTTTTACCCTTTTTAGAGAGCTTTATGGAATAATATAAATCCAACTAAGGTTGATTAACTTCAAGAAATATTTTTTTCATACTTTTTCATTTGGAGATGTTATCCCCCCCCCTTCATTTTTCACAATCATGATTCATTTGACTATTCATTTATTTGAAGAAGCTAAACTTGGTGGACCGGTACACTATTTATGGATGTATCCAATTGAGAGGTACATTGATATTATTTTTTTTCATTGGTGAATTTAATTTTATCAAATCATTGTGTAAATTTTTTTAATATGTTTCTTATTTTTTTCATTAGGTACTTAGGTCATTTGAAATCATATATGAGTAATAAAGCTCAGCTAGAAGGCTCTATCATTAAAGGTTACATAGACAAAGAGTGATTAACATTTTGGTTTAGGTATTTGGATGGGATTGATACTAGATTCAATTTTGTTGTATGTGTTGAAAACATCACCACTAATTCTCATTCTAAAAACTAGTCATTGGTATTTCCAACTATTGGACAAACAGTTAGAAAGGGGTCAAATTTTACACAGACTGAATAGGAGTTTCTACAAGCACATAGATACGTGTTACTCAATATTCTTATTGAAGATATATTTATTGATGAATTGTGATTGAAAACAAATAGGAAACTAAGGGGTCGAGATTGAAATGAGTTGGAATTAAAAAAAAACTATCAATAAGGAGATTTTCAAACGGTTCACCCATCATGTAAGTATATACACATATTCATATTATTGACATGTAGTTATTTTGTATATATTAAAAGTAACACCTTATATATTTTTGTAAAGATAATGAATGTTATAAATCAAGCTGAAATATCAAATGATTTGAAGTTTTTGGATTGAGGTCCTCTAAGGTAGGATAAGAGATTCAATGCCTACAATATTCATGGCTTCAGGTTTCATACACTTTATCACAAAGAATAATTGAAAACCCAAAGTAGTGGTGTATTTACACTTAAATAGATGGGATGCTATAGAAATCTTAATGATATAATTTAATTAAAATATCATGGTCAGTTTTCAGCTGTCTTATTTAAATGCAAGTGAGTCAACATTGATAGGGGTATAATGAAAGATTCACTATATTTTACTTATGTAAAATTCTCTCGCTTGATCTATAATGGTGAGCATGTGAAGAATGATCCATTTATCTTGGATTTATAAGTGAAGATGGTTTATTATGTGGATGATTAAATACATGAAGGTTAGAGTGTTTTTGTGCACTTAAAGTAGAGATATTTATATGATATGGGTGATGAAGATTAATTGGTTCTTTGTGACAGTGAACCTTATCCACCACAAAACATTGAATTGTTTTTTCAAACAATATAAAAACAATATAACTTTCAAGAGAGGGTTAAAATGAAGCACTCATTATAATTGAGGTTGATAATAATGAAGATAATGAAGATGAAGATAATTGAATGTATAAATTAGTAAATAAAATATATTGTAATTTCTCATTCATAAGTGTTTCATACATATATACATGTTTCTAGTTTTTTTTATTTTTTTTAAAAAAATTTAGTTTTCAATTTATTATAAATTTAATATATATGAACCATTTGAGTTGTAGGAATGACAAGAGCAAAAAAAATCAAGATCCTAGCTGATCAAAATCTCAGAGAACGCTACAACTACCATCAACTTCAGTGGATCCTAGTGGTTACATTGTACCCAAGACTACTAGATATCCCGCCATTTCTTTAGATGCGGTTGGTAACCCACTGTTCGATTTACCTCAGGTGATGGAGCAATTGGTCACCCCTCCATCTAAGGGATATTGGAGAGTTACCGTTACTGGTATGTATGTAATTTTACAAAAAAAAACTATATATTTTATTAATTGTTTAATGAATTTATCAAATAGATAAATATAACAATAGAAGAGATGTAAATATAAATATGAAAGATGTATGGGACCTAAAGGAATTCAATATTATGGTTCCATTTGATGAGTTTGGGGTGCTTATCAGTGATAATATCGAAATCTATGGGAAAATTATTGGGAATTTTTCTTGTGAGACGGTGAGCTTTCCCATTAATTATAAATATTGTAGGCATATTCCTATAGCTTGAAAAAATGTGGTCTTTGATACTCAAGTAAAGGTAATATTAATTTATTATTCCTTGATAACTAATTTAAAATACATGAGTAAATTTTTTTAATATACTTATAAAGTGCTAGGTTTTTTATTTCTATATGTTTTTTCATTTTGATGTCCTTGACTCTGTTTAATTCCCATGGACTCTAAAAAATTTGGGCATGAAATTGAGAGATTTTAAATAAAGATTATGGAATGAGTTTAATGGAACATCTCTGAGCTCACGACATATGCATGAGAAATTTCTTGAAGGCATCTCTCATTAGTAATGGAATTTGTTTGTTGATATTAATAGAGATGCATCTCATGAGGTAATTGCATATTTTATAGTATCTTGATAACATTAACATAATAAAATTATATTTTTTATTAATGTTGTTTTTTTGTAGGAATTATCTAAAAAAATAATGTGAATCATGAGAAACAAGTCATTCCTCACATCACTAGGTCTCAAATTTTTATGAGAAAAAGAATAATTTTGGTTTGTATTTTATTCATTATTATTTATACCATTTTTTATAAGTCAAGGTTTTTTCTAACTTTTTTATATTTTTTTATAAAGGATAATTAATTAGATCACTCTGTTAGCCAAATAAAGATGTGATTTAAAGTGAATAGGGAACCTAATGGAAATTATATAAATGACCCTACAAAAGATATTGGAGTAAGTACTTTTCATTACCATTTCATGTTATTTCATTACTAGAAAAACATAATAATGAAAAATATATTATAACAATAAACAATACTTAAACCTAATTAAATGGTGGTATCTACATGGATTAAATGATGATAATTTAGCATCTTTTGATAAATCTAGATAGCCCCAGTTAATTGGGTTTATGTCTTGTTTGTGGTTATAATATTTTTTTCAATATTATGTTTTTATAGTAATGAAATAAAAATAAATAGTAATGAAGAATTTATTAATTAGATAATATTAGGAAGTTCAAATATTTTGAAAAATAATTGTTAATATTTTTGTATTAATAAGTTAAAATTCAAGAAGTCTGGGATGTGAACCCTTCATAATCATCATCGGTTTCATAGAATAATATAGTTGCAGTCGTTTTAGGGAAGTAACATCCCAGATGTGTACAGGGGATGAGTTTCGGGCCTACTCCATCAGTTGTCTTTAGTAGGGCATTGTCATTAGTTACTACTACACACATTGGGGCTTCGAGTAGTGTTGTTGATCAGGAATCACAAATAGAAATTGCAAGGTTGAAATAAAAAGTGAAAGAAAAATAATCTTATAGGAAAACACATGAGTAATGGTGGTTGACAATAGAAAATGAGTAGTAGTGGTGGTTGACCATTCACACTTTTGAAAAGAACACATAAAACTCCTATAAATAAAACTAAAATGGTAATTTTATATCAAAAGAATTCACTTTGATTCATAACAACCATATCTAGTGTTGGATTGACGTTTATTTGATTTCTACAAATAAAAAATGAATTATATATTGTTATCCTTAAGTTTGAAAACAATTCGAGATCATTTTCTTGATTTTTAATTAGTAAAGAGTTTGTAAAGGTGATAAAGCCTTAAAAATATGTATCAGGGGGTAAAAATAGGAAAATAATGTCATATTGATATGAAATCAGAGAAAAATGGACGCCGATTAATTTTAGACATGTAGGAACAGATGGAAAAACATTCGAAGGTATTTTTTTCCCAAGATCCCTATAAACATGTTTTTACTGTTTTAAAACACATAAACGTGCATGTAATGGTCAAAATCATATAAAACAACCTCATATTGATGTGAAATAATGGTACAACCACCATTGAGTTATTTTTGTTATGTACATACAAACAACATGTCAAACTGACATACAGTGTGGTCAGAATGACTCCATAAATAGTTTTTAAAGGTACTGAAGTCTTTAAAAACATGTGTCGGGGGGTAAAAACTAAAAAAAGACATTATATTACCATGAAGTCATTTTATAATGACAATATATTTATTTTTTAAATGTAGTAGCTGATAACACATCGTTTGGAGTTACAGTTTTCTCAAGATGTCCATAAACACATTTTTAGCGTTTTAAAGCACAAAAATGTGTGTGTGATGGTCAAAATCATATAAAAAGACATAAGATTGACATGAAATCATGGGACAATAACCAATGAGTTATTTTTGATGTGTAATCATAGAAAACATGTCAATCTAATGTGAGGTTTAAACAGAATGACTCAGCAAACAGTTTTTAAAGGTATCAAATCCTTTAAAAACATGTTTTGGGGGGTAGAAACTAGGAAAATGATATCAGATTTCCATAAAATTGTAGGAAAATGACCGCTAATTTATTTATGAAATCCAGAAACCAATTTCCTTCCATTTTGAGTTATGTTTTTTCCGAGATGCCTGTAAATGAATTTTTTAGTGTTTTAAAACACATAAATGTGTGTGTAATAGTCCAAACCATAGAAAATAACCTCAAATTGATGTGAAATCATGGAAAAACCACTATTGAGTTATTTTTTATGTTTACACACATACAAAAAGTCAATCCAACATATGGTGTGGTCATAATGACTTGGTAAACAGTTTTTAAAGGTACTGAAGCCTTTAAAAACATGTATCGGGGGAGACTAAAAAAATAATATCATATATCCATGAAATTAGAGGAAAATGACCATAAATTTATTTTTTAAATGTAGGAATTGACGACACATCATTCTGAGTTACGGTTTTCCCAAGATGTCTATAAATGCATTTTTAGTGTTTTATAACACAAAAATGTGCATGTGATGGTACAAACCATAGAAAACAACCACATATTTATGTGAAATCATAGTAAAACTACTATTTAGTTATTTATTATGTGTACGCATAAAAAAATGTCAGTACAATGTGTGATTTGGTCTAAATGACTCGGTAAACAGTTTTTAACGGTACTAGAGCCTTTAAAAACATGTGTTGGGGGTCAATACTAGGAAAACGACATAATATTGACATGAAATTAGAGGACCACAATAGTCAAGTTATTTTTAAAATGTTGGAATTGATGGAACATCATTCCAAGTTAAGGTTTTCCTAGGATGCCCATAAATGAGTTTTTAGTGTTTTAAAACACATAACCATGCATGTAATGGTCAAAACCATAGAAAAAACTTATATTGATGTAAACTCATGGAAAAACCACCATTGAGTTATTTTTGACATTTATGCATAGAAAATATGGAAATTGAACATGCGGTGTGGTCGGAATGACTCAATAAATAGTTTTTAAAGGTACCAAAACCTTTCAAAACATGTGTCGGGGAGTCAAAATTAGGAAAAAGATTTTAGATTTCCATAAAATCAGAGGAAAGTGGCCTTCAATTGATTTTTAAAATTTAGAAATCAATGACACATCATTCTGAATTATGGTTTTCCTGAGATTTCCGTAAATGTGTTTTTAGTGTTTTAAAACACATAAACATGCATGTAACAGTATAAATCATAGAAAACAAACTTAGATTTATGTGAAATTATGGAAAACCACCTTTGAGTTATTTATGATGTGTACATAGAGACAATGAGTCAATATGATGTGTGGTGTGGTCAGAATGACTCGATAAATAGTTTTTAAAGGTATTGAAGCCTTTAAAAACATGTATTAGGGGGTAAAAATAAGAAAAATGATGTTATATTGACATGAAATCAGAGGAAAACAACTATCGATTGAATTTCGAAATGTAGGAACTGACGAAACATCATTCTAAGTTACGGTTTTCTCAAGATGGCCATAAATGCATTTTTTATTTTTTTTAAACACATAAATAAGTGTGTAATGGTCCAAACCATAGAAAAAACCTTAAAACTAATGTAAAATCATGGGAAACCCACTCTTGAGTTATTTTGGACATCCGTATGCTGACAAAATGTCAATCTGATGTGCAGTGTGGTCAGAATAACTTGGTAAATGGTTTTTAAATGTATTGAAGTATTTAAAAATGTGTGTCAAGGGGTCAAAACTATGAAATTGATATCGAATTAACATGGAATCATAAGAAAATGACCATTGATTTATTTTTAAAATGTATGAACTGATCCAATGTCATTCCAAGTTACAGTTTTCTTAGGATGTCTGTAAATGTTTTTTTAGTGTTTTAAAACACTAAAATGTTCATGTAACAGTCAAACCCATAGAAAAAACATCAAATTGATGTGAAATCATAGGAAGACCACCGTATAGTTATTTTTGATGTATATGTGTAGACAATACATTAATTTGATGTGCGATGTGGTCGGAATGACTCAGTAAATAGTTTTTAAAGGTACCAAAACCTTTAAAAACACATGTTAGGGGGTCAAAACCAAAAAAACAACATTATATTGACATGAAATTAGAATATGATGAACATCAATTGATTTTGGAAATGTAGGAACAGATGTAATGTCATTATGAGTTATGGTTTTTCTGAGATACCCATAAATGTATTTTGGGTAATGGTAAAAACGATAAAAAAGGAATCATATTGATGTGAAATCATGGTAAAACCATCATCCAGTTATTTTTTACATTTACACATAGACAACACGTCAATATAATGTGTTGTGTGGTCAGAATGACTCGGTAAACTATTTTTAAAGGTACCAAAGCCTTTAAAAACATGTGTTAGGGGGTTAAAACTAGGAAAACGACATTGGATTGACATTAAATCAAAGAAAAGTGATAGTATATTAATTTTTGAAATATAATAACTAAGGACACATCATTATGAGTTACGGTTTGCTCGATATGTCTGTAAACACATTTTTAGTGTTTTAAAACACATAAACGTGCATGTAATGGTCCAAACCATAAAAAATGACCTCGGATTGATATGAAATCATGGGAGAACCACCATTGAGTTATTTTTTATGTTTACATGCAGAAAAAACGTCAATTAGACATGCGGTGTGGTCATAATGACTCAATAAATAGTTTTAAAGGTACCAAAGCCTTTAAAAACGTGTGTTGGGGGTTAAAACTAGGAAAATAATTCCAGATTAATATGAAATAAGAGTAAAATGACCATCGATTTATTTTTGAAATGTAGAAACCAATGAAACTTCATTTCGATTTATGGTTTTCCAAGGATGCATGTAAACATGTTTTTAGTGTTTTAAAACACTAAAACATGCGTGAAATGGTCCAAACCATAGAAAATGACCTCATATTGATGTGAAATCCTGATAAAACTAGTTTTTATTATTTTTGATGTGTACATGAAGACAACACGTCAATAAAACATATAGTGTGGTCTGAATGACTTGATAAATAGTTTTTAAAGGTATTGAAGCCTTTAAAAACGTGTGTTGGGTAGTCAAAACTAGACAAACGGAGTCAGATGGACATAAAATTAGAGAATAATTATAATTGATTTATTTTTGAAATTTAGTAATTGACAACATTTCATTCTAAGTTACATTTTTTCAGGATGAACGTAAACATTTTTTTAATGTTTTAAAACACTAAAATGTGTGTGTAATGGTAAAAACCATAGAAAATGATATCATATTGATATAAAATTATGGTACAACCATCATTGAGTTATTTTTGAAATATAGGAAATTCTTCCATATCAAAGTCTTTAAAATTCGTTCATTGAGTAAATTTCAAGCACAACTCAGGTTGATTTAAAAATTAATTAGAATATTATATACTTATTCCTTTTCAGTTTCAAGTGTTGAATCAAATATTAAATAGGTAATTTTATGTTTTCAAAGTGTTGTAAATGATATATTATTTGTTTTATATTAAAATGTCTCTTGTTTGATTAACAAAATAACAAATTTTATGCAAAAAAATCTAAATATATTCTGTGTCTTTTCTCTTCTGTATTTATTTTATTAAATGTTCTAGTTTTTATTGTAGGTGACAGATGCCGACAGTAGGTAGGATGTTGACCATTTTGATCCATGACATTATTCAGAAGGTAATTGTGATGGTTTTTAGTTTCCATGGTATGTTTAAATTTTATGAATGATTATATTATAATTCTAATTTATTATGTTCCGTTTTAATTTCTATTTTTTGTTACTATTGATGAGATGATGTGGTCAGTTTCAGTTGATGAGATGATTTGAAGGCAGATAAATGCAGTGGAGGTCATGGGGTGGATGTATATTGGGCATGGGTTGTTGTTGGACATATTTTATATGTATATATTGACGATGATGTATGGATTGACTGGTTATGATGACTAAGGTTATGCTAACTGTGAATGCAGGTATATATTATTGTGGATGTATGATGTATGTATGATGGGTTTATCATGAATTTATGTTTTAGTTTATTACTTTTCAGAGTTTTTATATTTATATTTTTTGATTAAATAATTTTTTAAATAAATAAATTTTAAAGGAAATATTTATGGGTGATTTCTAAAAACCACCACTAAATAAATTAATGAAAATTTTTATTAGTGGAGGTTATTATTAACCACCGCTAAACATAATCACTGCTAAATTTATTAGTGGAAATTATGTTCATCTTATATATTTTATTTTCAGGTTGTTTTTTTAAAAAAATACCACTAAATAAAACCAAAATTGCCGCTAAATGCTCTAAAAAATGACCCATACAGAAACTGCCACTAAATGAAAAAAAAACACTGCAAAATGACTAAAGACCATGAAATACGTGATAGTTTTAATAACCTCTATTAAACGATTAGGCGATGGTTTAGACTGATGCTAGTTGAAGAAATAACTATTGTTAATGCCTAATTTTTTGTAGTAATAATAATAATATTGCTAATTTAAATTGATCACTAAGATGTTTACAAACAAATATAAATAAAATCATACACACATACACATATAAACGATTTTTATGGGTTTTTTGGTGTGTGAGAGTGCTAGCATTGTAATTTTTTTAATTTTATAAATTCTTTTTATCACTGATAAAGACTGTATTTTAATGTCACTTATATGAATAACAATTTTTTAGCATTAATAAATCCCATTTCTATAACTTTTAAAAGCATGATCTAGAGTAGTGTAAGACCTAGGGTGAAGAAAATGTGAAATAATTTCATTTTTCTTGAAATTTTTATGATGATGATGATGATCATAATAATAATAATAATCATCATAATTTAAATTGGTCACCAATAATTTTACAAACTATAAAGAAAACCATACACACATGCACATACAAATGGTTTTTATGGATTTTTTAGAAATAAAATAAAATTACAAATGGGTCAATGTTTTTAATTTTTTTAAAAAGTAACATTGAAAGGCATTGAAGATTCTGACACCTTTGGCCCCCTTTAGGTTGGCCCAAAGTCCTTTTGGGATTCAATGCCTTCTTAATTAATTTTTTGAAGGTTTGAAAGCATCTCACACATTCTGTTTGGAAAAAAAATTAATTTTTTTTCTTAAATTAATTATTTAGAAATAATTATTAGTAATTAATAATTATGATTTATAATTGATTATTAATAAATGAATAAATATTAGTAAATAATGTGATTTGATGTTTTATCTTGTAGGATATACTACTTTGCCTTTTATTTTGGTTTTGGAGGCATGTGTGACACGCTCGTTATGTCACAACCCCTTGTCTTGTTTTCTTGCTTTCTTCTTTTTAATAATTTCTTGGGGTTATGATTTTAAAATCTATGGTTTTCACCATCTTTGATTAGTAAATAATTATTAATTTATATTGACTTTTCAGTTTTAAATATATATATACCTTGATAAATAATTATTTAGAAAAATATTAATAAAAATTTATAATCAAATAATATTAAGAATAGTTTTATATTTTCATACTAATATATATTAAATATAATAAAATAATATATATTAATAGTAATTTTGAATATTAATAATTATTAGTAACTAATTATTTGTAACTTATTACCATTAATTATAATTAATTATTTATTAATTATTTATAATAATAATAATTAATAAATTTTCTACTATTTATTAATTAAATATTATCTATTTATTAATAAATATTATTAGATAATTAATCATTTTTATTTATTATTATTAAATACTTAAAATTTATTAATAATTATTATAAATACCTAATAAATATTTTTATTGATGCTATTATTAATTATTTTTATTTATTTATTAATTATTAATGATTGACTTATTAAAATTAAATATAATTAATTAATTACTAATTATTCTTAATTGTTATCAATTAATAACTATTACTTATAAATTATTTTTAAAAAAAAACTAACTTCAAAATAATTATGGTAATTATAAAATATAATAGTTTTATGCACATGTATTCAAATAAATAATTTATAAATAAATGGTTTGAATTTTTTTACAGTAATAAGAAAAGTATATATAAAAAAATTAATACTATTGATTATAATTTCAATATTCTATGAAAGTGAATTTTTTTAAAATATATTTATGACATTTAATAAGTTAGCTCATGTTTGTATCATAATTTGAACATTATCAATAATATAGTGTAGTCAATCTAATCTCAAATAATTTAAGACATAGAAAACATATAAAATCAATGAGTATAATTATTTTTCAACAATATCTATAATGAGGCCCTACCTCATAGTCCAAAGTGCATATGAGATGCCTGTATCAAGATCATTAACCTCAGTGATGTGGTGGAGTTTGATGACCAGGAGGAAGATCTTCCTCAGGTACAACAACCTCAACTATTTGTCGCTCTATTGATGAATCATCGAGTGGAGGTTCTATCTGGATGTCAATATGTAGACTAGATCCTTCTCCCACTACGTAAGTGGAAAGACCTAACATCTCATGGGGAAGCCACAATATCTATGAAGGCCTAGTCATAAAATATGAATACATAGGAAATGAAGCTTGATACAAGCTTGTATCTGTTGTATCGGGTGAAAACTATAGATATGTTGATAACATAAATGGATCTCATGGATTCTAGTACACATCGAAAATCAGAAGAGTTTTGTCTACTGGATATGATGGATCTTCCTGTGGAACAAGTGAGACCTCACGTGTAGCCCGATGTGGTCAATGTCGTCATCATCACAACTCGTTAACATCGAAAACTACTAAAGGAGGTTCCTAAGAAGGAAAATCCTCTCCTTGAGGTATACAATTGAATATAAAATCTTGTACAACATGATATGATGTCATCATGTCATGTATTGCAACATGGTATGCTATATGACTAAATACCTAACCCTATCAGTCATATGGATAATATATTATAGTCAACTATATTATAAAGATATTAAAAATTAACTAAAAAATATGTATAATAAACAAAATAATGTAAAGTTATTAACTTACCAGTCTAGACCCTAGATCCCTCTATCACGTGGTGTAAGATACAAAATAGACTTCTGTCTAAACCATGGAGAATACTCGAGTTGCAGTGATAGACGAACCCCTACTACAAAACACACTTTAAAAGTGCTAGTTTTGGGATTCAATAGCGCTTTTAAAGCGCTATCTACAAAATTGAGGTTAACTTTATCAATGCTTGAAAAAGCACTGAAAAAGGCCCTCTTTATTAGCACTTTTTTAAGCATTGTTAGGGGGGTTGTTCGATCCTCTCCTCACCGCCAGCGCGTCCCCCCTATTAGTACTTTTCACACACTTGTATTCCCCGCCTTTAATATCACTTACCCCCACCCTTTAACAACACTTTAAGAAATTCCATTCCTCCTGCGCATGCCTAGATTCGAACCTTGGACCTCCCCTTTAGGATTTGAATTCCTTTACCACTGCATCGACTTATTTTATTATATCTTTTTCAATATTTCTATTTATTTATATATATATTTACATGCATATTTTTTATTTACATATATTATAATATATATAATATGTGTTTATTTACAAATATTATAATATACATATACATATTTTTTTATTGATACACACATGTTTATATATAAACATTACTTTTATAGGTGTATATATACATATTAATGAATTTTTATAACATAAATAAAATGGATACTTTTTTACTTTAAATAAAATTAATAATAAATATTTAGTTTATATATTTAAAAATACATTTTTACATAAATATATTGATATATGTATTTATATAAGTGATTTATTATAAGTAAATTTAATAAAATTTACATATATTTAATTATAAATAATACTACTTTATGAAAATGATAAAATTTAAAAACCATAATATCTATATAAATGTAATACCTAAGAATAAATTCATTCTCTACTTAAAAAGACAATAATACCCACTTAAACAAGGCTAAAATTCCATCTAATATTAAAAAATTGGGATACCTTGACTAAAAACTCAGTTTTGGTGGACTTATGGGATTTTTTTTGGCCTTGAAAAATGTGACTAGGGGTTCTCTTGGGTCACTGGTGTGTATAGATCATATCAAGCTTTGATTCGATATGTGGTAGAGCCCAAACAGACACTCATATCAAAATTTATGATCATTTGAAGTTCAAGTCATGTTTTCAACTTATCTTAGACCATTCATTAATTCATTTAATTTTTATGACATCCAACTGTTATTAAATGACTATTACTCGATAATAATTATAAAATTATAAATTATTAACATTTATTATTTATTTTATAATTTATTTTCTCTAATTATATTATATATTAAGTTTAAATTCCCATTTAGCCTTATATAAAACATATTTAAACAATATATATTATATTTTGATCCATATAAATATATTAATATGTTAATATGTTGTTTTTAATGAAATATGATTTTTATCATTTATCACCACTAGAAAAAAAAAAGCAATGATAAAGTGGGGCCTTTATCATCGCTTGTAAAAAAGAGCTGATAATCCCCCCCCCCTTTATCAGTGCTTTCTAATAGCACTGATAAAGGCCCCTCTTTATCATTGTTTCTTTATTAGCACTAATAGGGGGATTTATCAATGATTTTTTACAAGTGCTGCTAAAGGGGTCCTTTATCAGTTCTTTTTTTAGCACTGATAAAGACCTACTTTTATCAGCACTTTTTTCACACTGAAAAAGGCCCCCTTTATCGACATATTTTATAACACTGATAAAGGGTTCCTTTATTAGCGCTTTTAGCTGGCATTGTTAAATCCTAGCACTGTAAAAGTATCGATCAGTAGTAGTGAAATCACATTGTAGGAATTCCATCAATATGAAATGCTGCACATTTTCACTAAATATGGACATACTGTGCATGTTTTCATCTCCATTAGACATTCTACCTCCCTGTCAGCTTTAGGGAATAAAGATCCACTAGCTGTCTGGGTGCTGATGAATTGTGCTGAATGCATCCAAAATGATGCGTAACTCTATTGAGATGATGGAACTCAATAATATGTATGAGAGACACTACAGCCCTGACATCATCAATCCTAACAATTCAATATAAATAAAGCTGGTCAAATATACACCAATATGGGTACCGTGAAATCTAAGATGAAAAGTGACATTTGTCAAAATATTTTGTTACTAATTTCCAAAAACTATAATGTTTTTTAAATTGATTGGTCTACATAAGAATTTATATACATACATTAATTGGTAGTAGACTATCCAACATGAGATATTATACAACCAAATTGTGTCTCGGTTCCCTCATGAAATGGTTTGCATGACTCCACTTGTATATTACAATATATAAAGTGATAAATAATAAGAAATTAAGTAAAATAAATCATATTAAACCTATAAAAAATAAATATGAGTGATAATACCTACATACACAAAGAGCGGCGTGCAACAAATCCATGGGAATCTCCAGATCAGCAACAATAGGGGACAAGTATAACGACCCAAACTTTACATACATTGTTATTACTTCAGAATTGAGCATACTTATTATAACATATAACAAAACCATGGTAGGACCGTATAGGTATAGTGTATTTAAAAACTGGGAAACATAAACAACTGGTTCATAAAGCATCTACATTGTCTCCCATTTATTTCATCATATCTAGAGTCCCTTTTGGCATATCCTACTTAATAACCTTCTTCCTAACCTGGGGAAAATAAAACATACAAAAGGGTGAGATCAAATGCTCAGTAAGGGTAAACAAAAGAAATATCAATCACATCATATTCATAAGAACATAACATTTGGGAAATATTAACCTCTAAAAGAGATCATAATTTCATAACATGGGATAAATCATAGTAGTGAAATGTAATACCAATAATCATAACTTGAAACTTTGTGGCATACACACATAATCATAGAGAAACATTTCTTAGTAGTCAAGACTCATTTCCAATACTATTTTAGCGGACAAAGTTCATTTCTGAACCGAGTTCACTCCTCGTTTCAGTCCTGTATCACTGAACCGGATTAACCTACCGTTCTAGCCATGTCTATCTCATGAGATATAAATCATTACCCAATGAATTTTAGGGAGAATAGGTCTCACCCATCTCATAATGAAACCATTCTTATGTGTGACACAAAATCATAAATCATACATCATAGCATAACCCATGTAATAAAAATGGGAATCTTAAACATCAAGCCATCATAACATAATCCATATAAGATAAAAGGACATCCTAAAAATAATTCCATCATAACATAATCAAATCAATGTAAAAATAGGGATATAAATAGAACCCTATATTATCTTATATGGAAAATAATTTTGATAAAACACTTGAACTCCATTCTTGAGGAAAATATCCTTTCTACTTCAAAAACATTTTTCCTTTCTTAACATGTCATATAATTTTAAACTAAAAGAAGTTGATTAAAAATAAACTTGAAAACTTGTAAAGGAAGCTTCATGGAAATAATTTTCTATGAATCCATTCATGTCATATAAGTTAAAAAAACATTATTATCGTACTTTGGCCGGAAAAGTCAAAAAGTACCTCGTACTAAAAACGACAAAAGATTCCTTTCATATATTTTAATAAAAACTCACCAATGGGTAAAATTGGATTTAAACAATTGTAGGTGGATGGAAATAATATTACATATTGAGAAAACATGTATGTGGATGATAAACATTCCCCAATAAATTCTAAAGTATAAACAATCTCGGATAAAAATGAGATTGTAATATTTTCCCTTACCGTAGGTTCGATTTGCTTCGTACGTGTCCGAACCTCCTGTATAATGATTTAAATAATGTTATTTACTTATTCCAGAATCGTACTCATTTTTATGATATCATATATGGTCATATTCTTAGCTTCTTATTAGTGATATTTCATTGTTACTTGTTATTCGGGTGTTTGTTGCTTTTTGTTCTTATGCGTGTTTTGCCGAATAAATTCTTATTCTTCTTCTTTTTTTAGGTTATAGATACCTCATTTCCATAATATTATTCGTGTAATATATATCATATTTATTAATTCAATTCAATTATATAATCATTATGCAATGAATATCATGTAGAACAAGTCGCATCACATCGTGGAGACGGTAGGCCATACGTACGCACGAGCGATGATATCATTCCCATGATCGTGGAATTGTATTTAAGTGTATGTATACTATTTAAGAGTCAATATCACTTTAAAATAATCATATATAGTTATTCTTTTCACCATTATACCCATCCAAGTAAGGTGGTGGTGGAAAACAGATTAAACCATGGCGTGGAGACGGTATTCCGTACGTACGCACGCGCGGTGATTTCGTTTTCCATAGGATGGATAAAAGGTGAAATATGTTTTTTTAATATTTATAATAACATATCATTATATTAGTGATACTGATGTTATTAATTTATAACAAAAAAACTAAAGAAGAAGAAGTATAAGAAGAAATAAAGTTGAAAGAATCGGTAACGGACATTACCTCTTCTTTGAAGCGCCTCTTCTTAACCTCCTCTTAAGGCACTAAGGATGGTCTTTGAAGAATACCAGGACCTCTAGGATGTTTCTATGGAAGTGGAGAATAGAAATTGGTAGGGTTTGTCCGAGATTGAAGGCTCAAAGTGGTGTGAGGAGGAGAGGTAGGAGGTTCCCTTTTATAAGGAAGGAGAGGGGCACCTTAGGAAAAACTTAAAATATTATTTTATTATAAAGTCATATTCGGTTTTTAATAGCTCAAAATTGATTTATTTCTAAGATAAGGTGGGTATGGGTCTAAATACTCTCAACAAATGGGTTTTAGACAAGTTTAGGTTACTATTTTAACCTTATAATTTAGATTTAATTCTAAGTTAAATAATTTAACTTTTACCGTGTCTTCTTGTTTTCTTACACTATAAGGTTAATAAACTTAATATAACAATACAAAAGATCCCCAAGTTGTTAATTATTAATATATATAACCTTATATAATTCATTTGGACTAACCTTATATTTTTAGTAATAAAATAACAATTAATAATATAATATTTGTTTTAAAAACTATTTTATGTCAATTTTGACACTATTTGGTACTTGATTTTTTTGAAACTCATAACAGCATGATTAGTTCGAAAAAAGTTAATTAAATCAATACTAACATGTAATATTAACCTATAAAATTATTTTAATTCATAAAAAGTCTCAAATTACATTTATTTTGGTATTTATAATATTAATTATGTTAATATTTCCTTAATAAGGTAATTACTACATCATCATTGTGTCATAAATAAATTAAATTGTTTAAAGTCTAAAAATTATAAATAAAATACCATTATGTAGGAAATATTTTTATATTTATAATGAATATTTATAGTCGAATTTATATTTTTTTTAAACCCTATATTAAAAATGATTTAGTTATTAAACTTTGATTTTAACTATTTTAACCCTTCTTTAAATAAATTAATAATAAATGTCCTAATATAATCCAAGTGGACCTAAATGGTCATATTTTATTACTAAGGTTGTTTTTGGTCGAATTAAACTTATACAATAGAATTAGGACATGTGTTAGGGTAATAATAATATCATTTTTACCCTTAATTTCCCTATTTACTTTTAACCGTGGTAAATAAAAGTAAAAAATTATTATTCACCAAAAAATATTTGCATCTCATTGAAGCACATTTTAGTCCTTGATATTAACCATGTCTCTCGTAATTTCTAAATTCTACTCACAGAAGTGGTAAAATTAAGTTTTATGTAAATTTGCAAATTCTCCTAGGAGGTGGGTAAAAGACAGTGAAAAGTTCAATAAAATTTTTATATATCTAAAATTATTATAAAATGACTCCAATTAATTACATTGAACTTATATAGGTATTATGTATCAATTTTGACCTAAAATAAATTTAAATAAAATAAATAATTATTTAAATAAAAAGTTTGTTTTTAAATAGTAAACCATTGTTTTCACTATTCATCAAAAATTGAAAGTTTTCAGAAAAATACCAAAATTTCACCCGAGGATAATTTCGATATTCCGAATCCAAAAATGAAGTCCATTTTTAAAGATAAAATTTATAAAATTTCAAAAAGTGGGTATTACTATTCATAACGGCTAGTTTTAATAATATTTTAATAGCATATCGTTGTTTAGTGAAACTCGGTATTGCGTACAACACACGCTATCGTGGAAGGTTGTGATTGCGTGTAAAGCAAGACATGCTAGTTTTTTGTGTAATTAAAGATTCATTTATATAAAATTATACATAAAAACAAAATATTTCTCATAAAATCTCAGGTGTTACATTCTACCCCCCTTAAAATGAATTTTTCCCTCGAAATTTGTCACTTTGTAACAAACAGATGAGGATACATCTCCCTCATCATATCCTCAAGTTCCCATGTAGCTTCTTCTAATTGGTGGTTCCTCCATAAAACTTTCACCAAGCGAGTGGTCTTGTTCTGTAGGAATTTTTCTCTATGATCCAGAATCTCTATCGGCTGTTCTTCATAAGAAAGATCTTGCTTCAGCGGTACAAATTCTGAGCTGAGTACATGTGAAGGATCGGGTATGTACTTTCTCAGGAGTGATACATGGAACACATCATGAACTTGAGAGAGATTATGTGGAAGCGTCAATCGGTAATCTACCTTCCCAACACGATCCAGTATTTCGAAAGGACTGATATACCTAGGGCTCAGCTTTCCCTTCTTCCCAAATCTCATTACTCTCTTCCAAGGAGATATTCGTAAGAACACTTTATCACCCACTTTAAACTCTAGGTCTTTTCTTCAGTTGTCGGAATAAAAATTTTGTCGACTCTGAGCTGCTCTTATGTGTTGTTGAATAGATCTGACCTTTTCTGCCATCTCATCAACAAGATCGGGTCCTAATAGCTTTCTTTTCCCAACTTCATCCCATCAAGTTGGAATCCTGCACTTCTTTCTATAGAGGGATTAATAAGGATCCATCTGAATACTGGAGTGAAATCTATTATTATAAGAAAATTACACCAAATGTGGGTGTTGATCCCAACCACTTTTAAAATCCATAGAGTAAGATCTTAACATATCTTCTAGAGTTTGAATTGTTCTCTCAGACTGACCGTCTGTCTGAGGATGATAAGCAGTGCTGAAACTCAACTCTGTATCCAGAGTATGCTGAAGACTTTGCCAAAACTTTGAGGTAAACCTCAGATCCTGATCAGATATAATGTAAAGTGGTACTCCATGAAATCTTACCACTTCTTTTATATATATCCTGGAAAGCTGTTCCAAAGAGAAATCTTCTCTAATAGCAATGAAGTGTGCTGACTTTGTAAGGAGATCAACTATGACCCAGATAGAATTATTGCATTTGGATGTCTTAGGAAGTCTGCTGACAAAGTCCATAGTGATGTTTCCCATTTCCATTCAGGTATGGGTAATGGTTGTAACATCCCCTTAGACTTCTGTCTCTCAGCTTTAACTTGCTGACAAACCAAGCATCGAGAGATATATTCAGCAACATCTCTTTTCATGCCATCCCACCAGAAGTACTCTTTCAAGTCCCTATACATCTTCTTGCTTCCAGGATGAATAGATAATGAAGAACTATGAGCCTCATCCAGTAGCTCCTTATTTAATTTTGGTATGGGAGGAACACAAACCTGATTCCTGAACCTTATTATCCCATCACAATCAAGGTCGAATTCAGGAACATTTCTCACCTTTTTTTGTAACTCTGCATATTCTTTTTGTTCCTCTTTAATCTTCACATGTATAGATGGTTGAACATTCATTTTAGAAAGATAATATTTTTTCCCTTCAATTATAATTCCAAGATCCATCCTTTGTAAATCCATAAATATTGGATCTTTTGTGATCCTCATCATGGATAAGCTAGCATGGTCTTGTCGACTTAATGCGTCTGCCACCTTGTTTTCTTTCCCATGGTGATAATGAATTGAGCAGTCGTAGTCCTTAATCAACTCCAACCATCTTATTTGGTGCATGTTCATCTCCTTTTGTGTGAAAATATACTTTAAACTTTTATGATCAGTATAAATATCACACTTTTCACCATAAAGATAATGCCTCTATATTTTTAATGCAAAGATTACCGCAGCTAACTCCAAATCATTAGTTGGGTAATTTTTCTCATGGATTTTCAACTGTCATGAGGCATAAGCTATCACCATATCGTTTTTCATGAGAACACATCCCAATCCCTTCTTGGATTCATCACTATAGATCACAAACCTTTCTCCACTACAAGGTAGTGTGAGCACAGGTGCACTGGATAACCTTATTTTTAACTCCTTGAAATTCTCTTCACACTCCTCTGTCCAAGTGAACTTAAATCCTTTTCAAGTCAACCTGGTGAGTGGATTAGATAATCGTGAAAAATCTTTCACAAAACGTCAATAATATCCAGCCAAACCAAGAAAACTTTGGATCTCAGTTACTGTTGTTGGTCTTGACCATATTTCGATAACATCTGTTTTTGTTGGGTCCACAGATATCCCCTCTTTTGAGATTATGTGACCCAAAAATGAAACTTTTTGAATCCAAAATTCACACTTGGTAAATTTGGAATAAAGCTTCTCCTTTCTCAGGGTCTTCAATACAATTCTTAAGTGATCTTCATGTTCTTCCTTGCTCTTTGAATAGAAAAGAATATCGTCTATAAAGACTACCACAAACTGATCAAGATAGTCTCTAAAGACTCTATTCATCATATCCATGAAGATAGAAGGGGCATTAGTAAGACCAAATGGCATCACTATAAATTCATAGTGGCCATACCTTGTACGGAAAGCCGTTTTTGGTATATCCTCCCTTTTGACCCTTAATTGATGATACCCTGAACGAAGATCAATCTTGGAAAATTATTGAGCTCTGTGTAGTTGTTCAAATAAGTCATCAATGCACGGGAGATGATATTAGTTATTGATAGTGATCCTGTTAAGTTCTCGATAATCAATGCAGAGTCTCATTGATCCATATTTCTTCTTAACAAACAGAACAGGTGCTCCCCAAGGTGACGCACTAGGGCGTATGAATCCCTTATCAAGATTCTCTTGGAGTTTCTTATTCAATTCCTATAACTCAATTGGGTTCATTCTATAAGGTGTCTTTGAAATAGGTAAAGCACCCGGTACGATTTCTATTGAAAACTCAACTTCACGATTTGGTGGAAGACCAGGAAATTCCTCCGGAAAGACATCATCAAACTCCCGTAAAATGGGAATATTCTTAATCTTGAGTTTCTCTCCAACCATTTGAGATAAATAACCTTCATTTAGTGGAATCAAGACCCATAGGATGGATGAAATTTCCACTGGAAGGTTATGTTTATCCTTTCATCGATAGACGATCATAGATTGATCTGGAATATGAAATGTGACTTCCCTTCTTTGGAAATTGATATGAGCTTCATATAAAGAAAGCCAATCCATTCCAAGAATCACATCAAATTCCACTATAGTAAGGATCACAAGATTTGCAGGAAGCACTTTCCCACAAACTTCAATCGGAGAAGAATTATAAACTTTTGATGCGACTGTTGTGCCATTAGGAGTTGTCACAGCTAACTCAACATCTAATTGTTGAGGTAATACGGAGATACCCTTAGAAAATTCTTCAAAAATAAAAGAGTGGGTGGATCCAGAATCAAATAAAACATTTTCTACTTTAGAGTAGATGGTAAGTGTACCTTTCACCACTTTGTTATCATACTCCACATCGCTGATAGAAATTGCATGTGACTTTCCTTTGTCTTTATCCTTAATAGTTTTTTGATGTTGATCATCTTCAACAACCCTTGGATTAGGTCATTGATTAGCATAATGCCTCATTTCCTTGAACTTGTAACATTGAAGTGTAGAAGGTGCACTCTGTGTATCCTTTTCTTTTTTCGCATCACTAGACATCTTCTTCCCATTATTGCGGCATTCAAATGTCTGATGACCTTCTTTTACACATTTGAAACATTTAATTTTCCCTTTAAGACAACTCCCTCCATGTTTCTTTCCACACTTTGAGCATAAGGGAAAACTCATCTTATTTTCAGTGTGCTCTTTATATTTTCCTTTTAATTCCATTTTCCTCTTCTTATCAAACGCATATGACTGATGGGTTACTTAGATCTCCATCTCCACCTTGAGAGCACATCGAACGATTTCCTCGTAGCTATTGAAGTCCCTTATGGCTAACTCCCTTCGAAGAATTGGTTTTAATCCACTAAAGAATCAATCGATCTTACTCTCAGGTTGGATAATAATCCTAGAAGCATACCTTCCAAGTCTTGTAAAATTTGCTTCGTAGGTACCAACAGATTCATCATCCTTTTGATTTAGTTCTAGAAACTAATTCTCCATCTTTGTTCGAAGAATACGAGGGAAGTACTTATTGAAAAATAAGTTCTTCAACTCATCCCATTCCATGGACTCAATTTCATCTCTTGGCCTTGTATTCTTGATAAGATTCCACCATTGATCATCTTTACCTTCCAAATGATATAACGCTAAGATGAATGTATCATGTTCAGAACATTGAAGAACTGAAAATATCTTTTCAGTGGTACTGATCCATTGTTCATCCACAAATGGATCAGTAGACCCACTGAATGAGGGTGGACGCTGCCTCATGAAGGATTCAACAGAATTTTTCTACTTCCTTTGCTCGTTTGGAAGTCCTGCATGATTCATAGCTTGAGAAAGTTGTGTGAGCATGGCTACAAGATTTTGAATTCTAGCTCCCATAACGTTTGGTTGCTCAGGGGGACAATCATTGCATTGCTCGTCGTATTTAGCATTAACACGGTTCCTTAGGGTTATAGTCGTTGACTAAAACCAAGAATAATAGTGTGAGAAACACAAATTATAATAGGAAAACCACATAATCAAGAATAAAATTTCACACTAAAGGTCTTATCATAGGTTTTTCATGGCCATTTATAAAACACTATGATTTTTTTTTATGCTTAGATATATCCTTAGGGTTCTTACTAAGGCTTTCACATCCTAGTTTCCAAAGGTTGACTATACCGTTCCTCTAATACCAACTACAACGACCCAAACTTTACATGCATTGTTATTACTTTAGAATTGAGCATACTTATTACAACATATAAAAAAACCATAGTAGGACCATATAGGTATAGTGTCTTTAGAAACTGGGAAACATAAACAACTGGTTCATAAAGAATCTACATTGTCTCTCGTTTATTTCATCATATCTAGAGTCCCTTTTGGCATATCCTACTTAATAACCTTCTTCCTGAACTGTGGAAAAGAAAACATACAAAAGTTTGAGCTCAAATTCTCAGTAAGGGTAAACAAAATAAATATCAATCACATCATATTCATAAGAACATACAATTTTGGAAATCTTAACCTGCAAAAGAGATCATAATTTCATAACATGGGATAAATCATAGTAGTGAAATGTAATCCCAATAATCATAACTTGAAACTTTGTGGCATACACACATAATCATAGAGAATCATTTCTTAGTAGTCAAGACTCATTTTCAAAATTAACTTAGCGGAAAAATTCCATTTCTGAACCGAGTTCACTCCTCATTTCAGTCTCGTATCACTGAACCGGATTAACCTGCCATTCCAGCCATGTCTATCTCATAAGATATAAATCATTACCCAATGCATTGGAGGGAGATATAGGTCTCACCCATCTCATAATGAAACCATTCTTATGTGTTCCACAAAATCATAAATCATACATCATAGCATAACCCATGTAATAAAAATGGGAATCTTAAACATCATGCCATCATAACATAATCCATATAAGATAAAAGGACATCATAAAAATAATTCCATCATAACATAATCAAATCAATGTAAAAATAGGGATAGAAACAGAACCCTATATTATCTTATATGGAAAATAATTTTGATAAAACACTTGAACTCCATTCTTGAGGAAAATATCATTTCTACTTCAAAAACATTTTCCCTTTCTTAGCATGTCATACAATTTTAAACTAAAATAATTTTATTAAAAATAAACTTGAAAATTTTTAAAGGAAGCTTCATGGAAATAATGTTCTATGAATCCATTCATTCCGTATAAGTTAAAAAAAACATTCTTCTCATACTTTGGCCAGAAAAGTCAAAAAGTACCTCGTACTAAAAACGACAAAAGATTCCTTTTATATCTTTTACTAAAAACTCACCAATGGGTAAAATTGGATTTAAAAAATTATAGTTGGATGGAAATAATATTACATATTGAGGAAACATGGATGTGGATGATAAATATTCCCCAGTAAATTCTGAAGTATAAACAATCTCGGATAAAAATGAGATTGCAAGATTTTCCCTTACCTTAGGTCCGATTTGCTTTGTACGTGTATGAACCTCCTGTATAATGATTTAAATAATGTTATTGACTTATTCTATAATCTTACTCATTGTTATGATATCATATATGTTCATATTATTAGCTTCTTATTAGTAATATTTCATTATTACTTGTTATTTAGGTGTTTATTGATTTTTGTTCTTATGCGTGTTTTGCCGAATAAATTCTTATTCTTCTTCTTTTTTTAGGTTAAAGATACCTAATTTTCAGAATGGTATTAGTGTAATATATATCATATTTATTCATTAAATTCATTTATATAATCATTATGCAATGAAGATCATGTAGAACGAGTCGCATCACATCGTGGAGACGGTAGGCCGTACATATGCACGAGCGATGATATCATTCCCATGATCGTGGAATTGTATTGAAGTGTATGTATACTATTTCAGAATCAATATAACTTTAAAATAATCATATATAGTTATTCTTTACACCATTATACCCATCCAAGTAAGGTGGTGGTGGAAAACAGATTACACCACGGTGTGGAGACGGTATTTCGTACGTATGCACGCGCGGTGATTTCGTTTTCCGTAGGATGGATAAAAGGTGAAATAGGGTTGTTTCATATTTATAATAACATATAAGTATATTATTGATACTTATTTTATTACTTTATAATTAAACAACTAAATAAGAAGAAGTAGAAGAAGAAATAAAGTTGAAAGAATCGGTAACGGACATTACCTCTTCTTTGAAGTGCCTCTTCTTAACCTCCTCTTAGGGAACTAAGGATGGTATTTGAAGAAGAACAGGACATCTAGTATATTTCTATGGAAGTGGAGAAGAGAAATTGGCAGGTTTGGCTGAGCTTGAAGGCTCAAAGTGGTGTGAGGAGGAGAGGGAGGAGGTGCCCATTTATAAGGGAGGAGAGGGGCACCTTAGGGAAAACTTAAAATATTATTTTATTATAAAGTCATATTCGGTTTTTAATAGCTCAAAATTGATTTATTTAGAAGATAAGGTGGGGATGGGTTTAAATACTCTCAAACAATGTTTTTTAGACAAGTTTAGGTTACTATTTTAACCTTATCATTTAGATTTAACTCTAAGTTAAATAATTTAACTTTTACCGTGTCTTCTTGTTTTCTTACACTATAAGGTTAATAAACTTACTATAACAAGTCAAAAGAACCCCAAGTTTTTAATTATTAACATATATAACCTTATATAAGTCATTTTTCCGAACCTTAGATTTTTAGGAATAAAATAACAATTAATAATATAATATTTGTTTTAAAAACTATTTTATGTCAATTTTGACACTATTTGGTACTTGATTTTTTTGAAAATCATAACAGCATGATTAGTTCGAAAAAATTTAATTAAATAAATAATAACATTTCATATTAACTTATAAAATTAGTTTAATTCATAAAAAGTCTCAAATTACAATTATTTTGGTATTTATAATATCAATTATGTTAATATTTCCTTAATAAGGTAATTATTGCATCATCATTGTGTCATAAATAAATTAAATTATTTAAAGTCTAAAAATTATAAATAAAATACCATTATGTAGGAAATCGTTTTATATGTCTAATTAATATTTATAGTCTAATTTATATTATTTATAACCCTATATTAAAAATGATTTATTTATTAAACTTTGATTTTAACTATTTTAACCCTTCTTTAAATAAATTAATAATAAATGTCCTAATATAATCCAAGTGGACCTAAATGGTCATATTTTATTCCTAAGGTTGTTTTTGGTCAAATTAAACTTATCAAATAGAATTAGGACATGTGTTAGGGTAATAATAATATCATTTTTACCCTTAATTACCCTATTTACTTTTAACCGTGGTAAATAAAAGTAAAAAGTTATTATTCACCAAAAATTATTTTCATCTCATTGAACCACATTTTAGTCCTTGATATTAACCGTGTCTCTCGGATTTTCTAAATTCCACTCATAGAAGCGGTAAAATTAAGTTTTATGTAAATTTTCAAATTCTTCTAGGAGGTGGGTAAAAGACGGTGAAAAGTTCAATAAAATTTTTATATATCTAAAATTATTATAAAATGACTCCAATGAATTACATTGAACTTATATAGGTATTATGTATCAATTTTTACCTAAAATAAAAAGTCGGTTTTTAAATAGTAACCCAGTGTTTTCACTATTCATCAAAAATTGAAAGTTTTCAGAAAAATACCAAAATTTTACCCTAGGATAATTTAGATATTCCGAATCCAAAAATGAAGTCCATTTTTAAAGATAAAATTTATAAAATTTTAAAAAGTGGGTATTAGTATTCATAATGTCTAGTTTTAATAATATTTTAATAGCATATTTTTGTTTAGTGAAACTCGGTATTTCGTACAACACACGCTATCGTGGAAGGTCACAATTGCGTGTAAAGTAAGCCAAGATAGTTTTGTGTGTAATGAAATATTCCTTTATATAACATTATAAATAAAAACAAAATATTTCTCATAAAATCTCAGGTGTTACAACAAGGGAGGGATGCACTCCCATTCTAACATCTGAATGAGGATGAAAGATCTCCCAATATCACTACAATCTAATCAACATATAGTGCATAATGATCTGTATGTGTATTACAAGCATGTAGATTCCCATATGTATCCACCCGCCTGATCAAAGTCTACAAGTAGACCCAATTACATCATGTGGAAATGCATACTAGAGTGATTAGCACACACCATCCCTCTAATGAGCCACAAGATATATGCATGGGTGTGACACATGACAGTCTAATCATTAGCATCACTGGGTAAATATGTGAAGTGCATATTAAGTGATCTCATAGATAGAGAACTGATATCTATAGTAGTATCATCTCCCGCAATGTTTAGGCCATTGAGTAATATTTGACCAATCTCTATGGGTGGGTCCTGCAACTATAACACCCTGGATAAAAAGACTAAGAATAATTTTTATATACTCTAGTGTGATAGTTATATCTTCATCAAGAAAGTGGAAAGTGTGAGTCTTAGGTCTCCATCTCTCAGTGAGCATAGTAAGGAGGTTATGATCAACAAATTTAAAATCCAATATATTGACACTATAAAACCTAACATGTCATAGGTATGGTGTAATAGTATATAAAGGTGGAATGTGACAATAATAGTGTTCCCTATGAATAATGACACGTCGAACCTCATATCCTGCTAGTACATCATGAAAAACATGTATAAACTGCTCAGTGAGTAAAGAAGTATCCTACATCTCCCCACATAAAAATGAAATGACTAGTTAGTAAGTGTAAAATGTAAATAAAATGTTATGGTTAGTATAATGTAGAATATAACATTTATTTTAATACCCTCTTCTCTTTCTTAAGTTGATAACATGGATTGGTCTATATTTATCACAAATTTTATTGTACATAATGACATTTGAATTATTCTTAAAAAAAATAATTTTATCATTTTTCATTGATATTCTTATTAGATAAGATAATGAACTTATTTAATATCTTAGGATTCAATCATGAACACTTATAGAACTTTCTGAACTTTAAAATCCTTGAGGAATGACTCTTGCATTATATAGTTTAATTTCTCTTTAGAATATTTATTTCTGGAAATCTTTCATATTGATATTTCAAAAATTAATCACTAACTGTATAATGACCCTTACATAATTCACAACAACCACCAACATCACTAAACTTAGCCATTAATATAATATTACCTATTTCATTTTCACTTATTTATTCTTCACTTGAGTCAAAAACTTCTATGTAACTCCAACTAAAAGAAAAATCCCCCTCCCTCTTCTTATTTTTGTCCCTTATTCAATGTTTATAATTTTTCAACTTCAAAAATTCTTATTTGGAGTGTATTTTATTTTTTACATTTAAATCACCTAATATCAGAAGATGTATTACCTTTTGTTTTAAATATTTTATTGTGATTCTTCTTCCATTGATTCTTCTCACTTTTATTTTTCATTATGAGACCTTTTAAACACTTTGCATGTTTACTTAGATCATCAATTTTTTCAAAACTAGAAGATTATGAATAATCACTAGAAGATTTGGAAGAAACATGTTTAATATACTTGAGAAATCGAAGGAGTTGATTGAGTATTTTAGAAGGTTGATTTTTAAATTCATATGTAATATATTTTTATAAGATTGATTTTCAATAACTGAAACTTTTACAAAACCACCCAGAAGGCCAGCCCGAGATCTTAACGTAATCAAATTTTTAAATACTTAGGGAAATACCTTTTTTCAATTCAATACATCATCATGGTTGAGAATGATAAATCATTCAAACAATGTTAGGGAATCACTTCCAGTTACAACCTTTCCTATGAAATATACTATATCTTAGACGTTGGCCTTATTTCTTAGGCCAATCCATCTCATTATGAATCATACTATACTTTGGTTTTCCTCATGGTCACAACTTATTAATATCAAGTATCAATGTGGGATGATCTTAAAGCATTGGGAAATTTTGAAACTCACCAATAGGCATCCACAATGCATTATTATAGTTAACAATGGTGTCAATATGGTACACTGGATTAACATATGGTTCCCCCAAGATTTTAGCAGAGGTACATTCCATAATGACATGCATGAATAGAAACAAAAATTCCTAAAATTTCCACAATAAAAATGAATCTGGTCTTGTAATACCACCAAAACTCTACCATTGCTACCTATGATGAGGTCCTGGAACTTTTTCACTTTGAATATACTTGTTTCTTGGTTAAACAATCATACTCAAAAAGTAGAAGATTCATTAATGTTCCTATCAATCCCTTACTAAAAGTTTCATTTTTACCGCTTCCCCTAATGAATCTCATCATAATTATATCATACACTTTCTATAAAGTAATTAACCCAATGATAAAATGTCACCTGAACTAGATCGGTTATAGGTAACTTTAAATGCCCCTTGAAGATGCTATTATTGAATTCTAAAATGTTTTTCATCATGTGCCAATACATACTCCACACATTTTATTTCAATTTACATTTATCTTATATAATGTACATCATGTAGTCATACACTTTCTGATTATCCCTACAAATTCTTTCAAATCATTGTTTAAACCATCATTGATACGACTTATATGCTATTAAAAAGTGATAATATTACATATAAATTGATATTATCATTATGTTCAAACAATAAATATATTTCATATCAAACTTTATGATATTATTCTTCATAGATTCATCATGAAAATAATTTCACACATTGTTGGAAATGTGTCTAATGTGGTATAAATGATGTACATTTTGGGATCTCCATGTAACATGATCTGTATTGATTACCTAATTGATTTCCCGATGACGATTAGATGTCAAACATACACCCTGGGTGTGGGTGAAATGGTTGTTAATACATTCCAAAAACCAACTCCAAGAATCATAATTTTACTCCTCTACTATGGAAAATGCAATCAGTATAGGTGAATGGTTACCATCTTGGTTTACTACAATCAACACATTAGTTTAATTTCTATATAGAGAGATTTAGTCAATTTTTATAAACAGTTTATAGAAATAAAATGTGAGAATACATGGCTTGAATTCCCAAAATAACCGATTTAATTTAACATGAGATAGATCAACTTAATTATCTTGAGGCACATGTTAATTAATATCGAGGTGGAAGTCATACTTTTTATTTTTCATTAGTATTGATAGAAATTGTAGAAACACCTGATGAGATTCATGCCAATCATCATAAAATTTAACAATTGCCTTTTTTTCACCCTCCATTCATTTCCATATGAAATCTTGTATCCAACATTTTGTTGTATCCTCTCCCATACAAGGGCTACATACACAACTTGGCAGATCCCGATCATATCAACAATAATAGATGATACAAACTTAGTATCCAATTATGTATAATCTTGTGTTAGCTTAGGTTGCACATGAGTATGAGATGACTCAATCTTAAAAATTCTTTATCCTCCAAGAATAATTTCAGGAATCGAAATTCAGATAAATCTATAATCATCACCATATTTATCACATTATATGATATAATTTTCCATTTTGAATCCTCAACTAAATATGTACATTGTCTCTCTACATGAAATCATTTTAGTATACTTTTTAAGGAATATTTTCATGGAAAATATCTTCCAACATATAATATTTTTTCCATTGGACCAAATTTATCATATTTAACTCTAGGAAACTCAGTTGTAGGTGAGATAATATTTCAATCGAATGCAAAAAAAACATGTTATAACTTCTAACCAAGATGTGAATAATGGTGGATGGTTTATCATGTGTTGAGGCTAGTGTACAATCATTTCATTTCTAGCAGCCTCATCCCTAAATTCTTTATCTTCATCCTCATCATCATTTTCTCATTATGTTATATCATTATAAACTTCTTCATCATAAAATTATTCTTACATCATATATGAGTTATCAGTTTGGTTGTATTATTCAGTATAATATGGAATAGTCGCATAATCTTAAGATGGACATTCTTCGATGACTATTCTATACCTCTATCGTCATAAAATAATAGGATTCTACTGGATAGTATAAACCTCCATGAAATAATCCATCATAGAATTATCATATCATTGGTTAAATATTTTTTTTTCTTGCAACTATTCCTCATCATCAAGCAATGGATAAATTAGATTCCATATCCTATTTTTGAATTGAAAATATCAGTAGCTAATATACTAGATCTCTTGATCAGGTGTCAGATTTAACCGACCATGAATTGTTTCCTGAAGTTCTATTAGGATAGAACAATCAATTATGATAACCATCCATGTTGGTTATCTACTATATAAAGTTCCTTAATCAGTTTGAAAAAATTCCTCATAGTAGTAGGCATAGACATCCATGATTTTTTATTTGAATATTTTGATTGTGATTATGATTCCAAAAGTGTACAAATGTTGAATATGAGGAATAATTGTTTAGGGTTGAAAGTGGAATAATTGTGTAAAGTTATTTCATAGTATAAGGATATAATTAAGAGTTAAATAGTTTATAAATAGCATATGAATTATTCGAAGCATACTCCCTGTGTAGTTAGGAATCTTTGTTGTGCACTAAGTGTCAATTGAGTTAATATCCAATCCAGCCAATTTGGGGTTATTACCCCTAAGTACATTAATGATATAGATTAAATCCACTTGTTTGTATCCAAACATGGATGGAATTTCTCAGATAACCACACAATCTTTAATTTATTAATTGATTGATAAACAATATTCACTATGGGGAATAATCGTGTAGGGTTGAAAGTAAAAGAATTTTTTCAAGTTATTTCATGGTATTTAAGTCAGTAATTAAGTTCTCCTAATTATTAAAAACTAATTTAGTAATTATTAGCTAATTATTAATAATTAAGTTAGAAATTGTTAGATAATTTATAGATAATTATTAGTTAATCTTTCATGGTATTTAAATGTTATTTAAATATCAATTAAATAGTAGTTAAATATTTTTTAAGTTATTCAATAGTTAATCACAAGTTTATTAATAGTTTATTAATAATTAATTAATATTTAAATATTAGTTATGCAAATTAATAGTTAATTAATACTTAATTAATAGGTAATTAATAGTTAAATATTAGTTAATTTAATTAATACTTAGTTAATAGTTAATTACTAGTTAATTACTAGTTAATAATTAGTTAATTGATAGTTAATTTCTAGTTAATTTCTAGTTAATTAATAGTTAATTGTTAGTTAATTGTTATTTTATCATTAGTTTATCATTAGTTGAATAATGGTTAATTATTAGTTAATTATTAATTAATCATTAATTAATTATTAGTTAATTACTAGTTAATTATTAGTAATTAATTTTTTATTATTAGTAATTAATCATTAATAATTAATTATTATTTAATTAATAGTAAATTAATTATTATTTTATAAATTCATTAATTTAATAGTTACTTATTACACTATAATAAAACAAAATTTTAACAACGCTAGAATTGACCTTTATTAGTGCTTAAAAGGCACTGAATACCAGAGAATGTTTAAAATCCATAGGCTTTTATTAGTGCTAGAAAAACACTGATAAAGCGGTCCTTTATCAAGGTTACAAAAAATTCTGATAAAAGACCTCTTTATCAGTGCTTTTATTTAACGCTGATAAAGGGCCCCTTTATCAGTGCTTCTACAAGGGCTGATAAAGGATTCCTTTATCAATGCATTTAGTAGCATTGATAAAGGAGAATACTATAGTTTACTATAATAGCACACTACATAACCATAAATTTCATCATAAATTTGAAAAATCATATACAAATATAGAATTTAAATTAAATACAATTTATAACATAAATACAAGATAAAACACTATTATATAGCAAAAGAACGCACCTATATAAAAGAACAAACCACCCTTGATAAATAAAAAATAAAACAACTATATAATAAAACAATTCATATGTTAGTAATAATATAAATAAATAAATTAAATAGAAAGTGTGAATTTTAAACTAAACTTTGAGTAATACTAGAAACATTGTGTATCATATTGAGTTGTAGTTGATTCTTGCACATCTCACCATTTATTGTTCATCTTTAAGAATTATCTCTATGAAAATTAACTAAATAGGTATAAGATAAAAATGAGAAGGAAATTAATTATGTAATAATATATAGAATGATGAGAAAACAATCTAGGATCATTTTCTCGGTTTTGGCAATGTGATACGCATTTTAAACTAAAATGAAACTTATATATATTGAAAAGACACACTTGGAGACATCCAGTCACATCAGATTGAGGTGATAATGATTTCTAAACATCCCAAATTACTTATGGATCATTGTCCTAAATTATCAGAACAATCCTAATGCGTTTTCACATTTTTGTGTACGTCACTTATGTTTTTTACTAAAATGTTATTTTTAACTGAAAACATGCAATCTAAGTCAAACCGGTTTCATCATGTGACAATTTGTTGTAATAATAATTCCTCCACATAAAAAATGAATTATTAATCATTTTACTAAATTATTAATACAATCTAAGTGTGTTTTCTCAGTTTTCAGTGAGTGACACTTTTTGAACTTAAATGTCAATTTTAAAGTGATAACAGGCACTTTGAGTCATGTCAGTCAAACCATGTATCATGTTGATGTGAGAATGATCTCTACAAATCAAAAATGACTTATATATCATATTAATAAAGTATAAAAATAATCTTAATGCTTTTTCTCAATTTTGAGTATGTTGGTTTCCTTTTTTACTAAAATTAATGTCAGTTTTAAATAAAAAGATGAACTTGGAGTAATAACAGTCACACTGTGCATCAGATTGAGGTGTGGATGATTAATAAACATCCTAAATGACTTTTGAATAATTTCCTAAAGTATAAAAACAATCCTAATGTGTTTTATATATTTTGAGTATGTTCTTTTTGTTTTTTACTAACATTTTATTTTAAACCGGAAACACGCACTTTGAGACATACCGGTCACATAATTTATCAATTTAATGTGAGACTGATTCCTAAACATAAAAAATTATTCATAAATTATTTTTATAAATTATTAATACAATAAAAGTTTGTTTTATTATTTTTCAGTGAGTGAAACTTTTTGAACTTAAATGTTAATTTTAAACTGAAAACGAACACTTTGAGTCATGTCGGTCACATTATGTATTGGATTGAGGTTTGGATGATTCCTGCATGTCAAAAATAACTTATGGACTGCTTTATTAAAGTATAAAAATAATACAAATTCATTTTCTTAGTTTTGAGTATGCCAGTTGTCCTTTTTTATAAAATTAATGTCAATTTTAAATAAAAAGACACACTTGGAGTCATACCAGTCACACCATGAATTGGATTTAGGTGAGGATGAATCCTACACATACAAAATGACTTAGGGCTCATTTTAATAAAGTGTAAAAACAATCTAAATTCATTTTCTCAGTTTTGAGTATGTCACTTGTGTTTTTTACTAAAATATTATTTTAAACTAGAAACATGAACTTTGAGTTATACCGGTCACACCGTGTTTCAATTTTATGTGATAGTAATTGATAAACATAAAAAATGACTTATGAATCATTTTCATAAATTATCAAGACAATTCGAGTGCATTTTCTTAGTTTTCAGTGGATGGCACTTTTTGAACTTAAATATCAATTTTAAACTGATAACGGACACTTTGAGTCATGTTGTCCACATCGTGCATTATATTGAGGTGAGTCTAATTACTACATGTAAAAAATTACTTATATATATTTTACCTAAAGTATAAAAATAATACGAATTTGTTTTCTTGGTTTTGAGTATGTCAGTTGTCTTTTTTACTAAAATTAATGTCAATTTTAAATAAAAAGATGCACTTGGAGTCATACCGGTCACACTGTGCGTCTGATTTAGGTGAGGATGATTATTACATATTACAAATGAATTATGGATCATTTTCATAAATTATCAAAACAATACTAATGCGTTTTCTCAGTTTTGAATACGTCACTTTTGTTTTTTACTAAAATGTCATTTTAAACTGGAAACACGCACTTTGAATCATACTGGACACATCATGTGTCGGTTAGACATGACACTGATTCCTACATATCACAAATGAGTTTTGAAACATTTTTCTAAATTATCAAGACAATAAAAGTGTTTTCTCTCAGTTTTTAGTGAGTGACACTTATTAAACTTAAATGTCAATTTTAAACTAATAAAATACACTTTGAGTCATATTGGGAACATCATGTATCAGATTGAGATGTGACTAATTATTAAACATCAAAAATGACTTATGTATAATTTTCTTAATATATCAAAATAGTATGAATGTGTTTTCTCAGTTTTTTGTATGTCAGTTGTCTTTTTTACTAAAATTAATTTCAATTTTAAATAAAAAAAACACACTTGGAGTTATATCAGTCACACCATACGTCGTATTCAGGTATGGATGAATCATATACATCCCAAATGACTTATGGATCATTTTAATAAAGTATCAAAATAATAAAAATGGGATTTATCAGTTTTGATTATGTCACTTGTGTATTTTTTACTAAAATGTCATTTTAAACTGGAAACACGCACTTTAAGTCATACCAGTCATACCATGTGTTAGTTTGACATTATATTGATTCCTATATTTCAAAAATGACTTATGAATTTTTTTTATTAAATTATAAAGACAATTTGAGTGTATTTTCTTAGTTTTTAGTGAGTGACACTTTTTGAACTTAAATGTCAATTTTAAACTGATAACAGACACTTTGAGTCATATTGGTCATATCATGTATTATATTTAGGTGAAGAAGATTCTTACATATCAAAAATGACTTATGGATCATTTTTCTAAAGTGTAAAAATGATTTGAATGTGTTTTCTAGGTTTTGAGTATGTCAGTTGTCCTTTTTACTAAAATTAATTTCAATTTTAAATAAAAATATGCACTTGGAGTCATACATGTCATACAGTGCATCAGATTAAGGTGATGATCATTCCTACAGGTCCCAAATGACTTATGGATAATTTTCCTAAAGTATAAAAATAATATGAATGCATTTTATTAGTTTGGTTTAAGTCACTTAGGTTTTTTGTCTCTAAAATATCATTTTAAACTAGAAACACACACTTTGAGTCATACCGATCATATAATGTGTTTGTTTGACATGAGATTTATTTCTACACATAAAAAATTTATTATAAATCATTTTCATAAATTATCAAGATAATATAATAATTTTTTCTCAGTTTTTAGTGAGTGAAACTTTTTGAACTTAAATTTCAATTTTAAACTCATAACGGACATTTTGAGTCATGTCGGGCACATCTTGTATCGTATTGAGGTGTGTCTAATTACTACACATCAAAAATGAATTATATATATATTTTATAAATTATAAAAACAATCAAAATTTGTTTTCTTGGTTTTGAGTATGCAATGTGTGTTTTGAACTAAAATGTAAATAATAAACTTAAAACATATAGTTCGAGTTATACCGATCACACCATGCATCAGATTGAGGTGAGGCTAATTAAGTATGTGAAGTGTAATAAAAAATTTATTATGTTAGTAATATTATAAATAAATAAATAAAACATAAATATGAAACAATATATTAAAAAAAATATAAACTTTAAACTGAAACTACACAATTTGAGTCATACCGAGTACACTGTGTATTGATTTTAGGTATGGTTGATTACACCATGTATTTTTATCCTGTAGTAAATTCAACACTCCGGTTCATATAAAAATATTGTAGTTTAATAACATAGAATGTTTAATGCATTGGACAATAAAAATAAAATTGCATCAACATGAGTGAATCTTCCTTATTGAGTGTATGATCATAGTACAAGAGTTAATTATCCTTGTTGATGAAGTAATTATTTCCTATAAAACATTAACCATTAGTGTAAACCTATTATAATTCATTTATTAAACTAAAAAAATATTTACACTTGAGTTTTTATGGAACATAATAAAATATATCTTTCCCTTTCACCATCATAGAGAGCAAAAACTCCATGATAAAACATTTACCTTATTTGATGGAAAAAACTTCAATGTGACCCATTATGTATTTTTAGAAGACACTAAACTCTATTATAATTTTTTACCCCTTTTTTACAGTATTAAACATCAGTATAGCCCTTTACAGCATACAAATGAAACTAAAATCTAGTGCATTCATTAAATATTCTTGGATTGTGCTGTAGATTAGTATATCCTTTTCAATATTCTGGGTGATGATAAACTCTAACATAACATAATAATTATTTTTTTATCAAAAATATAATATCCTTATTCTCATGTATTTTTTATTAAGGATTATGATTAGTGTTTGATTAATGAGATTTTGTACATGGATCATTTTACATAATGAATGTGAAAATTCATAATGAATGTTACTTGTATGGATTTCACAAGCATTTGTGATATTATATCATGCATCTAATTGATGATAAAATAGCCTAAATAATTCCACCACCCAAAAAAGTGAAACCAATATATTTTTATTTTCTAAAAATTCATGATTCATTTGATGAAGTTTTGTATTTATTTATTTTTTAGAGTTTTTAGATCAATCTACTAGCTTATTTTTCAAAGGGGTCTTTGTTTTTATTTTCAATGATTCATGATTTAATTTAAAGTGGGTTTTTCATTTTCAGTTATTTCTTAATAAAGTGGATTCTTTTCATTTAATTCCATGTTTCCTTTGATACCATTCCTCCTCGATGACAACAATCTCTCAATGTTGGTTGTCCTCCAATAGTTCTTTCATACACTTACTAGCTTTGGTGGTTGATTACACACATATTTATTCAAACATTTTAGATGGATTATACACATTTTTGATGATTGTATTAGTATTTTAGGACTATCAAGTGACTATTGGATCCAATATTAATACCCTTTCTTTATAGTGTAGAGAATCCATGGGCAAGAAACTGCATCTGTTTTGTTGTTGTGATTCAGTTTCTTCTTGTTGAAGGGGTTTCTTTCACACTTCAGTAATATTTTATAGTAATTAGAATGTTCTAATAGAAATTTTAGCCTATGATAATTAGTTTTAAAATATAAATAGTGTTTGTTTTGTTTTTAAAAAAATGCATCTACTTAAATTCTTGTATAAAATCACTTAAAGAAGTGGTGAAAACATTTTTTTAATAAGAAACCTGAAGAACTTGTACAATGGATCTTATCATAAGTGAAAATTATTGTGCAAACTTTTCAACAATTTTTCTCAAACACAACCTTGGTATGCTCCCCATTCTACTCCATTTCCCAAAAAAAATATTTTTTGCAAGCTAGAACTTAGTCTCATCCTCCACCTCAGTCTCCACCTATGCCTCCTCCTCCACCTCGATCTCTGACTCCAACTCTACCTCCACCATTGGCCAAAAAAATTATTGTTTGAAGGTTAGTGATTCTAAAAAAATTGATTTCCTCCATTATAATTCTCCTTGAGAAACAAATCCAAAATAATATATAATCATTCTGACACTAATGCTTCACATCCCAAATATATTTATAAGGTCATATGCCATACTAGATCACAAACATAGCAGGTAATCACCAAAATTTGTTTGAAAATATTTTGACAACATGTACGCTTCCCACTCATCTCTAAAAAAATAATTCTTTATTTGAGAATGAAGGTTTTCAGAAATCTTGGTAGTACTGAGAAAATATAGACAAAAAGTGATTAATAAATATGTTTAATTAAATTTTAATTACCTTAAAAAATTACCTATTAAGGGATGTGGGTCTATTGATGGTTTATGATCTCTCTCATAAATTTGGAAACATAATATCCACAATTTTTTCCATTATCTTTATTTATAAACTACAAAAACATTGACCAAAATAAGTAAATTATTTTTAAATATGTTTTAATAGCTAAAAATTTCTATATATACCTTAATCTATTTCCATTTTTAGTAATTCACAAGCTTTAAATGTTCAAACACCGACTTTATACCATGATTTATCCTATATTTAGTGATCGCCCTATTATAAAAAAATTCTTATTAAAACAAATACTGAAACATATAATTCAAAGTTTATATATAAAATATTGATTATAGTGTATTAAAAATTAACAATACACATAATTTGTGGTCATTTTGTTGGATATCCATGCATTGGATCCAAAAAATATATATTTGGGTTATCTAGATTGACTGTGATCAACATCATATGCTGCCTAAAAAAACAAAAACAAATAAGTAATGAAAAAAATAAAAATATATTTTATGCGACTAGATTGTAAAGTTTTACTTCTACATTGTAGGAATCAAAAAGAATATGTTGTCTATTATTTTTTCTCAAATTATTTGAGTGCCTCATCTCTTTTATTATCAATTTTTTTAATATCCAAAGTAAGTTTTTCCATAGAAATGATATAGGGATTAATAAATAAAAACCATGCTTCCCATGGTTTTCCCTTTACATAGTAGTAATATAAAATCCTATAGAAAATATTAATAGTTACTAACTTTAATAAACATATTATCAAACTATTTGGATAGATATATTATGAAAATGTACCTTATATATGTATTCACAATTGAGACTCCCAACCATTTCTACTTGAGAATCTCATTTATACTCTCAAGACTAACTATGCTTGTTATGAAAGTTCCATATATTTTTTTCATATGGAATTTAAGACACATTTTCATATTTAAATGTGGTCTCTACATAAAGTTATAATGATAATAAATGTTTCTCTCAAACTAGTATAGAGAAGGTACTCCTGGAAAGTCATTTTGATTTATTGGTTGATTCACTAGATTGTCTTGATCTGGCCTTATGTTTCCCCATCACTTTATCCATATGTAATATCATACCTCACTTTAGAAATTTTTTCATTAACTGTTATAGTTTTTTCATATGAAAAAATTTGTTAAAGACATACCTCGGTTATCTTTAATAGATTGTACAACCATGTTATGAAAGTTCCAATAACATCATTGACACTTATAATATCGGGATTATCAAGTGGAATAGGAAACTCAGTAGTCGACTCATGAGATTCCTTAATCCCCATTATCATGTGATATTTTATGAGTTATTTATAGTTTATTTTTTCTCCCATGATATTATACATTGTACCAATCACAACAAGGTAGTTTATGGGTGTTGATAAATACAAATCACATATAACTATACCCTATAGAAGTTTAGTAATATAAAGTTATTGGAAGATGTTTGATTCACATTTAGGAGAAAGAGTAATGAAAAAACTGATTACCTTGGATAATTTATGTAGTTGAGGGAATAACTATCCTTAAATATAGTGGGGTTATTTGGTTCAGGTGTGAATCTTTGTTCCACCACAAGTTCTCTTTGAGCCTTTCTCATACATTGGTCTTCCAAACTAGACCAGACAATAATATCTTGAAAAGCATCTATTTTTTCTACAATAATTTCACAATCTTATATGTATCTTCATGAGTTTTTATCTTCTCAAAATATGTTCAATGAGACACTCCAAACCTAATCCTCTAACATGACCATATTGTTCCATCCACTTCAAATCTACTGAAAGTAGTTTTTCTTCTGGTGCGGTCACTACCGATTCTTGTGTCTAAACTATATAAAAAATATGAACATAAATAGATAATTTTATGTAATACTATAATAAATCATAATGAATTAACATTATTTCATACTTACACTTATTTATCATACTGCTTTTATGTTTTCATCAACTAGTTCACTCTCCTTATTTATGTGAGCCTCCTTCCATAGCACATGATGTGAGATAGAAGTGGCTTTAGATTTTGATTCATCAATCTTCATGTAAAAAAGGAACATGTATTGTTTTATATCACATAAAAATTTTATTTTTGATTTAAAACACATACCATTTTCTTCTCTAGGGAAGCTTACCCCATCCTTTATTTGCGATAGGGGTACATTGGTTTTGATGCATGTTCTTTATTTTCAACACTCTTTTTCTCTTTCAAAAATAAAATTTTTTGAATCATATTGGATAAAATAAATAATATAAAATATTATATTATCAACTTCAATACACATGAAATAATTTCTCATCGTGATGACTGATGAAAGAATTCTATGTTTCCTACTTTATAATGTCTGCATAACTGACAGGTGTGTGGGGCTTTACTTTCCCCTCAACATCCCTAAGATGTAACTTGGTAAGAAGAGTCCAGAAGACTCTAAATTTTTCTAGTATCCATTAAGGAAAATTTTTTATGGAAATGTTCTAAAATAAATAAACTCTTCAAGGAATATTTAAAATTAAATAAAAAAATCATTATAGAATTTTTTGGTAAAAAAAGAAAGTATGTCATAACATTATCATTATATATTTCCAAAGAGTTTATTTCATTATAGGTTGGAGGTAGATCAAAGAATCAATATCAATCATCACATTCATCCTCATTATGACCCTAAAATAACTAATGAACATAGACTTGTTGGGGTCAATAGGATGGTCGTGTTGATTCCAACCGACCTCTAATTTTATACACTTAATTCTTGCCTTGATAATCCTTAAGGAAACCTATAGACTCATAAATTCATTTACATATACAATCATATTGAATGTATGATAAGAGAGTAAAATTACTTTGTTCACCTTGCATCTAATTCCGTTGAAACCCCAAGTGAATAATTCTTTGATTCTATAAGAATACAAATTCATTTATGGAATTAATTCAACACTTTCTAATCCAAGAATGGTTTATTCAAACACATAGAATTTATCTTAAGTAATTTTATTAAATTACCAAACTTAGGAGTTTCTCACACTAAGCCTCTTCTTTTCAATAATTGGTCTCATAGTTAAGTTTGATGATGATGATAATATTTATCTGCTAGAAAATAATTTATCATATGAGTATCCTATTTTTCATCCTTTCATAAAGGACTTTTAATGAAAGTACTCCCACTAAAAATGATGGCCTCGTATATAATATCCATTTAGTGAGATAAGGATAGTATTTCATCATGACTTACACTGGATTGAGTATGTAAATAATCCATGACTATATCTAGTAGATTTTTTTTCAATCATATCATATATGATTATTAGATAGGTGAGTGGGAAACTCTTTATCCAAATCTATGATATGAAGATAAACTCAACTATATTCCTCTAGTATCCTGACCATTAGGGTTTCCTACCTATGTGTAAACCATATAAAATTTCAAGAAAAAGGTAAATAACCATTAATTTCACCTAATTACTTTTTCTATACACAAGTTAATCCATGGGAACCTAACTATGACATGAATCTACCAGGTTGGATGATTCAGGGTTTGACAAGTGATGATTTGGAAGAAATATAACACATTATATTTTGAAGGGGATTCAATCTCACTATCTTATTTCTTTTTATTCCCTTTATGTATACATTCTTCTAGATTATTTATTTTGGAATCATATTATTTAAACTAGATAAATATGTTCAAACCATATTGATGTGTAATGCTTTATCAACTCAAATATTTTGTTACTAACCCAAATCAAAAGCCAATTATATTCACATATATCAAAATTCATTTTATTCATAAGGTAAAATAAAATTATTCATTTAAGGTTTTAGAATTATATAAAATCAATAATCCACACATGAGTAAATTTATAGGCACAGATAATCAACCCACACTTTTCTAGAACATGGCATAAGTCTCCTAATTAGTGGGAAGTCCGACCCAAAATCCTTTAACCCTAGGATACTTTACTACTCAAGTGAAAAATTCCATTATAACTCTAACACCCAATATGTTTAAATCATAACTAAATAGTTAATTCAATACAATAATTCAATTCAAGATAAATCCAAGGTAGAAGGAAACTAAACCAAATATAATACCTAGCATGTAACTCCATAAATTCATGTATGAAAAAATAGATGCAATTTAAACACCATTAAACTAAACCATACATCAAAATTAATAATATAACATTGATATATATTATTAAAGTAGATAATAAATTTTAAATAAATAAATAATTCACATATTTATATATGGGATAAAAATTTATGAACATTTCATAAATAAATCTAAAAATAAAACTTTATAATTTAGTCAAAAATTATGGACAATCCATAATTTTAAGTATAAAAACTCTATATTCATTCCAATTTTAAAACTTTCATATTATTCATTATATATAATTTTACTTTATATATATGATATTACATGAAATATAAACATTTTATATTTTAATTATTTTTTGTAAACTATTTACATAATCTAAATATCACATATTAATCATTATTTAAACCTGGATCAAATAAACCATCAAAACCCCTTTTAATGTGGTTTAAATAATTTATTTAAATAAGGACTTAATTGGAACAATTAGAATTATGTATTATGAACAATTAATAACATAAATATAAACCCTTTTATATTTTTTCTTTATTTTTTATTTATAAACATTTTATAAATTACTGATATAATTTAAATATAAATGTTTTATATTTAAATTATAATTCATGCCATATTATTTAAAAGTTATTTTTTAATATCAACGTTTAATATTATGGAATATTTATTAATGAATGTTTCGTAAATATTTAATTAAATAGTTATAAATATAATATAATTACTTAATTTATAAACACCTTTATAAATTAATAAATAACCGAAAATACATTTTATTATAATTTATATAAAATTCATAAAATTAGTAATTCAATTCATAATTGAATTTTAAGAAAAAAAATTTATTCTAAACTATATTTTAGAATTTCAAAGGAATCATAAACTATGACTAATAGGCTATGGTTTTTAAACCTTGTAAGCATCATTAGACTTATTTTATGATTGATAGTCATTTTTTCACTTATAATATTAATCTTAAATAAGGTTTTTCTATTTTAGTGTTAGAGGAGAAAACTCTTATGTATGGGGTAATGCATATTTAAGAGTAAATCACATAAAGGATGGCCCTTATGTATAAGTTATCCCATACGCAAGAGTAAATAATTCAAAGGCAGACTCTTATGTATGGGCCACTCATAGCCTATGATATATGATATATTGTAACTATGAATCGTTACTCTATTTTTTCACAACCCAAGTTTCAATCATGGATTACGATATCACATATCATAACTTAAAAAATGAATAAAATGATGGGTTTTCAGTGTATCGTAACTCCTGATACACAATAATCATACCCTATAACTAGTAAAATAGAATTAAAATATCCTATATTATAAATCCAAGGATTCAAGTGGCTGACATTTATCCATGTCATATCATATTCTATGATATGGCCTCAAGTAGATCACAATAGGAATTAAAGGTTCAAAAACATAATTTTTAACATGGTTTCACTAATAAAAAATCATTGTATGTATTTGATACCACTACTGGGTTTCAAAGGATCTAACAACACTCATTAAATACATCACAAGCAATATAAAAACCTAAATATGAGAGTAAATATTCTAGATGAAGGAAATCATGAAAACTATAAATGAATAGACCTGTGAATGTATACCTCACAACATAACACTACTACAGAATTATTCATCCATGATTGATGAAGATCATAGTTAAGTTGTCCAAAATATGTATCTCCTTTAGATTTATCTATGGGTTGTGATGAATCACTCATTCTATAAGTGGTATTTCACTCTTTGCCATGGTATTCAAGTGCCCTATGATATAAATGAGGTGGTACAAGTTATCTATGAGAATGATGGAGTTTTTTACATGAATTAATGGGTGAGAATATCCCATTATATGGATATAAGATCTTATAAATAGTCCTCAATCAAAATCCTCATGTGTTCGTGAATTTACTTGTGAATTATAATTCATGTGTAAATTCCACTCAGTCAGTTCAAGAAACCGTTGCATGAATACATCAAACTTGCATATGTTTCATCTTATAAAACATATCTATTTAATGATAATTAAACATGAAAGACTCCTAAATAGTAACTATTACCAAGTGGGTTCCATTATCGTAGGATGGTAGTGTAAATTGTACCTTGTGATTATACTCATAATCCTCTCTATGATATCACACAATCATATAATATAATTGGATAAGACCATGGCATAAAATAATCATTTATTTTCTAATGATATATCCAAGCATCCCCTAGGATACATCCACAATACAATATATGTATATGGGTTTTAGGGTATATCTTGTTCACATTGATGAGTAGGAAAGTAGAGTTTTCCCCTGCAATGTGGGGTTTATCTAAGGAGTCTTTATTCTATAGAACAATTCGACTTGTGGGATATCCCTTGTTCCCATGTGATATTAGTTTGGGGTATTATTAAGAAATGAATCCATAATTTATTTCATGCATTATTCTTTTACACTCTTGACCCATTTTAGTTAGTTTATAGTTCCTCCCATTCTTATGATATGGAATACAAACTATTTCCATTTTTCTCTTCAGTCATCCTCCAATGTATTTTTATAACCACCCTCACATGGGCTTTATAATCACACATGTTGGTTCATAAAAATTATGTGAAATTTAGTGGTGATTTCGATGGGCATGGGGGTATGCAGTCGGAGCATTGGAGATCCCTGTAGAGTTTATTACATGCATTAATTAGGTTGGTGTTGTCATAATGTTATGATTTAACTTCACTGTCATTCAAGGATGATTATATTTTAGTATGTTTTGACTTGTATTATTTACCTTGTTTAATGGCATTTGTATTGTATGTTTTTGTTATTTTTAGAAGATTTTTTATGTCTTCTTTATATTAGTTAGTTATGTACATACTGTATGTTTGTGTTTATTTTGGTTGAATAGTTATTTATATCTATTGTAGTTTGTATAGGTTAAGTCCTCCCATTTTCTTGGTATGCCTTATTAGTGTAAATCACTAGCCCCTGACCTATTGGAGGTGGGATTGAGTTGTAACACTTAGATTACTATCAATATAGGTGGGTTTCTAGGGGGTTAGGTCATATTATATTGGGGTCACAGTGGGTCTATCTTAGGGATAGATTTTGTAGTTAGGTATCTCATGAGCATGGTTCAGGACATCTGAGGAAACAATGATTGAAGTGTTTAAGTCTAGTTATAAGACCAAGGTGTGGTTATCATCACATTCCTACATAAGGATTCTAATAATTTGATAACTAACTTACGTTTTTAGGGGATGTTTTTTAGGATATATTAAATTTAGTCCAAGGATCATATAGTTATACATGCATTATTGGTTTTATGGCATGAAATCATGCTTTTGGTGATGTTTTTGTGTGATGAGGTTATTGATAACCTCATGATAATGATTTCTATAGAGGTGTGGAACAAACCTTCTATAAAATATTAGATCTACGAGACTACCCACAATAGCGTTAGATCTCCAGTGATGGTCTCTATATATTCTAATGGTTTGATTCCTAGAGAATATTCTCTGTATGATCATAGATATGGGAGAGAGATCCCCATATCCATTGGAGTTTGGTTGGGATAGGTGATACCTAAAATTATAAATATCAAAATATCAATTTATATCTCCTACTCAAACTAGTATAGTGGAAACCATGGTCAAACCCAAGGGAAGGAGGGTAAATATCTAACAGATTATCTAAAACTAAAAAACTAAAACATGGAAAAAATAATTATGGAAGAGAGATAAAATTTGTTTAAAACTAAAATAAAAAAGGAAATGATGAGTTTTTATTGTTAAATGTGTTAGGAACTAACCTATGGGTTATGGTAATGAGACATGCCTAAAGGGATCAAGAGTAATTGAATTGAAGAAACTTGAAGAACCAAAATTATCTAGAAAAAATAATTTAATAAGTCCTATAAACCTATTAAGCTATTCATAGAACAAACTTCCTTTTATCTGCGAATGGATGTTCTTCTATCCTAGCACATAGTATATCTATTTTTTGTAGTGGGTAGGTATTTCAAAATAGTTTCAAATTTTATTTTCATTTTTCAATACATCAATTGAAATAAAATAGTATAGAATGGAAATTTACTAGGAATAATGAATCACAACCAAGAAGAGAATGAAATAAAGAACATAAATGAACCAATAAAATACATAAATTAAATCCCCTCTATGAATTTATAATCATTGTATGTTCATAGAAAAAAAAGTATGGCAGAAGAAAAACATATAAAATGGAAAAAAGTAAATAAGGAACAAGTTGTATCCTTCTCTATTTATAAGAGAACTCCACTCCATTGTCCATCTTCCTACCTTCTTCCCCCTTAAATCCAGGCTCACGCCTTCACTCCTACCCCTATCTCTAAAAACTAGTCCTCATCCAAGGTCCTAGTATTAGTTTTTTGAATGATTGATATTTTCCTAAATAATTAGTCTTCCCCAAAATATAAATAAGACCAAGTGAATTTCTCATAAAAAGTGTCATATAGATTCACATTTCTCATCTCTCTGTATTGAAATTATTAATATTCACCATCTTCCTCACTATGATTTGAGATGAGATCTCCTATTACTATCACACACCATGTGATCTTCATTATCCCTTTAAACTTTTCATATGATTATTGAGTTATTCCTCATCTTCAATATCTTGAGATACCCTTTTATTATATTTTTTAGTATTTAGGGAACTTGAATATTTTTAACACATTCAAAGCATCTTCAAGTAGGGATGAAATATTGGATAAACCATTACACGGGTTTTCATGAACCTAAAGAGATCTAGAACCACATTTATACATTGATACAAGTGTCCATTAACCTTTATGAATCCTCAAAACCATGGGATCTACCTTTATAAATCCTCATAACCATTTTGATATCCTGATACAAGTATGAGAATCTTGGATGTAACCTTATGTATCCCCTATGTAGTATATTGATACCTTTATGAAATCTAGATAGAGTTTGGTGATACCTTTACACTGTTTGAATACAACATGGTGCCTGTACATAAGTTTCAAACTAACCCCAACATGGTTCATTTCTAGTCACTTAATACATTCATGCAATTTTAAGGTGTGCAGGTTTACCTTGATGCAAGTTGACTCTGAACTTCACATATCCTTATTACACTATAAATTGCCTCTACATAGCTTCTTCATTATGATATTACCCTTACATATTAGCCTAACTAACCCTTACTTGAGTGTTTAATTATGGAATCTAACTTTACTCATGTCCTTTATAACATGAGGTAACCTTTATATAGCTCTTAGAAGACCCTTATGAAGTGGTTGTGTGACCTTTACATAGGTTTACCTGTAAGGAAGAATAATAATCAATAAAAATTATCAATCAAGTATGAAAATTCAACTTCAAAATATATTTAACCTTGAATTAATTATTTAAAAAGAAAGATTAAAAGGTGTCCAAATAATTGATATTAAGACTATAAATATGGAACATTGAAATAATTTATTTTAGAAACCAAAACCATTCTAAAATCACTTTAAAAAATTTAAATTAATGTTTCATAATAATCATCACAAAAATTTGTTCTTAGAATGTATGAAAATTAAAACAGAGAATAAATTGAACAATAAAGAACTAAAAATCTTTATTCTCATTCAAATATTTAAAGAATTAAATTTTTCATCCAAAATGACCTATATCCAAAATATTATGTATTAAACCACATTTTATCAGTAAAACCATTAAAATATAATATAAATGTTGTAGAAATCATTTATCCAAAAAAGATCCAAATCAAATTCCTTCACACTTGAGACATTTCTTAACCCCGAGAAAAAAATATCAAATTTAGTGGAATCTAATTCATACATAAAATGAAAAACTTATAATCCTAAATAAGAGGAGATTTTGAAAAAAATTCCCCCCATAGACTTTTTCAAGAAAGTAAATATGATTGATCTTATCAAAATAATTTGTTTTGGAAAAAATTTGGTTTTGGTTTTACTTAAGTGATTGAATTTAAATATTTTGAAAACATTTAACTAAACTTAACTTTTTTATTTAAATTATCTTACAAAGTTATATTTTCTATAAGGTGAAAAAACACATAATTAGAAGATAGAATAATTAAACACAACCCATGGATGTGTAAGTTTAATAATTAAAAGGAAACAAAATTTAATCATCCACCACCTATATCTTAATGAATAAAAAGTTAAAAAGTAATAGTATTCTATTTCATATCACATTAAAATACACAATTTATGAGTTTAAAATCAAATCAAAAAGTTCAAAACCAATTAATTTCAAATATAATTCTAAAATATTAACCACAATAAATAATTTTTAGGAGATAAATGTAAGTTATGTTACTAGATTGTATCCATGCAGAAATAGAAATGGTTAATCACTCAAAGTAGTAAAAAAGTGCTCAAATCCAAGAAAAACTAACAATAACTAAAAATGAAAATCGATGCTTGAGAAATCGTCAATTTTGAAAACAATTATGTTATTTTTTATTTGTAATTCATTGAAATATAGTTTATCATAGTTTAATACCCCCCACGCTTAAAACTCATAATTTTCCCCAATGTTAATGTTGAATATCAAGGTGGGAGAATATTTGAAATAGTTAAATTAAAAATAAATTTTCAACTCAATATTTTAAACACATGTACAAGGGTTACAAGAAAAATTAAAAAATAAGTTTTCCACATTTTCAAATGGTTTTATAAAATATAAATTAAAATTTATATGATTTTTATCAGTGGAAAAAACAAATATATTTTCAATTCAACATAGAAAGTGATGTTTTTATCAATGATTCAAACATAAAATAGCACTGTGAAAGACTTTTTAGCACTCTCAAATAGATCAAAACAATTTAAGGGTTCTAAAACCATATTTCAAAATTGATTCCGAATTATTTTTAAAGAACAAGGATTAAGAAGACATACAAACATTTAATAAAAACAAATATTCATAATATGATCATTATAATTAAATTTCATATAGCAATGAAAAATAATTTTTAACAACCCTTTCTCCCCCACACTTAAATTTCAGAAATATATATATTTTTTACCATAAATCACATAAACTATTCAACTTTAAACCATTAATAGGGAAGTATAAAATTATATTCAAAAAAGTAAAATTTCAAGGAAAAATGAATTAAAGTACTCCTTTAACAATGGTTTTGTTCCCTTATGCATAATTTTTGATGACTCTATTTTAGCACTAAAAGATCCTCTTGGTCTCTTTCCATAAAACACCTATAAAAGTAGAACAAATTAATCAACATATCCAAAGTTTCAAAATCAAAAACATGGAACCAATTGAAAAGGTGATAGGTCATGGAAGTGAATGTTCCAAGACTTTGTTGAAAAATTGGTGATGTAGTAGCCAAGAATTCACAATTTTAAAACTAGTAAAATATGAAGGGGGTGAGGTTTCATGTAAAAAAAAAGGTAGAGTGGTCTTTATTTTAAAGAATAGATACATAGAAACACCAAAATAATTATTAAAACATGGGTTTACTCTCACTAAACTCTATTTTTAAGGTCCCCAACCTGACATTCCTAGAGAACTAACTATATTCACCAGAAGGTTGTGGTTTCTCATCTATAAACCACCACATGTGTGACACCCATTAATTTTTAATTAGAAACTGAGTTCTAGGGGATTTATAAGACCTATAGGAATAATCAAACCCCTTAAAAATTGATATATACCCCTAAAAACACCCATGGATAATAGTAGATATCTTGTATTATAATTATGGAATCGGTTTATAAATAAAATACTTAAATATTTATTAAAGATAAAACTTAGTGTAGGGTGTTTCTAGGGGTGTGAAATTATTCCCAAATCTCTCTTCCTCTTTTGGTATAATCTAATCATTAAAAATAAAGGTGAAAAAGGATGATTATGAATAATCATATTCTAGAAGAGAGTTTTCAATTCCACTTGGTGATATTTTTAAACATTTGATAATAAAAATTAATTCCTCTTCCAAAATATTATCATATTTTAAATAAATTTAAATGCCAAAATTAGCTGAGGGGTACATTAAATAATAAGGAAGAATATATTTTTTATCATATTAATGTTCAAATTTCACCAATTTTTACTTTATTTAACAATATTATCATATGAAAATAGAAAATAATCAATTGATACTTTTGATAAATTAATTTTTCTAAAACTATATACTACATGAGAAATATTTTCTTCTAGTTTGGATTCTAAAAAATTTAAACAAATAATGAACATATTAATATTTTTATCCTCAATATCCTCAGATGTCAAAATATTTTTATCACTCACTTACTCTAATAAAATACTAGTTCCTTAGTCAAAGAGTTTATGATCAATCACTATTTCAAGTTCAAATTCCAAAGTTTCATCCTCTAAATAAAGAGTGATATCATTTGAGTGTTCCAATTCAATACCTATAATGATAAATTACTAATCTATTTTAGAAAAATTAGAGTTAAGAAATTACATATTAAGACTATCCCATAATAAAGGACTAAAACTAATTTCCATATATTTGATTTGGGATTTGGGGAAATCAAAAGTGGGAGGACCATGAAAAGAATGTTTAACAAAAAAATCTTTAAATTGCACACCATCAACCTCTTAATCAAGTTACAAGAAAAAATACATTGGGTTTAAACTATAAAGTATAGAGTATCATATTTCAGATCAAGTTAAAAAAAATAGAATTCAATATTTCTAATATAATATTATCTTCCCCCAAATTACCAACTTCAAAATATTATTCATTAGTTAGAAGTTCAGAATAATAGGTTAAAGGGTTTTAGAGATTTAGATATTCATTTTCAAAATTTTCCCCAACCTGATCTATCACACCCTAAAAACTCTTATAATAGTGTTTTTTATCATGTCTAGGTATTAAGAAAATAATGATATTTTCTTTTAAAAGTTATTTTATATTTACATAATCTTCTACTACACCCTATTTTAGGGTATCCTCAAATACATGAGTGTTTTTTTATTCATTTAGTGAGTTTTTCATTATGAAAAATTATTCTTCATCACATTCAAATATTACATTTTAGTGTTTTGTTCCTTAATTTCCCTCTCACTTTCCACAAATTTTTCATTAAATTCCTCTAATCAATTTTATTAATATCTGAATTCAATTTGTTCTTGGACATTAATTTTTTTTACCAATATTCCTTATTTCTGTTTTTTATATTTGGAATCTATATTCTTCAGGGATTTGGTCAAATTTAGAAATAAATATCTCATTATTTGTTTTAGAATTGGATAACTTTCAGGTTCATAAAAGTCTTGATTTTCATAATAAATATGGGGATTTCGTGGATGGTTATATGTACACTACCAAGAAGTGTGTCCATAATTTCCATAAAAACACAAAAATATTAGTTCTTTTGATTCCAACCCCCAACATGAACCATTTGTTTATCAACATAAAATAATGTATTAAAATTTCTATACAAAAAATGGCCTCAATAATAAAAAATAACTATAAAAATCTTTAAAATCAATCCCAATATGTTAATATTTTTTTATAAGTTCCTCACAAAAATTATGAAGAAGATGTTTAGTAACACACACATTGAAACAAACATATTGTGAAATTTATCCCCTAACAAAAATGAGAACAAGGTCTTTTTTTTGTTTATTTAATTTTTATTTTATTTTTCTTTTTTAATAACTCTAAGACACTCAATGCATTCCCACATTATAAATGATTCCAAATTTTGATAAATGTGATTGTAGATATAAAAATATCATTTTATATCACCTAGTAACACTGGTAGAGTATTTGAAAGGGTTAAAACAAGTGGAAGGAGGGTGAATATCTAAGGTATTATTTGAATCTAAACAACAGAAATAAGGAAAGAAAATGTTGATGGAAGAGAGATAGTGTCTGTAAAAAATCGAAATGAGGATGGAAATGATGAGAGTGTGGTATTAAATGTGTTATAAACTAACTTATGGGTTATAGGAAGGAGATATTCCAAAAGGTATCAAAAGGAATTCAGTTGAAGAATTTTAATGAAACAAAATGATAAAGAAAAAATAATCCAATGATTCTTACAAACCTAAGAAGTCATTCATAGAAAAAACCACCGTTTATCTGTAAATGTCCATTCTTATATCCCATCACAAAGATTAATAATTTTTTAGTGGGTATATATATCAAAACAATTTTAAAGTTTATTTTCATTTTATAATATATCAATCAAAATAAAATAGTATTAAGGGGAAAATTTTGAGGAAGAACTAATCATGGTCAAGAAGAGAATAAAAGAAATAACATCAATGAATTGGAAAAGTACACAAATTAAATTATCACAAATAATTTATACGAATTTCATGTTTATAGTAGAAAAGGATAGTACTATAAAACCATATAATAAAATATAAATTAAATAAAAAATGATATGGGTCCTACTATATCGATGATGGAACTATAATTCATTATCTATATTTTTTAATTTTTCCTCTTTGAAGCATAGATTACGCCTCCGCTCATTCCCCTCTCTCTATAAATTAGTCCTCATCATATATCCTTGAATTATCTTGTTTAATGACCAATATCCCTCTTGAATAATGAGTCTTATACAAAAATATAATAAAATTTAAGTGCATTTCTTAGAGGGAGTATCTTACATATATGCATTTCCCATCTCTCCATGTGGATCCTATTGCTATTCATATTCTTCCTCGCTGGGATTTGAGTTATTATCTCTCATGAATATCATGTCCCATGTGATATTAATTATCCCTTTAATATTATCCTCTAAGCATTGAGTTCTTCCTTAGTTTTAATTTCTCGAGATCCACTTTAATTTGATTTTGAGTATTTAGGGAACCCAAATATTTTAAAAATCTTCAAAGATACTTCATGTGAGTTTTTATATATTAAATGAACCCATACGAGAGTGTTCATCAGGGGTATTTAATTTTGATAAACTGTGTTTAAATGTATTACACATCAAAATAAACCATATTTTTTTCAAAATTAACTATTTCCAAGCTTCAATCATCATTTACAATGTTTGTAAATTTTTATTTAATTTGAGCAATGTGTTGATACTTTTAATGATTAATAATTTCTAGTTCCCCATGAATTCAATATAGTAACATCATTCTCTTTTATATCTTAAAAATTATTACTTTTGGTAAAATTTTGGGAGAAATATTTACAAAATAAATTGGTTTTCAAATTTTTTATTGAATTTTAAACTCAGAAGCTATGCATTTAAATATTCTATGAAATGAACTACTAATCCTTGTGATTTTTTTTAATTTAAGGCATGACTTGTGGATGAGTTATTTATATGTCCTTTTAATTATTAAACTCACTCATCCATCAGTTGTGTCTAAATATTTTGTGTTAAATTTTTTGATTTTGTTCATGAATGAGAAAAAGATATGTTTGTAAGAGAATTTAAACAAAATGTGATTTTTTATTAACTTCTTTTAAAAAATTTCAAATTCAATATTTTTTTAAAACTAAGAAATTTTTTGGTAAAACTATTTTATTTTGAAAATATCAATCATCCTTAATTTCTTAAGAAAATTAGTGGTGGGGGAATATTTGAAATCATCTATTTTTTGGTATTATAACTCTTTCACTTTTAATATAAATTAACATCTATTAAAATTGATCAATTTTTTTAGTTGAAGATAAAAAATACTTAAAGTTTTGGAGAATTTGATGTAGCTCTGAATTGATACTTGTTTGCCACATATTTTTTGATAATTTAAGTTTTTTTAATTCTAAAATATAATTTTATTGTAAAATTATTGAATATTGGGTAATTTGAGTATACATTTTAATTCGTTAAATATTTTTTATGAAAATGGTTATTTTTTTGTTTCATGGAATAATGAATCTTTGTTTTCATTTCCATTTATTTTAATAGAAAACATTTTTCATGATTTTAAAAAGGAAATTCATTTTTCCCTTTTTAAGCTATTTCTTAAAAGAGTTTATGGATTTTATTCTTTCATTGTTCCATGTGTATATTTTTTTATTTCATTTTTGGAACACATATTAATTAATTTTTTGAAATCTATAATTTTTATATTCAATTTTGTTTTTAAAATATTTTTTATTTTTAATTGATTGATTTTCAAAATTTGTTTAATTATGTGTTTATAATGGATTTACATAAATGTAACATCAAAATTATAAAGTCTATGTAAGGGAATCTCCATGTATCGGACTTACATTCAATTATTACCTCACTTATATAATCTCATGTAAAGCTATAGAATTACTTCACACTACTCGTGTAAGGGTACCTGAAGGATTTTTAAGGCTGTGTTAGGGTACTATAAGATTCTCAATGGATATGTAAGGGTAAACCATGATTCACCAATCACTATGATAAGGTATCATTACTCACGTAAGGCTACAATCAGGTGAGTGAAGCCTATGTAAAGGTCCGATTAGAACTACATAAGAGTTATACCACTTCAACAGAGATATGTTGAGGTGATTCCATAGTTGGGATCTATGTCAAGTTAATTCATCTATCACATCGAGGTAACTCCCTCATTTCAAAGGATACTTTTCCACACTTCAGTGCTTATGTAAGGGTTAGGTCCAACTCACATAAATGTACCATCAAGGATATGAGTTCTATGAAAATTTCAATCCCGCATTCTAAATAATCACATAATCCTTATCGGTGCTTCAACCATGATATGTAAAGGTGTTACAAATGGAATTTATCCATGATGATCCATAAATTCTCAAATCAAAGTAAAGAAAGTTGGGATCAATATCAAGACTAAAAAGTATAATACTATGATGCATCCAATGTGAGAGGACCACATTGGGATATAATCAACACCGGTAGTAGGGAAAATCAGTGTTGGGGATTTTCACTAATTATAACTTTTATCCCTTTTACCACTTAGACCTATTAGGATCATGATTATTTTTATTCTCTTTTTTTGATCATATGAAAGTGTATGAAGGTAGTTCAATATAGAACATGATATTTTTACAAGTTTCACTACTCAATAATAGTAGCTAGTCCTTGACATGGTTTGGAAATAATCCAATACCACAAAACCACTAGAAAGTGATCCTTTAAATGTGGTCATAGTAAGTAGGTAATAAATCTTCACTTGCATTACATTATAGTCAATTAACAGTGCTTGTTTTATATCTATTAGTTGGATCTTTATACTTCTTCTAAAGGTAGTCTTCACCTTATTTGTAAGGTACTTTGTAAGACCAATAAATTATTCCACCAGATGAGACTTCTATTGGACGTCACAATGCTGTTTTTTTCTTCCACTTGCTTCTTCTTCACTTTGTTACTTGCATAGAAGTAGTAAAGAAACTCTTCTTCTTCTTTATAATAGCAAAATTAAAGCTATTATATCTTCTTATTATTCTTATTACTATGAAAATAGATATGCATGTCACTCTCTTATTCTCTTTATTGAAAAACAAAATTTTGTTGTGATTATAAAAACAATAAAATATCATCTCAACATCATCACAATAAATTCTTCTTCAGTTAGAATGATATGAATTTGTAGTAGACCGGCTATCTTAGAATTCTTGTTCGACCCAAATGATAATAAATTGAATATATATTGTCTAATCTCTTCCTTTTCTTTCCATCTTCGATACACAATAATGTGAAATAGTGTAGTAATGTCATATTATCTTTATTTGATACATAATATCCCAAATTGAGTATAGTATCTATTCTCCTCTATTATTCATTATTGAATTATCAACTTGGTTTATTTTAAATCACTTTATTCATAAATCATAATTCATGTGTTATGAATAAAACTTAGAACATATATATAAATTCTTATCATTATCTAATGTGCTTTAATTATCTTATGATTCACTATCTCCTAGGAGATATTGTATTTTATCATATTCAGTTTTTATCAAATGGTTTATTAAAATATATCTATTTCATGAACCTATTATTCATGTGAATCCATGTATATAAATCATACATGAATTTTATCCCTTTCACAAGTGTTTTGAAAATATATTCTCCTTCCTTCATGCAAGCTAGAATCCCATAACACATAACTCTAATAAAAACATTTTCTTTATGAAATAGTGTGAATACATTGCATATTATATTATTCTTTATATCATAACCCTTGAATTGTTCAATAAATATATGAGTACTTAGAAATGTTCTTCACAAACTCAATAGAGCCTTGTGGAACTCTCCTTTGAGAGACCAAGATACTTGTGAGACCAGTTTTTCATATAACACATTGTGATAGAATTAAAATACCATTGGTTCATGGAATAGTTCATCACAAAACACTATGATTGTGTGTTAACACAATTTGAGTGTCCACAATTTTTACTTATCATGAAAATCAGTGTGTGGTTATCCCCTTCATCACGTAGCCATGAGGCTCATGGAAATCATTTTCTCTTCGCATAAAAGAACACACATAGAATGCTCCATTTTCTAAAAAATGAGAGAGATCAATGAAAATATGAGAGAAAACATATTTTTTCATACTTAGGTTATTATCCATGATATAGGTGAGAACCATCACCTTTTCACCACCTCAAATCCCCAGAAAATGTGTTGTGTCATGATATTACTGAATCTTTTAGTATTTTAAATATTTGAATGTGGGTTTCTCAAAGATTATATACTAAAAAAAATGGTGTGTTTTATTTTGCAAGTTCTCCTCATTCACATGCTATTATGATTTCATGCTTTTTATTTTTAAATATCAAACTCAAGACTGTTGCTCAGATGCACAACACGGCCTCTACAACTTAGTTTGTAATCAAAAGTAGCACATTCTTCACATTATCCTATGCGTGAAATGTGTAGCATGTATGAATGAAGGTTTTTTCCCTAGTCGTCTTAAAATTATGATCTCATAATGATAGTAGAATCCTTAGGATAAATCTATAGAGGTTAAACCCTAAACTTCAGTGAATAGTAGTGTCGTCGGGTGTTAGGAGGTTAAAGATAGAGTCCTGTGGTGATCAGATGGTTAAGATCTCTTGGACCATATGGTGGATGAAATGTTCATATGTTTTTAATATAAAGGAACAATAAACACATTCTTTTGATCCCACATCAAATCTCCAAATGGTCTCTCACTCCTTAATAAGTGTTTCCATGTCCACCACTTTCTCAATCTGACATTGGGGTCAACACATGAAATACATTCACATACACCTTTCACGGGATGCACCACACCTGCATTGTCCCACCCGGGAACCTCTGTACGTGCTCTATGCAAGCCATACACACCCTATTGGGCGTTATTCAATCCCGCTAATCTACCACCATGGCTTCCCCATGCATGGGCTAGCTCTTATATGCTTGATCATAGCCTTCCATGTGTGGTTTGAGTTAGACCTCCTTAGGTAACTATAGTTGGTCATGTTTTCTAATAAAGTCTTAAACAAATGATACTTATAATTATTATAAGTATATAATTTAATGTATATCCACTAAAAATTATCCTCTATAAATTCTTTCATGGTATTCAAATAAATCCTCATGTAATAATTTTTATATTTCATGGAATTCTTGTTCTTCATCTTGAAAAATAATATTTTTCATGATCTTATTTAATGTATATTCTTCATCAAGTTGTAAAAAGTGTGTGTGCTCCTAGTTAAATAGACACATGTATTTTTCATTAATAAAAATTCAAAAAATAATCAGATTTATAAACTCAAAGTCTTAAAAAAAACTTCCCTAAGATAATAAAACTTACTTTCTTCTTAATCCATTTATCAAGCTATATTCACTTTTTATATCTTGGATACTTAGCCTTAATGGCTTGAAGGCCTTTTTTATTTTATTATGGATAATCCCCCTTTTTAAGGAATGAAGGGAAACTCATACATGACCCGTATTCCCAAGGCACAAGGCCCGACATAACCCGTAATACATTACCCGAAGGCCTAGAGGCATACCATGCCCAATACATGACCCATAGGCCCAACCCACTAGAACTGGCCCTCCCCAGCTTCTGCATCATTGATCGCCTAGCTCTCCACCTTGCATTGTTAATCGGCTAGCATTTCCCCATACAAAGCTATATGATGCCTGGTCCCAATGGCAGTTGTCATACCCTCTCTTCTAATATGATTAGCTCTGCTTCTGGTGACTGCTACTCTTGTTGCTCTGATCCTCTTCTGGGACCTGTTCTGTGTGAACTAGGCTACTCCATGGTCTCTATGGCCCGAATTCCCTAAGGCTCGAAGGCCTTTGATGGCCCAAAGGCCCTTGAGCCTCGTAGGCCCAAACAGGTGGCCCAAAGGCCCAAATCAGGTGAATAGTTATGGTTACTATAGTACCGAATAGTACTTGCTACAGTGCTGCTACAGTAACCTAGAAATTCACCTCCACCCAGTTTTGAACCTAGGTCTCTTGGATGCCAAGCAGGAGTCATTACCACTTGGGTATGGGCTTGTTGGATATATCTTGGATACTTCACTTCCAACAACTTCTTTCTAAATAACTTATTCAACATATTGACATAAATGAAATCTTAATATTTCACTGACCACCTTTGAAAACCAATAATAACCATTAACAATAAATACAACTCATACATAAATTGGGTGATTCAATAACTCTCTCTTTATTTTTTGGCAATACTTTCAAATTTCTTTCAAAATTAATATTTCAATATGTGAATCCCCCCCCTTTACTTCTCTAAACTTTCATTTCACTTTCTCTACCCCATATTAACAAAAAAAATAAAAAGTTCATGGGAAAGGGGTATCAGTCCATACTTAAGAAATGTGACATCCATCATTTCACTCTAAGTCTACATGATTCATTCTTGGTGTAGAAAACAAGATTATTTGAGTTGGAAAAAAATCCATCCTTTACCAAATTATCTTGATACCACATGAAATGAGAAATGATATTATTGTGTTAAAGGGTTATCCACTTTTATTCTAGATTGAAGATACTAATTTAGATATGAAACATTTTTAAGATATATCAACTTGAAATTCCTGTACTAAATTCAATAAACATATCAAAAACATTAAAGTGAAAAAAGAAGGATAAGCAACCTTGGATAACTTCCATACTTACACTTTTCTTATATCATTAACTAATTTAATTACTCCCCATATATATTAATTTTATTATTTTTAATAACCAAGGATGATAGATTATGAAAAAACATACCTTTCCCAATAACACAATCTTCAAAAAATTTCCATAATAATCAAATTTAATACCAATTGAAATAATGATTATGGCATAAACTTCAATTTTATTCATTTCTCACAACCTCGAGTGAAAAACTACTTAACATATTTATAATGTTGAATCTCTTCAATAATGGATTTTAAGATGTTCCAATTTGGAGAATACACCAATATGGATCTTCAACTTCCGACTTTTCCATATTTTAAAACTTCCACAACTTCAAAAAGGATGATCTTATTCAATACTTATTTTTAATGATACCAAATATAAGATTGAACTAAGATGTTATATTATTTATCCTTATTTTATAGTATATGATATCACAGTATTAGACTTTATTAAAAATTATCCACTGTCATATTATGTACTTAAACATTTTGGAATTACCAGTAATTATCTCCCTCATTTTGGAACCTTCGAATTCATGTGGATTCCTCCATTTTATGGTTGAATTAAATGTAACATGAAAGGTTCAACAATAGAAAATCCAGGTCCTTCTTTCTATGGTGTAATTTTTAGAGATCATTTTAGCAAGGAAGTGGGATTATTTTATGTTCCTTGTGGTATCACCACATCCCTTGATGATAAAATGCTTAGGATCGTCAATAGAGTGTATTTTTCAAAGCAATAAGGATATCTCAATTTGTGTCTTGAGTGTGACTCCACTACTATTTTTGAGGCTATCAAAAATGGTATCATTCATTTATCATGGAAATTGACTGCAAGATGGAGGAACTACATGGATGTGCTTTCTTCCATGAATTATATCATCACACATACATACTGTGAGGTAAATTATCTAGTTAGTGAACTTTCTAATAAATATTTTACTACTCTTGATTTGATATGGCGCAACAATGTTCCTAATGAGCTTCTCCCTTTTTGGAAAAATGGTTATTGTAAAAAATATTCCTTTAGAATTTTATAATATTCTTTTTATTCAATAAAGGATACTTGTCCTTTTGGTAAGGTTCTCATTCTACAACAAAAATATATAAATAAATCTTAAATAAATATTTATAAATATTTATAAAAACTAATGAGATATTAATATATATTAATAAACATTAATTAAATACAAATAAATATCCATAAATAAAAATAAATATTAATAAATATTAATTAAATACTAAAAAATATTAATAAAAATTAATGAATCACTCAGGCCAGGGGTCAGTGCATCTGGGCCGGTGGATTTAGCACTCGTGGCATCCTGTGTGTTCATCCTTCCAGTGGAATTCCGGGAGTCATGAAGGCCTTCCAAGAATCATCTTTGTATGAGCCTTTGTCTTTTTCTTATAGATTCAGTTGGGAAATATTTAAATTGTTCCCATTATTGTTTCCCTTGAAAAATAATCTCCAATCAACTCAAATAGGTTATCATCTGGTGAGTCGTCATTAGAACTCTACTCCTGCATTCCTACATTCATATTATCAGCCTGGTGGGAAACCTACACTTTTACATGAGTAGTCCTCCTCATGGGCTTATCCCCAGCCTCATTTAGATTCACAATACCTGAGACTGATGAAATAGTAGTGTCTTTTTAGGACCTCATTCCTCTCTCTCGTGCCATATAAGTAACATCCAGAATTGAATCATTTCTTAAAATCCCATCATTGAGGGCCTTCATGCCTTCATTGAGATCATCCCCCCCCCCCCCCCCAAAGAGGTCTAGAACCAGTATGTGGATTTCCTAAAGGATGTTATTTTGAATTATTAATTATCTTTTCCCCATAATTTTCAATATTTACTTTGGATTTACAAGTCTCAATCATATGTCCATACTTCCTACAATTTGTTCACTTCAAATTCCTTTTATATTTTTCAATCGAATGACCAATACAATTACATGTGGTGAAAAAATAAAGTATCCGTTAAAATTACACTATTTGATCAATACTTAAGTCATTGTCAATCAATCATATAGTTTTAATAGGTTTTGAACATAGGTATACCTCAACCAGGACCCTAGAAAAGTGACTATAATGGTTGTTCTATATTTCCTTATCAAAATTGATGGGAATTCCCACTACATATGTGATGTAAAAAAAAATTTGAGTTCCAAAAAAATATTTTAAACCCCTGATTCGAACCCAGGAATGTGTGACTAGGTTGTTCTCAAAGGCTTGATCAAAGTGGGGATCTCATTCCAATATTCTCAATAATCTAGGATTTAGAGAGACTGATCCAAAGCTCCAAGATTTCAAATTTAAATCCATAGAGGGGGAAACAATGTGAAAAAAAACTTATTGATTGATTTTAAGCTCCATAAATCAAATACCCAAACCTGGACTAGCCGGTTCTTAAGATCTTCAAGCTTCTAGTGGATATTTTCCAATAAGTGAGTGATTTGAGAAATAATCGAGTGTTGGAACTCTTTGATATCATCCTCAAGGAACTTGGGATTTAATTCAATAAAAACTAAATATTTGTTCTTCATGATTCAATTTATTGTAGAAAAATAATCTACACCGATGTTCAAGAAGAACTGATTCACCTCTACATTCACCACACCCAAATACTGCATCATGTTTGGTACTTTCTTCGAGTCAGTGAAATCCATGACCTAATATCTTAAACCTCCTTGATTCATATGCACTAACACATCTCTCATAACTACTATGGATTTTAATGCCTTTGGACTCCTCGATCCATGATCAAGATCCCTTTCGTGAGCATCAAATGCATGATTTGATGTTATATTAGAGACAAAAACGTCTTTCAAATTAAAATTTTTTTCTAGATCAAGTGTAGAGAAGATTTTTGTGAGGAATTTGGAAATGTTCATGGAACTTTTCAAGTTAAAGTACAATCATTATACATTGAAACTATCAAGTAAATTGCATTTATAATCTAAAGGATAATGCCTCAAATCAAGATGGATTTTTTTTATATTAAAAAATTATTTCATTGGAGGTCAAGAAGTTGAGCCTTGTGATAAGGAAGAAAAATCATCGGGTATGGATGATTAGGTTAACACTTAGTAGGATCTTAAGTAGTAGAAGAGTGTCAAGAACCCAAGAAGTTGTGGAGGCTCTCGAGGAAGGGGTAGAAGACATAAAAGAATGTGACTGTTAAAGGATCTTCTATTTTTGGTTATGGTGTTTGTGCCACTTTTTATCATTTAACCCCCCATCTTCTTTGCTTGTGTACATTATTTTTTAATAATAATTTTTTTGGGGCCATGGGTTTTAATACATGGTTCACACTATTCCTAGTATTAATATTTTTAAAAATTATTAACATTTATAATATTTAAAAAATATTAATATTTCATTTAAATTTGTTAATATTTATTAATATTTATTAATATTTATTAATATTTACTAATATTTAGTAATATTTATTAATATTTACTAACATTTGTTAATATTTAATTGGTATTTAGTAATATTTATGAATATTTGTTCATATTTAATAATATTTATTAATAATTATTAATATTTACTAATATTTATTAATATTTATTAATGTTTATTAATATTTATGAACTTTTATTAATATTAACTAATATTTTTTAATATTTAATTGATATTTAATAATATTTATTGATATTTTTTAATTTTTTTTATATTTACTAATATTTATTAGTCTTTTTTCTTATTTATTAATATTATTTTACTATTTAATTGTAATTTATTTATATTTATTAAAATTTATAAATATTTAATTTATATTTATTGATATTTATTTATTTTTATTTTTATTTATTTATATTCATTAATATTCATTAATATTTAATTAATATTTTTTAATATTTTTTAATATTTTTTAATATTTTTTAATATTTTTTAATATTTTTTAATATTTACTAATATTTTTTAATATTTACTAATATTTACTAATATTTACTAATATTTATCAATATTTAATAATATTTTTTAATATTTAATTAATATTTTGTAGTATTTATTATTTTTTGTAAATATTTAATAATTATTTTTTATATTTATTAATATTTTCTTTATTTTTATTAATATTTAATTAATATTTAATTTCTATTTAATAATATTTATTAACATTTTTAAATTTTATTTGAAGAGGTTGGGACTCGGAGGTCCCTTTATTAAAAAACGAAAAAGAAAAGAGAGGAGAAACATTCATGATCAAACTTTTCCATGATAAGACAAAAGACAAAAAACATCCTTAAACTCAAGAGCGGGTATTCATATTATGATGAGGGATGTGACCACCCCTTCCATGAGGATGGTGTCACCTCCTCCATGTCTTCACATACTGCTAAGTCCCGCCTCCATTATCTAGTGATTCAACATCGGTATCAACCCTCATATCAGCTACAGCATCACTATTCTGAACATCTTCCTTGCTGCTTCTTGAAGTAAGTAACTCAAAATATTTATGTAAGATTACCTTCATGATCACCCTCTTATCATTCTTATCCAGAATAAAAGTCGTTAAAAGGAGCATCATTTGGTGAATACTTTGAGCACTCGCCAACAATAACATGAGTCGAGCTTATGGACAGCTTAATACCCTCGGTATTTTTCTCATTCTTTTCAGAAACCCACAGCCTTGTTTCTAGAGGTGATGCAACCACATTATGAGATAATTCCCTTCCATGAGCAGTGTTCATCACCAATTTTTCTCCTTGATGGTACCTTTATTAACTTTTGTTAATTTAAATCCTAGCATACTCAAGATCTAGGATTTGAATCCTTTTTTTAATCTCTTGAATGTGAAGAACTCTATCACCTAGGTTTGGATCAAAATTCAATGGCAGAGTTAGTTCTTTTGGAATTCCCAAATTCTATGGGAGGTTTCTTCAATAATTGGGGTTCCCATTAAGATAGATAAGAAGACTAAAAAGACCAGGTATGGTCACTTTTCTCTCTTTTTAGTAGAAGTGGACCTTAGTTCTCCTCTTATTTGATCGTTTTTTAACTGTTGATGATCACGGGTTTGATTTCATAGTCAATTATGAAAATTTTCCTAAGTTTTTTAAGGGATGATTCAACATAGGGCACTCCTATGGTATGTTTCGAAGGAATTTGGTTTGTAATTTTTGAAAAATAAAAGGGTATTCTTCAAATAAATGCATAAAATAAATGGGTGGAGTGACTCTCCATAGGCATATAGACCCTAGATCATAGGATCAAGCATGTGGCTCATAAGGTAAATTTGAACCTCATAATTTAGTTTTCAATATAGATCTTCTATTATAAAATCAGTCTAGAGTTTAACCTGAGGATCACATTCAACTTAGGGATGAGGAAGCCATGAACCAGAAAAGAGGTCATCTTAAGAGCGTCCCTTCTAAATCCAATGATATAATTTATATTACAGAGGTGAATCAATTTTCAAGTTTTTCCACTGATGATGTTGGTGAAAACAACTCTATTGATTGGTCCTCTAAGAGTGAACAAGATCCAGATATAGCTGACATCCGTGAATCAAATTACCAGAAATATGGAGATATCCAAGGTAATAAAATCATAGAAAAGTGCTCTCCACCCCTATCAAAAATGAAGAGAAAGAAAAAGGGATATTTAAATCCCACTAGAAATGGAATATTGGTGTATTCGACAGCCGATATCGCCCTGACAGGTAAGGCTATGCTATCTATTAATCTTCTTACTTTCATATCTCTTGATGGGCCTGTATATGGGCCTACATCTATTGCTATCATTTTTTTCATCCCATCTACCCAGGTTTAATTTAGGCATTTTCATTCAGAAGTAAAATAAATGGGAAATTTGTTTGAAAGGGACCTGACCTAGCTACATCCTTCAATAATTTCCATGCCTTCTCTCTTGGGCTTAATGATGGATACTCTGTTCATTTGAAGACACATATAGACTATCCCATCAAGAGTGCCAAATCTAGTCCACCATAAGCGAACTCCTCTACTAGAATCCATCCCCATGATGAGGTTGTGAATGGTAAGTCTTCCTTGAATATCTCTAATGATGCTTCTTCTTTGGGTATACCAAAGGATCTTAACCATTCCTTTGCTTCTTTGAAGGATTTTGAAGATATGAAAATCCATGTTGTTGTTGTTGTGGATAATAGAATACATAAGGAGGATCACTCCTCTCACTCCATTTTAGGTGGTTTTGATACCTCTAAGGCTTCCATGGAAGCTAAAAATAGTTCTGATACCCATGGTAAGGGTTCCATTATTATGGAATTTAAAGAGATGTCTCTACCTCCTTCAGTGTATCTTAGAACTATTGGAATCAATAGACCTTCCAAGAGGATGGATGAGCTATCCAGAAGTGGGGGCCCTGGAACATAGTCAATAAAGCAGGGACACTCTTTGGTCCCACTAGAATGGGTGGTCACATCTAGTGATCAGATCTGGTCTAATGATGTTAATAACCCCATTGAGAAGTGAAAAAAGTTTTGGAGAGAACAAAGCTGGCATCATTGGAAGTGACTCAGAAGCCTCATATGACCTTAGTGTCACTTGGAAACAAGTAAAAACTTAGAGGAATGGTTATCATCCAATGGGTATTGGACATGATCATGGCCAAAATAATTGGGGTGCTCTAGACAATGAGGAACATAAGGTCGGTGCTGATATTATCAAGAAATTGGGTAAGTGGATTTTTATAACTAATGAGGGAAACTTTACTTTGTCTAGATACATACTCTGTATTTTCTATTGTATTTTCTTTTAATAAAAGGGATCTTCCCGTAACTTTTAGTAAAAAAGTAATATTTATTTATATTTATTAAAATATATGGTTTTTTAGTAATATTTATAAAAAAACTTCTGGTAGGAAGGTTGAATTTTTTTTACTCTTCTTTAAGAAATCCAACACAATAAGTATGAATGGGGTTCACGCTTCTCTATACACATTTTTAAAAATATGTAAAACCCTACCCTATTTTCTTTTTTTTTAATTAAAATATATTTAAAAAAACTCTCTTCCTACCCAGAGAGGTGTTGAATCGTCTTTGGTGTCCCTGAGATTTCATGTTCATTATCTATGATGAGACATTGATGGTGTTGGGGGATACAATGGTGACATATGAAAGGGGTTTTGGTGGTGATAGTCTCCTCCTTAATACAGTTTTTTGGATCCTAGTTCTAAATTTTGTGGGAGTTTTTTAATGGGTTTTAATTTTTTTTAAAGTAGAAATGGGTTATGGTTTTACATATTTTTAAAAAGGGGTCTAGAGAAGCATGAACCCTATTCACGTTTCTACCTTTGCTAGGGAAAGTGAATGGGGTTCGTGCTTTTTATGATTGATTTCTTTAATAGTGAATGTCACTCACTCTTCCTACATGGGGTTTTTTATAAATATTACTAAATATACATAAACATTACATAAATATTAAATAAATATTACTAAAAATAATAAATATTAATTAAATATTCATAAATAATAATAAATATTAATTAAATGTCTATAAATAGCAATAATAGTTAATAAATATTTATTAAAAATTCACCAATATTAATAAAATATAAATAAATATTAAATAAATATTAATAAAAATTTATAAAAATTAATGAGATATTAATATATATTAATAAAAAATTAAATAAATATTCATAAATACAAATAAATATTAATAAATATTGATTATATGTTAATAAATATTAATAAAAATTACTGAATATAAATAAATATCATAAATATAAATTAAATATTAACAAATATTAAATTAATATTAATAAATGTTAATAAATAAAAATTAAAAATTAAAAAAATATTAATAAAAGGTAAAAAATATTAGTAAATATTAGTAAATATTTTTAACATCTCATTACTTGTTTTCAGGTACTTCTCGACCCTTGTTTTGATTATGCTTTAGTTGGAGATTTTTTGGGTTGTTTCAGGTGAATTTTGGGGAATTTTTGAAGCCCGGTGGTTTTTTCATAGTTAGCACATGGTTTGGTAAAACCCTGTGGTTTGGCCCATAAAATAATGTTCCCTTTTATAGTGCTTTTAAGGGGGTGCACGATTTTCCTAGACCATGCAACATCAAATAGTGAGGGTTTGCATAGTTTGAAAAACTATGTTCCTGCCAAGTAGAAACTATGAACCCCATAGTTGGGGTGCATGGTTAGGGTGTACGATTTGTCTAATTGTATAGACATTCCCAACAAACTATGCGTGTAAGATTTATTTATTCTGAAAATTGTTTTAAAATTTCCTGATCCTCTATTTAAGATTCCTAACCTATCCACTCAACCCTGTTATAATTTTCAGAGTTAATAAGGTTCCCTATAAGCGATTTTGGATCCTCTAACCTCCTCTTTTGACTAATAAAAGTTTTAGTATAATATTTGATCCCTCTTTGATAAGTGGATATCCACTCTAATAGTTTCTTCTGATCTCTCCTTCGTTCCTCCTTAGAGTTTTATGGATCATCACATATTGGATGGATCTAAACTCTATTTCTTTGGATCTTGATTCTAGTCTTTATTTATATATATCATTCACCTTCAGTCTACATTGGTGTTTCTATTTCTAGTTTTGACCATTTGATTTTCATGATTAATGGTAGGTAGTTCTATAATTATTTTCCCTATGATTAAAACCTTGAATTGATTGATCAAATCAAAATGAGTTTTTAAATGATTTAAAAACATGAAATTGTGTCGATTTGATCCTTGATTTGAAACGGGTATGGAAATTAAGTAAAATCCCCCCAATTTCAATGAAATTGAAATTTTGGGGTGAATTTTTAAAAAATGATGGCATGCTTTGGAAATCATTTTGATGAAAATGATTTGATGTTGATCTTGAGAAAAAGGTTTAAATTGAAAGATGTTTGAAATTACATGAAATGATTTGGTTTTGAAATAGAAAATCATGTTAAGAACTAAAATTGGGAAATTGTATTTTAAAATATTTTAAAATGATATATTGTTAATTTTATTGATTGATTGAAGCTCGACTAGTAATTTTACCTTAAGTGGAAGTGTATGATAGTAATTTTTCCTTAAGTGGGAGTGGATGATAGTAAATTTCCCTTAAGTGGGAGTGGATGATAGTAATTTTCCCTTAAGTGGGATTGGATATTGGGTTGTTGAATTTTTGAACTATTTTATTCCAGTCAATTGATTTATATAAAATATTTTATATAAAATGTTCATTTAAGCCTGTTTGAAAGTTATTTTGATATATATGTCATATATTTGAATTGAAATCATGTTTTAATTTTAAATATGAAAAATGAAATGCCACACCTTGTCTTATTTTATCTAATATTGTAAATGGTAAATTGTTATGGTATAGATTATAGAACACTTTGTGAGACCCCAATGAAATTTATAGCTTACATCCTAACTTTTTCTTTAGGAGTTTGTATATTTTCTTATTCCAAGTTACAGAAATGGGAAAATGATACTAAGAGGTGGTGGATGTTCTTGATCCTTTGGCTTGGAGTAATGGAGGTGACTGATGGAGATGTTATCCACTTATTACATGGGATGTTTGGGTTTTATCTTATTATATTTTGATTACTTTGATGATGTACTACTTTGGGTTTTGTTATACTTGTTTAGTTTCTGGTACTTTCTCCATTTAGAGTGTTGAGAATACCAACTTGTAATCTATAATTTTCCACTGTTTTGGGGAAAATTTGTTCCCTGTTGTTTTTGTATGATGTCAGGTGCTAGTAAACAACCTGTGGGGATTGGGAACACCCTTTAGGCTATGTCAGTATTGGATCTGGTATCAAGGTACCATGGTATCTAGGCTGGTTTGTAACAAAGTGGTATTAGAGGCAGGTTAAGCATCTTTCCTTGATGTTAGTATACAGTTTGGGTTATCTTATCGAGACATACGAGGTATTTATGAGCGAGTTCCTGGTCATATCTCATTGTAAAGAGTCTTAAGTCACCATGGGTGATTTTGTAAAGGCATATTAAGGAATAACAGAAATGGAATGAACCATGGATTAAAACCCATGGTCCTGAAAAAATTATTAAAAAAATAGAAAGTAAAAAAAAAGTAAATCAAGGGTTGTAATGAAAAAGTGTGGCACAAAAAACACCACTAAAAAAAAGATCCATCACATTATTTAATGTTTTTTTCCCTTCCTCAGGATCCATTTCAACTTATCGGGTGACTACCTCTCTTCCATTGCTTAGGCGCCTGCTACGTGTCAACCTGATCATCCAAACCTGATGATTTTTCTTCCTCATCATGGGTCCCAATATCTTTACCTCCAATGAAATTATTTTTTGACAAAAAAACAGAGCCATATTGATGGATGTTTCCAAATTCTTCATGAAAATTTTCCATGCTATTAGATCTATGTAAAATATCAGGCCAATAAAATATATTTTCATCGGTACTAGAGTCTAGTGAGATAGTGGCACCCTCCTATTTCTCTACTACATTACCTATTTCTCTTATTGAGAGAGAATTCAATGAAAAATCAATGTCTCTAATGGTATCCTTTATATAAACCTTTTACTTCACATATTTGGGGCCAATTTTGAGTACCTGGTCTTATTTATTCATTTTAAGCTATAGATTTGAAGCTTTCCTAGGTAAAAGTGAAGAAGTCTTGGGTTTTCTAGGAGTAACCAACTAAAAGTTCTCTTTATCCATAACTTTTTATTTCCCCATACTTTTTGAAATAATTAGTGATTATTTTCATAGTTCATGATCAACTTCCCATTAGATAGAAGCCTCATAGTCAGACTGTTCATAGGATGCCTCATTTTCCAATTCAAATTTAGTTATCCTACAAAAAGAATATTTAAAATAAAAAATAGTATGAGCGACATGAACCTCTGATGCCTCTTTGAATATAATAACTACCCATGATGTATTTAGATAATATGTTGAGTCAAAACCTTCCCCCTATACACCTTCAATGCTAGTATAAAATTCAGTGAATGTGTTACCACCAACATGAGTATGTCCCTAATCTATGTCCAGACAATCAAATGCAGCTTGATAACTAGACCCTCCATGAGTAGTGTCTGCCTGGATACCAGGCACCCGGTTAACAGATTCCCTAGTTCCTTTGTTTAAGGGTCCCTATTTCATACCCTCTACCACATATCCCTTACCTTTTCACTTCTTGAATTCTACCACAATATGTACTCTTAGGGAACAAAGAAATAAAATCAAATGATTTCTACATTGATTTTTATAATTCCCCACTATGTTACAATTAGAGTAGAAAGAATTTAGGTTTTCATAAATAATTTTCAAATATAGATCCTCATTATCTATGGATAAAATTACCTAGTTAAATATAGTGGAGCTCAAGTCAAATTCAACCATAACTCTAGAAAAATGCATGAACCTGGCTTGCTTGTCCTCTTTTCCACCTTAATTGGTAATCCAATTTTCAAATAAATATCATACAAGATCCTTTGATTCTAAAGAATCTGGCTCTGTCCAAGGATTTATACCCATACCTGGACACAAGTTTTCCAAAATTCAATGGGATTAAAGCTGATTGACCATTACTGAATATGTAAGAAACCTAGTTTCAATGATTTTGTCCATAATCTTGCTCAATATTTCCTTCACTAGAATCCACCTACATTCCAATGTTCTAATTATCCTCAATAGTCTTTGGATTGGTTGATAAATATAGATATTCTATTTTATTTCTTGGAAATTCTTGATTTGATTTAGGTGAAATGTTCCACCTTCAAGCTAGAGGGGTCTAGTAGAAGATGGAGGAATTATATGGTAATTGATAAGAATCATGAGGGGTTAGTGTGGAAGGAATTTAGGGTTCCTTTTACTGATTAGTTCTATCCAGAGTCTATGGTGATGGCTAAGGCTATAGTGTTTTTTAAACTCAAATAGTATGATATGATTGTAATGTAGTATGTGACCCACTTTGTCGATCTTGTATAGTTTTCACTTGACATTGTATCGAATGAGAAGATGATGACTTGACAGTTTGAGATGGTTCCTTGACCTGATATTTTTTCTCAAGGTTTCTTGCTAAATATAACTTCTTATGCTAACATTATAGATAGGAAACTGGTGGTTGATCTTGTTCTAACTAGTAAGTCAGGGTTGACATGAGTTCATTTTTCTCCCAATGGAAATTATATGAGTTTCTTAAAAGGAAATAGAATTCGTGATGAGTCTCATGGTGGTTCTAAACAATAGGCATCCTCTAGGCCTCTTACATTTTCTAGAAGAGGCCCTTTGACTTAATTCTAGTGTGGAAAGGTTGGCCATTCGAGACATGTTTGTACTGATGTGCTACAGATCTACAGTTCTTAGGGTCACTCAGGACACCTATAGAAATTATACCATTTCTTTTCTTCTCCACACAAAAACATAGGCTCATCAGCCCCTAAACATATTGTGGTGAAATCAAATACTTTGAGATCTAAGGGGTTTCATCCATAGCTATTCGGAGTGAAGATTATTCACACAGTGGAGAGTATCCATAGGAAGATGATACAGGTCCAGTGACCATGAGAGGTACCATCACTATAGATCCATCTTTAGTAAATACTTTATTTTATAATGGTTCATCTAATTCGTTTATGTAAACTCATATTGTTAACATATCAAACCTTACTATGGATATTTTTTCTTATGTGATGGATATTACTACACCCCTCAAAACGAAGATACAACAGGGTCTTTGTTTTCCTTCTTGTGTTTTCTCTTTATCAGAGAATGAACATGAATGGGATTTTATGGTTCTCAACATGAAACCTCTTGATTTCATTTTTAGGATGGATTTTCTCATTGATAATAAGTCCCTAATCGACTATTATCTTCGGCATTCCTCCTTTATAGCTTTGGATGGGGTGTTTTGTATCTTTTAGGGAGAATGAGACCAGAGGTCAAGTAGAGTCATACCTTATTATTTGGAGTTGAGTAAAGTGATATCAGTGTTTTATTTTGATCTAGATAAAGAATATTTGATTTATGATATCCCTCTATTTTTCATTGAGTTTTCTGATGCATTTCCTTTGATTTCACTGGTTTTATACCGATAATAGAGGTAGAGTTTTCTATTGATTTAGTTCCTAATACTCAACCAATTTCTATTCCTTCTTACCATATGACACTAGGTGAAATAAAAGAGTTAAATACTCAGTTATATTATTAAATAAAGAAAGGATTTATATGCCCAAGTGTGTCCTCTTCGGTGAATCTTATTCTCTTTGCTAAGAAAAACTATGGAGAACTTTTCCTTTTTGTTGATTACCAGAAACTCAACTGAGTTGTGGTAAATAACAAGTATCCATTACCATATATCAATGGTCTATTTGACTAGTTAAAATGGGAGAATTAGTTATCAAAGATTTATCTTTGATCTAGTTATCACTAGTTGAGAATAATAGAATCTAACATTCAGAAAACTTCTTTCCAAAATAGGTATGTCCATTATGAGTATCTTTTCATGTCATTCAGTCTAACCAATACTCCTTTAGATATTATGGATTTTATTAATAAGATCTTACATGAGTATCATGATAGGTTCTTGGTGGTAATTGTGGATGTAATCCTAGTTTACTCTTAGTTTGGGGAGGATCATGTGCATTAACTGGGTACAGTTCTAGAAACATAGAGAAATCGTTGAATTTATTCCAAGATAACAAAATGTGATTTTTGGATTTAGGAGATGAAGTTATTGGGACATGTGGTCTCAGATCATGGAATCTCAATTGACCATAATAAGGTGAAATATGTTATGACATGAGAATAAACATGAAAAGTTTTTGAGATTCAGATCTTCTT